>JAOUQW010000034.1:12187514-12203169 GCA_028565825.1 Olivaichthys viedmensis | reverse complement strand
TGTTGATGAGAGAGGTCAACGGAGAATGGCCAGACTGGTTCGAGCTGACAGAAAGGCTACGGTAACTCAGATAACCAATTGTGGTGAGCAGAAAAGCATCTCAGAATGCACAATGTGTCGAACCTTGAGGCGGATGGGCTACAAAGGGAGACCCTACCCAGTATTAGTATAGTATTCCGAATAAAGTGCTCGGTGAGTTTAGTTAATTTGTTTGCTTGCACGAATTGTATTGTAACGTTATTGTAACGTTACAATTGAATTGTAACGAATTACAAGTAGTACCTATTTCTGGATCTATTTCTGAATGATATTAACACTGCTCACAGGACCAGTAGATAATTTTTTTCCTAAATCACACTACTGCAGAGAAAAGCTCATAGCCAAATGGGCATTACAATGGTCTGAGATGAAACCCATACAATTCTCCCCTCTATTTGATTAACGAGAAGCAATCAGTTCTGAGAGAAACAGACTGTCTCTCTTCCTGAGCATGAAAACCAGCTACTCATCCTGGAAAACGCCATTCTCTTTAGAACACGACCTCTCCAGAGCACATGATTACTTGTAATAAATTGACTGCCTTTATCTTCGTCGCTGAAAATGTGACTGAAATATAAGTCTCTGGAGTGCAGCAGTGGCACTCTCTCTCTCTGCAATAGCTATCTCCCATCCAACTGGCCAGCTGAAAACATCACTAGGTGTTAAACAACTATGTTAATAATAATATGCTCAAGATTCCTCTTAGATTGCTTTTATTGCTCTTTGAGTAAATTTTTTGCTCCACATGATGATATCAATGCTGTTAGTATAGGAGTGTAGAGTGGAATTGGTGAATTAGGTCTACTTCCTTCCCCTGGCTATGGGGGACCACAGGGAATAAAGCTCCTTTAATCTCGGAATTAGAGCGACCATGGATTAGATCTAAAGGTCAGTGCATAAAGCCGTGTTCTCCAAGTCAGCGGAATAGCAGCAGCTTACCTTGACTCCACCTTTTATTTTTCAGTTAAATTTACAACTGTCCATAACATGCAAAGTGAATTTCTGTACTGAATAAGAAAAATAGGAATTGTTGTTAACTACTCAAAAATGGCTGTGGGTGAAGAATGACGGCGGATTGAAATGCTCAATTCCAGATTTGATCTAATCCACATGTTCAGACAGAACTTTGGAATTTCTTCACTTCCTGACAAGACTGATTGTATATAAATATAGTCCAAAAGCAAGATTGAAAAAATCTGGTTCTATGTGACCTTTTCAGCTTTTTAGACTTTAAGAAAAAAGATCAAAGGCATACCAAACAGGTGAACAAATTAGATTCGACTCCCTGTCAAAACTAGGCGTAATGTTGCCAGAAATGTCATACTTTATCATTTATTTCTGCCTTTTAGGTCGTACCATGATTTCTTAATAATTCTTATCATGTGGTTTTTCATTCAGAGCCCCCACTTCAGTGACTTTGTGGACATACTGACAGAGTATCAGACTAAGAACGTGCTGGCAACTCCCATCATGAACGGCAAGGACATGGTGGCAGTCATAATGGCGGTGAACAAGATTGGTGGCTCCTGTTTTACCGCACAAGATGAAGAGGTGTCCCCTCTGTCTTTCCCATTTTCTTTCTCACATTATGCTTTCTAATTCCAGATGACATGAAATTTGGGCTCTAAACATTTAGTGGGGTCCAGAAGTCTGAGACCACATTGAAAATCCACCACCATGTTTCACTGTTGTTTTGATACACTCTGTGTTTTGATACACATCAACCTCTCTTCCGTTCGTCTCCTTACATAAACTCTTCTGTTACTGCCATAAATTTCAAACTTGGATTCATCAGTAAATAGGACTTTTGTCCAGTGATCCACTGTGAAATATTAGTATGTCTTAGCCCATGCCAAGCGTTTGGCTTCGTTTTCCTTCCTGAGAAGTGGTTTAGAGACGCTACACCACTACTAGCTAGCCTTCTTTTGACACTACTTTTGCTGATTGGAGTCTCTCATTCTTTATTCAGCACATTCTGTATCTGTGATGAAGTTGCAGTTCTCTCTATCAGTGAACAAAGCTTTATGTTTTGGTCTTTTGATGGTGTGGTCACTTTTGATCTGCCTGATCGTGCTTTGAATACAACTGATTCAGTTTCAGCAAAGCATTTTAGAGTGCCATACAGTGGCAATGAAAAAATCCCAAATTTTCAATGTGGTCTCAGATTTTTGGACCCCACTGTAGATGTGTAGAAATGTGCATAAATGCATATACTTAATTTCTCTTTCCATTTCATCTTCCCAGCTTAATCCTGATTGTTTGAGTAACTCGAATACCTGTCTGTTTCTTTCAGTCATTGCACAAATATCTGAACTTTGCCAACCTTGTTCTTCGAGTGTTTCACCTGAGCTACTTGCACAATTGTGAAACCAGAAGAGGACAGGTGAGATGATAAGAAACGTTTCATTGTTTTGTCCAGTGCAAAAACACTGTGTTTGGTTTGGCCCAATTAATGGTTTCCATTTACATCTGCCTTGCAGGTTTTGCTCTGGTCTGCCAGCAAAGTGTTTGAGGAGCTGACAGACATTGAGAGGCAGTTCCACAAAGCCCTCTACACAGTGCGAGCCTTTCTCAACTGTGACCGCTACTCTGTGGGCCTTCTGGACATGACCAAAACAAAAGTGATTTAATCGAGCATGTCATGCATGTCACTGCAGTAGTGCTATGATGTTTGACCTGAATTGCATTTTTTACCTTTCTTATTAGGGGTTGCTAATTGCTAGTTAGTAGATGTAATGTCAAGCATATGCCTTTACATCAACACTTGATTGATATTTAAACATTTTGCATAAATTTCTCTCTTGTCAAATAGAATCATCTAGATATAGATCCAAAATGCCTAAATAACATATACATGGTTATTACACAAAATGGTGCCTCATTCCTTGTATTGTGGTAAAACATTAGGTTAAAAAACTTAAGTCTTACGTTATCTAAACTCATTAACACAATTGTACATCAGTGTGTGCTGTTATAACTTTAAGCATGACTTTTTATGCTTTTAGGAGTTCTTTGACCTTTGGCCTGTTCTGATGGGTGAGGTGCCTCCATATGCAGGACCAAAGACTCCTGATGGCAGAGTAAGTGCCATATTAAATGAATTTAAATGACCTTCGGGCCACGGTTCCTAAAACCAGAGTTCTTCATAACAGTTGTGTTGATTCTGGAGAAACTTATGATATGGCTTTCCCCTCAGGAAATCATCTTCTACAAAGTGATTGATTATATATTACATGGAAAAGAAGACATTAAAGTAATACCGTAAGTCACTCGACATTTATGATCTTTGGTCTCAGCATTTTATTACTGGGCTTTTAATTATAGCCTTGTCAGATATGTTTTGGGCCGAAGCCAATTATCACTGTCGCAAAGAGACATTGGTTTTTATTAAAATACACATTATGAAGTATAACACAATAATAGCAACAACAATATAAGCAGAAGCTCAACAATTTGTATTATTATTTAATAAAATAAAATAATAACATAATACATTATAATCAGGGTTTAAAGGTGGGCCCGATAACTGTGTGCAGGGAGAGAGAGAAAAAATAAAAAAATAAAAAATACTACTACTACTACTACTACTACTACTACTACTAATAATAATAATAATACAAAGTAGTATGCTAAACGAATGGGTATGATAAGACAATGATAAGCCAATTGTTGATTGATCAGCTGCTGTGCACATACTGTACATTTGATCATTAAAGCAATATGTGTTCATCATGTATCTTTGCCAGAAGAGAATCAGAAGATATTTTGCTATTATTTTGATGTCAAAACTGACAAATAAGGTATACTGAAAATGTAAGGTCTGGTCCCCTAATTGTGGTTAGTTAAATTAAGCCCTTAGGATAGAAACAAATATAATGAAATGTTTTAATCACATTTCCATGACACCACTACTGAGAACTCCATATAATAGCATAAATTGAAAGGTACTGTTCCCAAATTGTTGCCACCCATAAAAAAAAGTAGGGCTCCCCCACCTCCTAACTCCCAATTTCGCTATTGATCATAAAGCAGTGGAGATCCTAACACCATTATATTGTTTCAGGATTATTATTCAGGCCACAGGCTTCCATGCACTAGACCTATACAAGACACAAAAACTTGTATTATATACTGTCATATTTTTGCAACTCAGCCGTATTTTCTGTGTTATGTAGGGGCCCCCCTGCAGATCACTGGGCTCTGGTCAGTGGACTGCCCACCTACGTGGCTGAAAACGGCCTGGTAAGAGTCCTCTGTCTACACTGACAGCATGACCATGACAGTCAGGCAAGCAGAAAGGCATTAAACTTGAGGCCATGTAGCTCTCATATGTAAATGGGATCTAAATGTAAACACAGTAATTCATGGAATAGAACTTTTTAGTAATGGTGAATCTCATGTTGTTGGTGCTCTCTGTTTTTGCTCCAGATCTGTAACATCATGAATGCTGCCCAGGATGACGTCTTTAACTTTCAAGTAAGCTCAGCTCATTTATTATTTCTAGTACATATTTCACTCATTCAAATAGAGAACTGTATTAACTGAAATGTGCTCTGAACCTAATCTTTGTTGCTGTTGATGCTATTAGAAAGAGCCTCTGGACGAATCAGGTTGGACTATAAAGAATGTCCTGTCGCTGCCCATCGTTAACAAGAAAGAGGAAATAGTCGGCGTGGCAACATTCTATAACAGGAAAGATGGAAAGCCATTCGATGAAATGGACGAAACACTAATGGAGGTATTTGCGGATTCAGAAATGGTGCAAGCACTGAGTCACTGTTGTATTTTTACACAACAGTCTCTGTATTATTGATTCACAAACTCTTCACCTAAAGACTGTTATACCCAATGCAGAAACGAGCCAAATTATGTGTCAATGTGGTCTCCAAAATGACAGGGATTACTCTTTATCACAGTGAGGCTAAACTGTTAATTTCATACAGAAACGTTCTGTTTCATATCAGTCCCTTACTCAGTTCCTGGGCTGGTCAGTGCTGAACACAGACACTTATGATAAGATGAACAAGCTGGAGAATCGCAAGGACATCTTTCAGGACATGGTGCTCTACCATATCAAGTGCAGGAAGGACGAGATCCAGAACATCTTGGTGAGTTTCTGCACTGTAAAGCACTGGAAGAGTTAAGCATCTTGAATACATCTTCAGCGATGTACCCTGATGAAAACAATATATTACTCAGCACCTTTTAATAACTGTCCAAATATTGTACAGTAACATTAGTATGACATGGAACTGTGGTAATCTGCTTAGAGACTATTATTATCCTCCACAGGATGTTGTTAAAATTATTATTTTTGTCTTCTGTATTAGAACACGCGTGAGCTGTATGGAAAAGAACCAGACGCATGTGAAGAAGTTGAACTGGAAAAGATTCTGGTATAAAAAAAAAAGAAGACATGAGGGAAAGGAAATAATTGCACTCATATTTAAATATGATTGATCATCTACATCTTAAAGTTTCATTTTATCTGTCCTATAGGCAGAGGTTCTACCGGACAAAAAGAAATCTGAGATCTATGAGTTTCATTTCTATGACTTTGAGCACTCAGAGCTGGACCTGGTTAAGTGTGGCATTTTAATGTACTATGAGCTGGGAGTGGTAGACAAGTTTCACATACCTCGCGAGGTGAGTGAGAGCTAACAGGGTGGTGCTGGTTTTGTTGCAGTGCCATGTTTTCAGCTTAGAATAAACCAATGGCTAGCTAGAAACCTGATGATGCGACAGCAATCCAGGGCTAGGGGTCCAAGAGAGCATAATTGGCCCTGCTCTCTGGGTGGGAAAGATGGTCTTACTCTTTCCCCTAGCCAACCATAGGCATCTGTTAGCTCATGTATACAGACATGGACTGTTATTGTTCTCCTCCAAGTGTGTTCAGAAGCAGTTTGAAAGGATGCGGTGACTGGCTTCATGTGTCTCGGAGGAAGCATGTGTTAGCTCTCACCTATTCAAATTGGTAGCTGTTGTTCGATAGAGGAGATCTAGCTAGAGGGTGGAAATTGGCAAAAAAAAAAAAAAAACCAGACAAAAAAAAAACAATAATCAGTACCAGTCGTATGCTCACTTCAAGGAATCTAGAACAAAGTGTTCCTTATAAAATAGATATCTCATAACTAATCTCACGCTGCTTAGTTATTAGTGGCTAAGAAAAGTGCTCTGTTGTCCCCAGGTGCTAGTGAGATTCGTGTACTCAGTCAGTAAAGGCTACAGAAAGATTACCTACCACAACTGGAGACATGGCTTCAACGTGGGCCAGACTATGTTCACACTACTCATGGTAACGTACAGCCACTATACAACGTTGTTAGCAACATGCACTGGATGCATTCAGCTAATAATAGACGAGCGACATTGCATCTATGAATAGATTTTGTGGCATCTCACCCAAAAAAAAAACAAATGATCCCTCTCGCATGTGTATTTGAAAGATTCCTTCAAACTATGTTGTCACCTTTCTGAGTTTGTGGGTAATATGTACTGTGTTAAAGGGCCTTCCTTCAGTATGTAGCCCCCTAAAAAGGGAAGCTAAAGATGAGTTAATGAGGCAGCCAGGCATGAAACTGCTCCATGCTGCCTCATCAGTAAACACACACATTGAGTCCTAGGACAGGCAGGATGAAGTTGTGGTGCGATCATCCCTTAATAAGCACCTCTCCCAGGTGTCACTAAACATAATGAGCTCTCTAGAGTCGGTGAGCCCCTCTACAACCGTCAGCCGTCGAGTCTCCTCACGCAGCTCCACCGAGAGGCCCTTTAATCCTTTAACATAAGTTTAGGTCAAAATGAACGATTTTACATATTTACTAAAAGTAATACTGAGAATAATTTTTTTCCAATAAGAAACTTAATCTAATTGGCTCAATGTCTGAAACGAACAGAAAAAACTTAAAAAAAAAACATTTTAAAATCATATTTAAAAAATCTAATTTATATTAAGTTCAGGTCATTTTGACCTGAGAGTAACAAGGTGAAGTGTTAAAAATGGTCAATCTTTGTAAATATGAAAACAAAAAGGAGGTTACAGTCCCTGTCACATGTCCCTTTATCTCTTATTTGCACTCTTACCTGTTATCAGGGGGATTCCCAAGTCTATTTTTTGTTGTATTCAATTGTAAAATATATTTTAAATGTAAATATGTTTTAAATATAAAATCAATAGCGATCAATAGTAGATACATTGCAGAATAAAACATGACTCAATGCCAACTCTAAGCTCATTCTCTTAGACAGGTGACCTGAAGCGCTACTTCACAGACCTGGAGGCCATGGCCATGGTCACTGCCGGCTTATGTCACGATATCGACCACCGCGGGACAAACAACCTCTATCAAATGAAGTATAATCTGCATACCATTATTACTGCCATAAACTGTCAGTGTTACACTCTTCTCCCTGCAGAGATTTTATAATTACTTTTCATTACAATATTTCTCAGTTATAACCTGTTGCTTCATATTTGTGTGACTTTGATTTAGCATGTTTAGATCATCTCTATTTTTGGAATTATCTTCTCAGATCTGGGAACCCGCTGGCAAAGCTACATGGTTCTTCTATTCTTGAGAGGCACCATCTGGAGTTTGGCAAAACACTGCTGAGAGATGATGTGAGCCTGAGACTTGATATTCTTTCCAGATTTTTCAAAGCACCTCATAATATTTGAATGAAATTAAATGTCTGTGCATGCAACGCAAATCCCAAAGAACCTGGCCTGCCATTTTCACCATTCCCAGTCTGTAAATTCAATCTTTTCAGGCTTTGAATATCTACCAGAATCTTAACCGACGGCAGCACGACACTGTCATCCATTTGATGGATATAGCTATTATTGCTACAGACTTGGCTTTGTATTTCAAGTAAGGATATTGCATATTATACTGTGCCTATGCTATGTGAATCCTGGCTTGTTGAAGTATGTATCACCATAGAAACGGTTACTTGCAGGAAAAGGGCCATGTTTCAAAAGATTGTGGATCAATCCAAAACCTACGAGAACTGGATCGACTGGACCAAGTACATGATGCTGGAGACGACCAGGAAAGAGATCGTGATGTAAGAAATGTCCAACAGTGTCTCTCTAAATTATAACTCTGCAGCAGTAAGAGAAATACACTAGTGCTTTCTCCATTTTTGACGATGACATGGCTTCATCCGAGTTCATTCACAGAGTCACAGCATGATGTTGATGATGTTTCCATCGCAGGGCAATGATGATGACTGCCTGTGATTTGTCCGCTATTGCAAAGCCCTGGGAGATCCAGAGTAAGGTATAGCGTTTCTGTGCACAGTACACTCAGCAGGCCAGATTCAACAGCTCCTGCATGGAAACTGGCTGCGGCTGCACAAAAATATCTGTGCTGTCAGGCAATATACCATAATGAGATTCGGGTGCTTTTCATATGGTAATGTAATAAGTTGTTTACACTATGTTATGGGCATTTACAAATCTGCAGCCTTGCTGATGATTATGTATGACAGGATAAAGTAGGTGGCTAAGATGTAGAAAAACAGATCTAAGAAATAATGATTGAACATAATGTTTTGGTCCTGTTCAGTTGCGTGATCCCCAGCACAGCAACTTGTTTGGTGTCAAATTAGTTCTGTCCTGTTGAGCTGATTAACTAGAACCAGTTTACAGTCTATGGACTTCTTAGAATAACAGATTACATGAAATACTTGTGAGTGTTTTAACTGCTCTTTTCAGCCGTTTCTTTGCAGGACCTAAAGTTGTATTGCATTCAAGTCCATATAAATCTAAAGTCCATATAAATCATATAAATCTAAAAGCTTCCTTGCACAAACAGACTGATTTTCTGTCTTCTAAAATATCAGTTGACTGCTAATCTAATTTTAAAGTCACTACAGAAACAAACTGAACTGTGATTTATGTACATTTGTTTTGCGTAGTGCAGGACAAACAAATGAATGGAGCACAGATACAATTGATTTCTACACAGGAAACTTAATCAATGCTTAGTAATCACTTCACCAACATGAACATGAATTATACATGAAGTATCAAAAACTCTATGCCTTAATGCAAAAGGGCTCTTCCAAGCACAAAGACAAGCCTACAAATCATCTTAAGCACCATCTATAACACTTGATATCATCTTAAGGCTATGATGCCATTGGGCTTGTAGGTTTAAGCTCATGTGGTTTGTGCATGTGTGACCCTGCAGGTGGCGCTGTCTGTGGCTGCAGAGTTCTGGGAGCAGGGTGACCTGGAGAGGACTGTGCTCGAGCAGCAACCCATTGTGAGACATTCACCGGAATGATGAGACACAGAGAGGAGGAGGAGGCCATGGTGGCAAAGACAAAGAGAAAGAGAGGGAGTAAAACAGAGATAAAGAGAGATTTCCCATAGGACACGTAGTGATGTACTGCCTATTATGCGGTGCAGTGAATCATAAAGAGCGGTCATAGTGGCCCAGTCAGCCACACGGTTCCCTAACTCGCCTATTTTATACCACTCAGCCTTCAGATCCTTTCATGTTCTGTTACTCCAATTGCCATTGCATGGCTACTAACTTGCTTTAAGTCCAACAATTCAGTGCAATTAAAATTATGATTATTATTTTTTTTTTTCATGTTCCAGTATATCACAATGCTAACAGAGTGCTGTTTGCCCTCTAGCCCATGATGGACAGAAACAAAGCCGAAGAACTGCCCAAACTGCAATGCGGTTTCATTGATTTTGTCTGTGCCTTCGTGTACAAGGTGAGGCCTTCCATTTTGATAAGCCAACACGTCTTAAATAACTCTTAAACTCATCCAGGTTTTTTTGACATTTAGATATATTCACATGTGTATGGAGAAGACTGTAATTACGTGACAGGTTAGTTACATTTTATTGAATGGTAACGTGGTTAAGTGGCTCTAACAATTACAAGGAGTAGAGTAAAGGAAATGCAACGGGAGAATGTGAATTGCATTATTCATCAAGGTTTACTTCTCAGATGGAAATGAATGACCTCATGAGTCAGCTAATTTAGCTGAGGACAAACTAAGATCAGCTTCTCTCATCACTCACTCAAGTGTTAGTGTCGTGAAATGTAACTCTCTTCTTTCACCATTCTAGGTTTTCACAATTTATATCCTGATGTGTCTAATATAAGAATAAGCATTTCTGCTGGGAAGAACATCCTAAAAAGTGTCCTAAATGTAATTCATAGATTCAAAATCAAAATGAATCCTCCAAATCCCTTTGCAAAGTTCTGTCCTACCACTGTCACTCCTCGGCTCTTATCCACCAATAAAGGAATTCTCCAGCATTTTTCAATCTAATCCCTAATTGCATTTAAGCAATTACCACAGACAATAATTTCAACATGTTTCCCTGTACTGAGAAAACAACAGAGAAGCCGTTTACTTAAAATTCCCTTATAACATAAGTCTAAAGGCAGTTGTGGAATTCTGTCCATAAATGCATAAAATACATATCGTCGCTGTCCAATGAAAAACATGTATCTCCACTTTTTGCAGAAACCTTTATCTACCCAACAGCAGTGAACATCTAAATGACCAATGAAAAGCTGACAAATCACACCATGAATCTCGGATTTATTGTGTATGATAATGATATGAAAAAGTGTTTTTTCGTGGTCCTGAAAAATCGGAATGTTGGAGATACGTTTTTCACTGGACAGCGACGATATTCAAAACCACAACCGTTACACTCTAACAATAAAGACAGACATGAGAGAAAGTCTTACCAAAGCTGTTTGTATGTAGTTTTAGCCAACTGTCAAACATTGGAGTGAAAAGTAATTCTGATTACTTACTCTTTATCTTGTGGTGTCCACAAATTATTCCCTCTGAAAAAGTAGTACCATCTTTGAAAGATTAAGTTATAGCTTAGAGCTTAATTTAGAAATACATTTTACTATAGAATACACACAAGTGTTTCACAAAAAAAACTAAAAATGTTTTGCATAAATATTTATTGACTGCCCCGACAACTGCTCTTAGACTTTCATTATAAGAGAGTTTTAAGAAAACAGGTTTATTTTTTCAGTACAGCGAACGGTGTTAAAATTATTGTCTGTTTTAATTGCACATACACTGCAGATACAATTGATAGAAATTAGATTAAAAAAGGCTGAGTGTCCCTAAAAGGTCACCTTGCTCAACCACACACTCTTCCTCCTGCAGGAGTTCTCTCGCTTCCATGTGCAGATCACGCCCATGCTGGACAGGCTGTTGAACAACAGGAAGGAATGGAACGCTCTTAAGGAAATACACGAGGCCAAATTAGCGAAGATTGATGAGGCAAAGAAGGCTCAGGAGGAGGCAGCGGCAGCGGCAGCAGCTGCCAAACAGGGTGAGAACTTTAAAACTGGCTTGTATGTAAGTGTCCATTTAAAATTCCATGAATGATAAATGGTACTGGTGCCAAGGAAATTCATATTACCATCCTGGGGTTATTACTACAATATTATCAACAGAGCCGAGAGAATCCTCTTGTAGCTGTGGATCATCTTGCTGTGCTGGTTCTTTCACAATGTCTAGGTTAAGAAAGAGACAGAAAAGTAAAAAGTGCTCTCTGAGCTGTCTTGCTAACGAAGCAGATTTGACACTAAACACGGACATTTTGTGCCTGAGAGACAGTGACCTTAACCTGCGCATGTCTAACTAAGCTCTTTTCTCTCTGCTCTTTCAGCAAGCGCAGCCCAGGCCTCACAGTCCAAGACCTGTATCCTCAGCTGAGTCTCCAACCATTTAGTGCAGAAATATTCCAAATATATCTGAAGTCTCTCATTCAGCTCAGTTTCACATTTAAGAGTTGAAACATTTCTCATTAAGGTCAAGCTTAGAAGTCATAGTTTTAAAACAACAACTTTAAAACAACAACTTAATGTGTGTGAGACTATTCTAATTTAGATGCTGGAGATTTTAACAACATATTAATGGTAAAGATAATACATTGATGTACTGTATAATAGTGAAGGGAGATGTAAAGTTTAAAGGATGATCAATAAGAGCACTGTCTATATACAGACGGGTGACAAATTAAAGGAAAAAACAACATAAAGTGTGTTAGTAAGGTGTTGGGCCACCACGAGTCGCCAGAACAGCTTCAATGCGCCTTGGCACAGATTCTACAAGTCTGTGGAACTGTACTGGAGGGATGGAGCACCGTTCTTCCAAACGATATTCCCTTAAATTATGTTTTCATGATGGGGGTGGAGAGCGCTGTTTTACCACGTCGGTCCAAAATCTCCCATAGGTGTTCAATTGGGTTGACCCCTCGTGCCCTGTGGATGCACTCATTTATCATTTATTAAGGTTTTTCCTTCAACTTGTCACCCGTCTGTATGTTTGGAAATGTTGTGTAGTTCCAAAATTTGAACATTAAAAAGACTTGATGTTTCATTTAATCTGTACTTGTGCTCAACAGAATTATGTACAGTCAGGAAAAACTGACAGTGCTAAAAATAAACATAACCCAGATAATAACTGTTTTACGTGGGGGTTTTTTCTGCCTAGAGGATGCTGCACACTCGGCTGAGCTTGTGTGCGTACTAACTTGGGAGCGTGCATAATGATCTAACACGCACCAGGATGATGCCCGCAGGGGATGGCGTAATTGAGTGGGGAGGCGAGCGAGCTGATTGGCAGAGCAGGAGCTAGGGGGACTGGGGGGTTCAGCAACAGCGCTGATGTAACTCCACATGCACAGTTAGCGCACGTCAGCATTGCATGACATCACGGTTTACTGTCCTTGGGTTACAAAGATGCAGGCGGGGATATCTGTGTCTTCTAAACCCCGTGATGTCAAGACGCTCATGTTCACACATGCACACACACACATAGCTTATGCAGAAGACAGAATTCAACTGGGCAGTGGAGCGGTAAACTGCCACCAGCAGCATCATCAACACGCTGCATTAATGGAAAGGGGCTTATCATGTTGTTCTCGTCTTCCTCTCCGTCTGAGACCTGCAAACTCTGCCTGGTTACTGAATCTTCAGTAGCCAATCATGCATCTACACAGTGTGTAGCACAGCCATAATGGGGATAAAGTCGATGATTTGAGAACAGATGCTGCTGAGGATTCAGCACCCTCCCCCCTCGAACTCCCGTCCAACCTGCCCTGCTTATTCCAGGAATCATTTTGTAGCACTAGCCGTGCTGTGGACCTTAACGCATTAATCTTCATAAAGCTTATTTTCTTTCAAAAAAGTGGAGCTCATAACACAAATGAAGGATGAAACAGATTGTATCGCATTAACGGACAGCGTAGGCACAGATTGCCAGTGTTCATTAGGATTTTTTTTTATTATCTGGAGCCAAATCAATGAATATACGTTTTTACAGTATATGAGGATCAGTTTCTACAGTTTAATAATGTAAACAATCTCAGAAGAGAAATGTATTCAGTTTAAAAGGAAGCCATCATCTTTTTTTCCCACCCAACTATTTACATGAATTAAAATATAATTTATAACATCAGATCATTTCCACTGTATAGATAATCTGTGAAACTAGATTTTAACAATTCAAAAATACTGAAATGCATTTGTCTATTTTTTCCAAGACATATGAAATCACACAGTACAAAGAAGAGAAAAAAAACACCATTAAACGACATTCAAGCTAGGTGGCATATAAATAAAAAAAAACCCAACAACAACGTACAAACTCAAAATGAAACCAATATATGTAAAAATATAAAATCTTACTAGCAGTATTTATTGTATACCAAAAACTAAGTTAAAAAAGGAAAATCATAGTGAGTTTGATAGTCATTAGATGTAAAGAATCAAAAATCAATAGAAATAAAACAACAAAGAAATCAATGTATGCCCTTTGATGCTGATTTCGTTTCCACCAAACAGAAGATATTGAAGCAGCAAGACTAAGACCATCACTGGCTTCATGGATTCACAAAGACACCAAATTTTATTCTCTGGCACCAAATAAACACAAAATGGGATTGAATTGCGATATTTATGATCATGGTGTAGCATACATAAATATTCCCCAGATACAACAATCAGTGGTGATTTAGTGGGCAAATATTTTCCAATATTGCAAGATACAGTATTTTGTGAACAATGAGCTTATAGGCTAAGATGTGACGTGGTTATAAAGTGACAAAATTTGTCTCTTTCCTTAAACTGATTACAAGAACAATGAAAACACAGATGCGCGCACACACTCGCTCACACACGAACAAGGGCCAAGCAGGCTGATCATGACATTCATATTCGTGAGACGGATTCGAAGTGGTACTGCACTTTTCCTGTACAAACATCAAATATACTTTTTGGTCAACTTGCCATAAGCTCATATAGTGATTGCTGAAATGAAGATGTATTGCATTTAAAGAGGGTTCCCTTTGGGATTTTTTGTCCCTTTCATTTGGATTATCTCAGTCTGTACATTCTAGATTGACACTGTATGTTAAAATGTAT
Source organism: Olivaichthys viedmensis (assembly GCA_028565825.1). Taxonomy (NCBI): domain Eukaryota; kingdom Metazoa; phylum Chordata; class Actinopteri; order Siluriformes; family Diplomystidae; genus Olivaichthys; species Olivaichthys viedmensis. The sequence continues at coordinate 12,188,695 of JAOUQW010000034.1, read as the reverse complement.
TGTAAGTGCTTTCAAACGTTGAATAAACGGTCATAAGTTCTATAAGAAATTATATCTTCTATATATATATTTATAGATATATATAGATATATTATCTATATATATTTATCTACACCAACACAAATACATACATATATATTCATATATATATGTACTCTATATACCTTTTGTAATATGGCTGTATTGAAAAAGTTCACATAAGAAAACAGATTGGAGTTTTAAAGGACAGTAGATATTATTAATAAAAGCTCAATAGCTGTTTTTTCCCCCCTATTGGTTTAAGGCTTTCCTTGTGAGACTGGACTGTCTGTGTAACCCTTGTTTGACCCATTAGAGTGTCCTAGTACTGTCCAACAATTCCAGACTTCAGCAGGCCTACAACACACACACACACACACACACACACACACACACACACAACCAGGTTGTGTGTCACATCAGAGTTGTAAATGTTTACTAATACTGCATGAGAGTGCAGAGGGACTCGGTCTGTGTCAGTACAGTAAAGTGGCAATACTATACAGAACACCCAACGTCACGGGAACTTCAGTTTGCAGATTAGTTAGTCGGTAGCTGTTAGCGATGGTACAGACCACTTATCAATTAGCTAAGTATTTCACTACAACATACAGTACAGAATCTCACTTCAAGGATTGCCCAATGACTTTAAAACAACCAACCTTCTAAATAAAACCTTCCATATAGGAGAAAGGCTCTCTTAGATAACATGTATTGCATCTCAATTCTGTTTTTTTTGTTGTTTTTTTAAGAATAATTTTATTATTCTATTCTAATTATTTTTAAAAAGGAAAGAAAAGAAAATAGTTCAACTTCTGAAGTTCATCTTCTAAAGGGATACTTTTTTACAACAGCGTTTTACTTATGAAGCCATGTCCATAGGAAATTCCGTTCGCGCTTCCCTGTATTGCTCAACCTCAAATCATAACCACGCGCTTGCATCATTGATACACCATTGCCCTAGAAGACACCCTGACATGCCTGTTTTTGAACACACTCATGGACACATCGCTGTACAGCACATGACCATACATCTCATGTTTACATTAGACACAGGGCTATGTACAGATTATATACCTACGTATATATAGATCTATATATAGTCATGTAAACAGCACATTATCTTCCTTCAGTAGTATATGTACTAAGCACAAACACTCATT
>JAOUQW010000034.1:12167791-12183504 GCA_028565825.1 Olivaichthys viedmensis | reverse complement strand
GTCCAGTCTAGTATAGTATAGCACTGTTTAGTATAGTATAGTATAGTATAATATAGTATAGAATAGTATCGTATGTGTCAGTTTTAGGCTAGTTCTATTACATACATATGCCTATCCTTAAAAAGACTTTGTTTTAATTTTTCTTGTCTTCATCCTAATACATCAGTCTGATGGCAGCACAGTTCAAAACCTAGACTATATAGATATACAGACTATATAGATATTATACAATACTTATTAACTACAGACAATGTAACACTGCTTAACTCCAGCTCATGCTTCATCAGTAGTGACTCACGCCTCCTCCCCCACCTTACCCAGGTCTATGTAGCGCTTCCTGCTGAATCTCCGGCCGCCATTCCCTGCGTGCTGACCCAAGGAGTCATGTCGCCTGTGCTTCAGACTCAGCTCATTCTGAGTCTGCCTAAAAGTGATGACGCCACAGCGCTCCCTAAACACACATACATACACAAAGGTTAGAATTGTATGTTCCTGCACATACCATGGCTACTAACACAGGTAGGACGATGGGCAGGATTTGAACCTACTCATTTTTGATGAGCACTCGGCAGTCGTCCGGGTCGCCGAAGGCCTCGAAGCGCTTGCGAAGGACGGCCTGTGTGACGCTGCTCGGCAGGTTGTGAATGTACAACACTTGGCACTTGTCCTAAAACCCCAAAAATAATACAAGATTATAAACTATCAGTCATGGACCCGTTTTGACATACTGTATACGTATATATGGATGGGAAGACAATAAAAATTTACTTGAGTGTGGAAAAAAAGAGCTTTAGCAAATACCTCACATCCATAAGGCAGTAAAAATTATTCACAACCACTATATTGTGCTGGTGTGCAATTATTTGTACGGTACATCTCCAAAAGATCCCCAAATGTAGACCGTGCAGCCTCAACACTCTACTTACCACATCGTCCTCTTTTCCACATGTAGTGATATTGCTCGGCTTGTCATGGTGGCTCTCACAGCTACAACAAACCAAAGAGAGGAGAGTTAAAGAGGGACAGACTTGCATAGAGGCGCACTGAGTCTCCAGGATCAGAGTGTGTCACTACCTGAGGTTGATCTGGTCGCAGGGCGAGGGTGGCTGGCATGAGTCTGGGCACTCAACATCAGCCTCAGGCGTGGGCGAGCAGGCAGGCGAGGGCTGTCCTGTCTCCACAGGTTGGCGCGAGGATAAGTCTGGAGGCAAATCAGTCATTTGGGCTTCCCATCTCTCGTTCTGCGTCTCCTCCTGCCTGTCTTTCTGCCTGTTTTTCTCTCCCATCTTGTCCTCCTCTCTCTCCTGCACCTTAGTATAGAAGACAGGCACCGGAAGGATGGAAGCGATCCTCTTGTGGCTCTCGCCTAGGTTCAGCAGGCAGTAGTCGTGGTCACCGTAGGTGCCCTTGGCCCCGCTCTCGCCCGTCGGGCCCATGCGCCGCAGCTGGGCGTACAGCTCTGTCTGCTCTGGAACCTTCCGTAGGTGTGTCCGCACTGAGCACGAGCCCTTGCTGGGCAGCTCGGCTTTGCCTTCAGGCTTGAAGAGCTCCTCCTCGACAGACTTGTGGGGTGGCGTTGTGGGCGGAGTGAGTCCTGGATGATGGGACACACTCATAAGCCATAACGTAAGCAATACAATAAAATAAAAACAAACTATGAAAGCTTGTGCAAGCCATAAACACATTAAAGCTAAAACTGAAACAAATTAAACTGAATAATTTATTGACTTTTATGTTTATTATTTACAATTATACAGGAAAAATAGTAAAAGTAACTTATAGTTTTAGCAAAAGCTAGCTCAAGCTACCTGTTACAAATAGAGCCCCACCCTTTGGTGTTCCCTTCAAAGCCACGCTCCCAAAAAACATGCCTCGGCTAGAATGCCTGAAGCTTGAATACTATTACAAGAGGCCGAGATTTCTGAATTGACATGCGAGAGGCAAGTAGTGATTGGTTGGATGTTGGTGGTCCACATCATTCGTTTTTCTCCTGTTCACAGAACCTGAGGCACCAAAGGGACCAGAGTTTTTCCACATTTTTTATTGAAGCTTCCAGAATGTGAGGAGAACTTTATCAAATATTACGAAAAGTGTTGATTTAAAAATCACTGATCCCACCTTTAATGGCCAAATTGGTTTACAATGTTTATACTATTTATACAGAGAGGCAACTGCATGACATGTTTGGAGTAATTCTGACTATCAGGCGTAAACCAACACTGTGCTATTTGCTATGTAAATGTCACAGTCAGTCTAACAGAGTGGCTTTAATGTAAAGGAACACGCTTCTTCATTATTCATTTCGTCGTCTACCTTCCTGAGCACACAGCTTCCCCTGGTATGGTTTTGAACTTACATGGTGGTTCAAGAGCATGACATTACCTGCAGTGCCACATAGTTCCACGCAGAGAGTCTGCTCAAAGGGCCTGCTGGGATCTCTGATCATAACAAGAGAGAGAGATTGCAGAGTCAACATCAAACTTTATGACTTTCGACAGAGAGACAGGGAAAAGAGCAAGGGCAAGTCTGAACGGCTGATTCATAAGAGAGATGTTGTCAGATTTAGTGACTAAAGTTCCAAGTTCATGTTTGGTAAACGGTTGATATTCCAACCACTTCTAAACTGTCTGCGTCTCTTCACAGCAAGAATCTATAATTAGCAAAACAAACTGGCTCCGAGTTATTTATAGACCAGCATTAGCACGAGAGTCTAGCAAAGCGCTTTAGGATATTAAAGCTGTAGTATCACTATGGGTCTCCCAAAAGTCATTTGGGAGATGTCCAGAAACATTCGAAAGGCTTTAGGCCTGGAGCAGCTCCAGTTCTACAGTAAAGTAGGAGTGCGGGGAATACACACCCTGTGGATTTAGGAGTCAGCGGCAGGCAGAGGCAGGCACGCTTCTCTGCAATCAGAACAGAAAGAGAAAATCTATAGACATGGTCAGAGGTTACCCTTTATTATACCCAAGTTATTAATTTATTTGGTTGTCACACTTCCTGACCTGCTGTTTGTCTCTTACCGTCATTACAGCAGGGGTTTGGGATTTCAGGGATCTTCTGGGCGTTTGCTTTCTGGATGCTGTCTTCAGCAGGGGAATCCATGGCAGGGTGTTGGACTGAGCTCTCCTCCTCACTGGAGTTTCCGCTCGAACGTGGCCTTTTTGCAAATCGGCTCGGGAAGGAGGCCAAACGGCGTGAGCGGCGCACCGAAAACGAGCCCTCGTCTGGTTCAGGGCATTTTGGCCGCTTGGGAGCCACCGGAGAGCCCTCGGTGATGCTCGTGTCTTTGTACTCAGCTTTGGGCCGGGCTGCGGTGGCCCTGCTGTGGCTATAGGGGGGGCTGTGCAGTCTGTAAGGCTTGCTCACATCAAAGGAAGCGACAGCCTCCAGCAGCTCCTTGAGCAGCGAGTGGGCTTTAATTTCTCGCCGGCGGACAAACGGAATCCTGGGTTTGGTTCCTCCACTATTGCTGCTGATGGGTAAGGTGGTGGTCTGGGTGGCAGGTTTGGGGTAGCTGGGGGTGGCATTTCGGAATATTGCAGGATTATCGGGCTTGGCCCTGCGTGCCAAGTTTTCACGTTCCTTGCGGTCCCAGCTGGCCTGTTTGCGCGTCGGTATACAGTACGTGTGCATGTAGCGGATCAGCTCCACCACTGAGTGGCGCTCCTTCTCCGAGGGGAACTGAGGCTCGGGCGGCTCGGCGCACACGGTGCTTTCCACCTCGCTGCTGGATGAAGACTCCTCTTCCTCCTCGTCTTCCCCCTCCTCGTCCTCCGAGTCACTCTCCTCATCCTCTTCTTCGTCCTCCTCCTCGGTATCGGCGGCGGGCGCGTCATCAGAGTTGGCCTTCTGGGTGAGGTGGCGGTGTAGCTCGGTGCAGAGATGGCCCACAGGCCTGAACGCTCGTGGCTTCCTCTCTGCTGCACAGGTCCTGTCCCTCTGTAAAGAGACAGAAAAAGAGAGAGATTTATTAGATTTGATAATGTCAAAGTAGCAAGCTATGGTAACTTAATGCACATAAAGGATACAGTCCAAAATAAATTCAGTACTCTGACTAAAAACACTACACAATTCTTGGTAGTAGTCTAACAAAATATGCCCTTGACTATGTTCTTGAATTTTTTTTCTTTTTTAGTGATTTGGCAAATCACCAACCTCTCAGTCTTTGAAACAATTCAATTACACTGAGACTTTTTCTGTACCCCATCTGCCATGCTCTGTGATTATGTACTAAAGCTGGGGGCAGACTATGAGAAGCTAGATGGTGAATTAGGCTTTATGTAAGCTCTTAGTTTGAAGCAGGGCTGCCCTTTAGCCCTCCGGTGGCCGTGGCTTTGCTATGACAGATGGCAACAGACAGAGCTAATTCGGAACTCGCTTTGGCAGAGCTACAACACGTCAAAGCACGGTGCGCAATCCGAGAACGTGGACTGGGATTCTAAGCAACCCCGGTCCGTATCTCTCTCCTCACACACAGGTACAAGCCAGCCAGGCATTAGCGTGTTGACAAGAATACGCTATTACAGCACAGGGGGTGCTGTATGCTGCGCTGATGCTAGCACTGCTAGACACCGTTTAGTGTCATGTGCGGGAGTTTTGCGTTTTATTGCAGGTAATTGACGCTGGAAAACAGTCTCAGCTCACCTTCAGAAGAGGACGGGCAGGCTTGAGTTGCTGGGTCTTACTGAGCACGCTGCTCAATCTTTGTGAGTCCAGACCCACAGGCATGTTTGGGGGGGACAGCAGGAGCTTTTTCAGCTGTAGACAGGGAAAGAAAGAGAGCGAGAGAAAAAGAGAGCGAGTGAGAGGAAAAAGAGAGAGAGAGAGGAAAAAGAAAGAGAGAGAGAGAGAGAGACGGGGACAAATAATTAGCAGGCATGCCACTCTATCTATCCACACAACACAACATCAACACATGAAATGTTCAATGCTTTGATTCCTGCCAAAGAATCACAAACACGGTATCAAAATGCAGGAGGCACGGAGGCGGGGAAATGATATCAAACAGGAATGCTAATGCCAAGCTCTGCTGGGCATTGCTGGTGTAAGGAATTTTTTTTCCCGTTTTATCACTGAAACACAACACTGCATAAGAATGAATAGCTGACACAAATCTACTCGGGGCACTGATTACTCCCCCCGAGCTGCCCTGGTGGGTGAGCCAAGGGAGAAAAACACAGGAGAGGGAGAGATGGAAAATTGTGTGCTTTCTGAGGGAGTAACCTGGGATCTGGGATGTGCGTCTCTGAAAAGCAATGATGAAACCAGCACGGAAAAATACCCCTGAGCTGACTATGTTGCTGTAGCTGCAGGTAGTGTGCCAGTTTGGCAGATTCTTAGAGTCCACTGAAGGAAGTGAAGGGGCACCGGGTGGTTCCATTTCTCTACACAAAACGCCACTGGCATGGCAGGGCCATCTACTCCATGAAAACATGTGCTCAGCTCTCTCCTCCCCACAGTGCCCATAGGTCTTCAATGCAGCCCTTGTTCCTACACAGACGGGCCTTATTGAGGAGGTCGAGTCACACTTACAGCACACGCCGCCAGAGGGTGCTCTAAACCTTTCCAAGCTAATACAACTACCCAGTCTGAGGAGGTGCAAGAAGAAGGAGGAAGCCTCCAATAGCTATATGACGGACCAGAAAGAAATGCATCAGTCTAGACTGTAATGTTAGGGGGGGAAAGCAGTTTTTTTGCATTTTTATGATATACATAGAAATAATTTTCCACCATTCAGGCCACAATTTGCAAATGAGAGTGTAAGAGGAAATATAAATGCTGATGGTAGTCACTGTCCTTTATAGGCTCTTTACTTGGTAGCATCACTATTTTAAGAATGAATATGATTTAATAACCATATTAAAATGTTGAGGTCAAATCTAGTTCCACATATTCATCTTAAATGTAAAGTGTCCCATGTAAAGTGTCATATCTTAAAGGTCAGTTCCTTATAATGCATATATGAGTTCTATAACAATATCTGAAGATGATTCATGATGCATATTTAGGGTGCCAAAATAAAACTTCCTACAAAATCCTATGAGTCCAAAAGGCTGTAGTCCTGGAAGGGTTATTTCCAATATGACGTGCTACTGCAATGCGGTTTCAATTTTAAATAATACCATTTGTTGGAAGATTTTGGCTCCTTAAAACATTGATCTGAACATCCTTCTCCCCATAAGCATCCCTTATTTAAGGTTTTAATTATTTACTCCAATTTCTGTAATTTAGCCCAATTTCATTCAAGCCCAAATAGAGGCCAAGGTACCAGGCATTCAGTTAGCCTCTTTCACTGAGGTAACAATAAGACCTTTGTAACTTTCAACAAAGCGACTTCTCTTTAGCCCTTTTAATAAGGCCTGAATTTGGACTTTGTGAAATTAAGGCTTTTTTGGCTTCCCTGAAACGAGAGGCAATAAGGCAGATGTACAGCAGGTATTAGCCTGTAACATAATTCATACCCATTATTCATTTAGTGGACTGAGAAGAAGTTTCTTCAAGTTGCTCGGCAAACTGTAGCATTATGCTGCTTTAAAGACATAAATGGAATAAAACAAAACGTGTCCACAAAGCGAATGCACTCAAAAGAAACAGGCAGGCTGTAATAGACTGCAGGGAGCATGAAAAAGGAAAGCATCTTTTTCCTTGGAAGTGGCATTTTATAGAGAGATCTGTAGTCTCTCATAAACAGGTGTGAAAACTACAGAGTGGAATTGAGCAAGGGAGGAAAAGAGGTGAGAGGGGGTCAGAGAGAGAGATGAGAAGAAAAGATAGAGACAGAGAAGAGAAACAGGGAGAGAAAGAGTCTAAAGGCTAGAGTGTAGCTTGTGGTGTGCTCCAACTCCCCGCCTGTGAAAAGGATTCTTATTAGTGTGGTTGCTAAAGAGAATTGAAAAGCCCAAAATGAGAAAAATTCAGACCTGTTTTGCCTATCATACCCATGCTGTGGGGTAGTCAGAGGCCCATCCAAATCCACCTTAAACAGGAAGGAAGGGTTCTTACTAGAGACGGGTCTTCTGTCTCTGGGCTCAGCAAGCCTGGGACAGGCTCACTTTCCAAGAGGAGATCGTCTTCCTCCTCCTCCTCCTCCTCCTCCTCCTCCTCCTCCTCCTCAGGGTCTTCACCCAGCGAGGGGAACACGGACAGCCCCCCCACCCCGTCCTCCACAATGCCATCCAGGCTGTCTGTGAGAGCGGCGAGCAGTGCCGCATTCTCCTCTTCCATCTGTAGGGGGAGCAAGAGAGAGCGAGAGAGGCAGGGATAAGACAGGTGATGACCTCTAACTGAAAGGCCAGACACTGTTCCATCTGCACATTCTGCTCTGGGGACAGTGTAGCTATCTGATTACCGTGGACTGGATCGATCTGAAGCCTGGGTGACCCCCCACCTGATAAGCCTTAGCAGAAAAATCCTCTTTGAGTTAAACTTGTGTCTACAACTTTTTAATCCCTAAACCTGTCTCATATATACTCTCATAATGTGTGAAGCTCCAGGAAACTGTGAGGTCTCATCTTATAGAATTTGGTCCCACTGAAGGTTAACTGAACTTGGCGTTGAGATCAATGGCTTCCCTAGCACCTAAAATAGACCAGTATAGAGATCTTCTCTGCTCGGTGCCTAAAAATCAATCACAGCCCAGAATTACATGACGCGATGAGTGAATTAGAACTGGATACAACAACCGTACGATCAATCACTGTTGACAGAAACAAACGTGCATTTGGACCTGACCTCCAGCGTCACACAGTTGACAAACTGCCACGCATTACTAAACCACCGGGTCCGGTTCTCATATTAGCTCCAGTAAACCCAATCGAGCTCTATTAGGTTCCTTCCGGTGGGAATAGCTACGTAATGCACTAAGATTAGATCAAAGCTGAAGATTGTTGGCTGAGTGATGCAGATTGTGGGGTCTGACCTCGAAGAGCTCGGCGTCCCCTGCGCTGTAGTGTATGGAGGCGGGGGAGCTGCCTGAGTGGTCATTGCACCAGTGCAGCTCACTGAGGCAGTTCACTGAGTCAAAGTCGCTGGCGTCTAGCTGAGAGAGGTCGAAGTCGGGAAAATCGGTGTCCAGGCGGTCCGAGCAAACCTCCTCCTCCCCATACTGAAAGAGAGAAATAGACAGAGAGAAACAGTAAAGTCAGCCTGACAACAAAAAGACATTTCCCCTGAAGACTACATCTAATAATATACTTCCATCTTGGAGGATCAATAAGCATGCCTGTGGTCAGGTAACTGCATTGCTTTGCCTTGAGCAACGGATATGCGGGAGGTATCATGAGCGCCGTGAGTCATGGGAGTCAGCCTGGCTCCTCAGCAAAACTTCATTACTAATAATGAAACATGAATTGTACCTGCCTCTGAAGTCTGAAATTAGTCAAGCAGCATTTCCATAAGTAAAATACACCCCATGCGGCACATGGAAATGCAGAAAACATACAGAGTGTGTTTGTGCGACTACTGTGAGAAGGGAAGTGCTTTAAACCCCATGGGGGTGGGACAAGAAAAAAACACATATCTCCTCTTGATGTGTACAATAGTGCTTTGCTGGCCCCACTTTAATAACCCAAGCTTTTGCTGGTCTCCATGCTGATACAGTAAACCTAGTCCCACTTTACTTGCGCAGAGGTCAAAGCATGAATATTCTACATGGCCATTCGAATGCATTCTTGATGAGCTCTTCCGCTACACACGGCGCCAATCCATTTCCAATCGATTCACTAAACTAGGCCTGGTCAAGTGGTTATGAAGTCTACGCTTTTTTAGTGTCCGCTTAGTCCCTTGGAAATGCAATCAGCAATGTGGAATTACATATATTATGAAGAGTCATTACCAAAAAATGTATTACAAGCCACTGATTAAAGACTAAATGAGTCTACATCTTATTACAGGAATTTACAGTCTTATTGTGACCAGCTCTCTTTTTAATCTGCCAGCCGTGGGTGCTACTGTTGCAGCATCACTCTGATTGATCCTGACACCAGTGCAATGAGCTGAGATGGTTAATAATATTTCAAAATGCACTTATGCCATAATAGCATCTCCGGATCAACGGCTCAGGCGACTGCAATTAATGTTAATAACGAGTGATATGGGTCTGCTGTCGTGGTGCATGAACAGATTGGTGAACGTTGTGGAAGCCCTGGTTGCGTGTGCCGTGTGAGCACGTGTGGCACTGATGCAGGTGTTCAGCCTGTATCCAAAGGTTCCATGCACACACAGACCCCTGCTGCTACTGCTGCTCTTTTTAGCACTCTCCTCACATCCTCCTTACGTGCCCCTGAGTCATCCCGCTCTTCTCCTCCTCCTACAGCCCACCCCATCCCCAGCTCTCAGGAGCAGCCAAGCGACCACAGCTAATCAATCTCAACATACCCTTCCCTTTTTAAATTTTTTTTTTTTAACCTTTTTAGGTCCTTCCTTCCGCTTTTCCCCCTCTCCCCCCTCTCTCCTTCCTTCTCTCTATGTTATGGAGAGCCTCAATATCAATCAATAAAAATCCTCCTTGGCTCTGAAGGCTTAAGGTCACTCACTGAGCCAGCACACACATAGCAACACACACACACACACACACACACACACACACACACACACATATGCACACACTGCTGCATGCATGCATGCATGGACATGCTGAAAATATAAAGCACATCAGCACTTGGTGTTGTAGAGGTTGCTCTTGTCATGGGAGAGCCAGCCACTGAGGTGCGACTTACATACCAACACTGCTGGCTGACCTTATTTGTGGTAGCTCTGGATTCCCTCCCATTTTGCCCATTACTGATACACTAAGAGCCTGATAAAGCCACTATATCACCCCAGTAACTCATATTGCTTCATCTAGACCACTGATCACATTTTTAGGGCATTACAATTCATACATATTAAGTGCATAATTTATATAATTACGAACATAATCTACACGCCTTTGCGAGCCTTTGCAATTGGATCTTATGAAAAGACTTTTGGCTTTTGGAATTTTCCATTAAATACTGTGCCATCTTGTCCTTGCCTTTTTTGCAGCCTAGCTGTAATTTTCTAGAAAGAAAAGAGAGATGACCTTTAACTCTTGCCTTATCTGAAAAGCGAAAATTATGAATGCATCTGTGTTTTGTCACTAGCATTTACAGTCAAAGACTATTAACTGCTACCAGGTAGTCAGGGCTTCCATTAAGCGTGTACATTAAGCAAGTACCAGTTGAAGGGCATCAAGATAAAGAGCACAAAAACACACACACTCGTGAGGACCTTCACACTCATGACTGTTTTATTGCCCCTTACATAGAGGCATGTGCAGTAAAGTCTCTAACTACGCCAATGAGTTCTGCACTCTAACACAAAGCCATACAAGGTCAGCCCACTGGAAGAGAATGCAGAGGGGCAGTTGGCCTGTGGCAAGGTCACCGGACAGCCACAGGACAAGGAGTCAGGAGACTAAACTTTCCTGAATTAGGACATTGCTGAATTAGGAAAAACTGAGACAAGGCAAATACAGAAACTTGAGTAAGAAAGATTTTAGTCACAAAAGTAAAAAAAATGTAATTATAAATTAGTCAAGTAAAGTCATATTTATATATAAAAGCACACTGAAAAAAAAAGAAGCTGACAAAAGTACAGTGAAGTCAAATGAATTATTTATTTTTCGTTTGGCAGACTGTCAACTGACTGACTAGCTTTGTTATTTTGAATGAAATCTGAGCTCCAGTTTGCCCAGTCTAAAAGAAATTTCCGTTTTACTCCTCGTGAAATGGACTTGCAAACATTAGCAGCTATGAGTAATATGCAAGCTGGCACGAAGGGTAGGGTGTAGACACTGGGCTGCATGCTACATTCAAATTAAGTTGTGTTAACCATGTTTAAGAGAAGATTCCATATGAATGGCCCACTCTTGTGGTATTCACTACTTCAGAGGTCAAAATTATCTGAAAGCTTAGAGTTCATAAGTTGGGACGCAACGTTGATGGTTTTCAATATGGCGCAACCCATGGAAGTTCAGTTAGTGATCAACGCTAAGTGTAATTGCAGTGTCATTTTGTCAGTTTTGTCTTGTTTCCGCTGTCTTTATGCTTTTACATTGTCCGTATAAAAGACTTAACAGCTATGTGCTAGCATACTGAATTCTAAATGTAATACAAAGGCATAAGGACCTCTTGCTTTTGGGATTTCTGTCACTGACTGACTAAATGTGTGAGCCATTCATTCTTCTCCTTCCCCCACAAGTTAATAGGCTCTTATCTGGGTGCCCTGTTCCCTTTCAGCAGGCTGCTATCTAAGGTACGTTATATATAGCCGTTATCCTTGGTCTTATGACCAGCTTGCACAAGCTGCTTGTGACGGGCCAGGCATTAAACACTGCCCATGCCAAATGCAGATGGACCAGGACTGAGTGCTTCTTCCAGCCTTTCCTTCCTCTAACAAACACAGACACACACACACCGCCCACTCTTACAAAGCCCTTCAGCTTACTCCCAGACATAACCTGCCGCTACTACTAAATGGATTCCCTCACAGCCTGCTCTACTAAAAGCTGGGCTGTAGTAACCAATCAGACTGGACAGGAAGAATTTTGTAGCTTTTTTAGCAAATCAGAAAATGAGATATTAGCCTGTGTCAGACAGAGGCAGTACTGACTAATTTGGTTCTGTTGGATGAAACTCCAAATTGGTGGCACATCCCATTACCTGCTTCGAGCGCTGATTAAATGTGCTCTTCTCGGGTAGTTTCTGAACAAGCTTTCTACCGCAGTCTTGCAGGAAGTCAAAATTAACTGCAGACGGTTAGAAGTAGGACAGTTAAAGGAAGATCTGGGGCAGCAGCGTACAGTGGATTAGCGATCCCGTCTGTCATAACGAGGAGTAAGATTAATAAAAGACTGAATCATGAGGGCCCCACTTGCCATAGCTGCAAGCAGGCACAAACCCTTCTTTCATATTCGTCCTATGCAAACCAGGCCCTCGGTACAACTATCAGGAGAGTAATTATTTTCTCCCCTGTCTAAAACCAGACTGTAGCTTTCAAATGTGTCTAATATCTATGGAACCTATGGACCATGTCAAATAGTTACAACTGCGACATCTGAGCCCAGCAGTTGGTGGAGTTAAGATGGAAAATGGCCGTGCCCTCATACAAACCAGGACAGTAATGGGATCATGGTGAACAGGATTCAGTTCTTAGAAAAAGGACCTTAGAAAAAGAATATTCTGCCAATTCATTTGGGACATTTGGATGGAACAAAGACAAAATGAGCAAAGAGAAATTAATTACTGAGTGACCATCTCCCCATTCATGAATTAAAAATTTCTAAATTCTCCGTAGTAGATCACTGCAAAAAACTACCCAATAATACTGTTAAATTCACTTCGGAAGACAATTCACACAGTCAAGTGCTCTGATTGTCTAGTCATTCAAACACTGATCGGCTATAAGGCAGTGCCTTTACTCTTCTGCTTCCCAAATGAAAACAGTCAGAGAGCCAACCCAAGCCAAGAACTGGAAGTGAACCAAATTGGCTTAGTTTTATTCCATTCTCCATTTCTAAGCTCTTCTCTACTCTACACAACTGTGATCACTACATCCTTCCTGTCACGTCTTAGGCATGATGGTCCTTACTGTCGTCTAATTATTTGAAACAAATTTGACAAATTATAGACACTTCAGACATGATTTAAGTGCATAATAGGATTTAGCAAAGTAAAAAAGATGGAAAGGTCAAAGATCATAAAGGTTAATGGTTTTAAAGGTTAAAATTTACTTTACAAGAAAGTACGATTTTGACTATAGGACAGCTTTTAGAGAGGAGTGTTGTAAGGCTATTGTGGAATATTGTTTCTTATGTTACTGCAGACATTAGCACCATGTTCTGACATAGCTCATTTTAAAGTCTGCAGACAAACCAAGCGAAGATTATGTGGCTTCAATTTCAACTTGCTATGTCTTTACAGTCTTTTCCACCTTGGTGCTTGAAATCAGTGAAAATCAGTGAAAATCCATAGCCATGTCTGTTTAGCTCACCTGAGCAGACTCTGGTCTATACTTACTTTTTCAGAGAAAATAAAAATACTCTACTGTAGAATGATATGGATGCTTGTTTGGACACTGTGACCACGGCTGAAGACGTATCACGCTTGCAGCCTGGGAAGATTAAGATTAGAGACCCCAGTTTCCATCTGTTGCCCAGGTCAGTGGTGTCAATGGGGGAACCATGGGTCACAGTCAGAAGCTTTTTTCACATGGGGACATAATGAGCAGGTACTATATATTGCCAAATCTTCATTTCACAACCTGTAGTCTAGTGCTAATGCACACTTCCACTCCAGCTTCACCTGTCTGATATACCAGTTCAGAAATTCATATATTGATAACATCTAATTATTTTGGAGTCATTCATTAGATTTGGCCCACCTTCTAAGGTGTGAAGATCATGAGAAATATATCACCAGTATTTTAGAGAAAAAAACACAGCAATGCAGCAGTAACTCAGCCACAATGCTACAGAAAATCGAAAGTAGCACACTTTCTATGAGCCTTTAATGCATAGAGCATGCAGAGAAGTGCTGAGGGGAAAATCCCCAGAAGACGTTCATAAATGTGTAACATGCCATCTCCCTGGCATTACCTTTCAAGTTTAATGAATTTGGGATTATGCCTGCTTATCTAAAAATATCCCCCCTTTGTTTTAGACTGTTCTGTGAATCTCTTTCAATGTGATGAACATTTGCACTGAGGGAGGATCATTGGGATAGGGGTTAAAGCTAATGATTACCTGACGGGAATATCAGGAGAATAAAAGGAGAACAAGAAATATGTCAGCTACTGTTATTAATTAATAATTCCTCTCATGCTCTGCAAGGACCTGATTCTCATCATATCTACTGTAAGCAACAGTGTGTCATGGCCTGTCAGTGTCCTCCATGAGGCAAATCTATCCAAAGAACCAGCCAGAGAGCAAGCTAGACATTCCAGATGATGAGATGAAAGAGGCAGTGACCAGAAAAATGTTTTTTTTGCTTATTTCTGAGAACCAATTACAGTCAAAATGCCATTCTTGTTGGTTGGGGTTGTAAGCTGTGAGTAAAAATAATGGTCTGCTGTGAAATACATCACAAGTCAATACTATTTATAAATTACCATCAAAGATAGCTTCAGTTACCTAACTGGCTGTGCCAATCAAATGCTGTAAATGTCTGAACCTGTATCCAAAGGCTATGGCGTACTATTCGCAAATAACATATCATCACTAAGATAAATCTTATCAGCTTTTAAATAAATGACACATTAAAATCCAGCATCACACAATTCTACAGAATATGAGAACAGCAGCAACGTCATAAACTTGTTTGGCATTGAGGAAAAAATAAGACTTCCTGCCTGAGCCAGCTTGCACGTTACTCAAAGATGTAGGAGATGAAGAATCAGCAGGAGATTCAAAAGGTTGTCAGCACTCCTGAGCTCCCCAGGCCAGATCTGTTTCACCAGAGTGGCATGAGTGACCCATCTCCGGTTTCAGAGCCTTGTGTAAGGCTGTTAAGCAGGCTTCTCCACGTCACATGCTCCTTGCACAAGAGTGCAGCACAATGCAGTGAGCCTGGCATAAGAGCTGCAGCCCAAGCTCAAATTAACACCATTGGGGGCATGTGGCACCTAGGAGATGCTGAGGTAATTGTACCTGCTGCAGTCACGACTACGGCTGGGGAGGGTGGGGGTGTTGCAGGACAATGCAGGTGCTATTTCTAGGCTGACACAAGGCTACCGTGTCTGGGGAAACTAAAAAAACCTAAGAAGTCACGCCAGTCTAAAATTACAAGGCAATGCTATGGTGAATCGAGGCAACAAAATTAAATGTGGCAAAGCTGCAGCAGGTGAGTCATCTTAGTGGTTCTCATTATGTGCGTTTTAACTTGTTCTGCTCTGGCTGACGGAAGTTACGAGGAAGAGAAAGAAAAGACAAGGAGGGTCTGGGATGTGAATTGAGCCTCTTCACATTGGGGCGGCTGCAGACGGATCCTGAGTCACGACAGCCGAGGAAGATGGCATCAGCCCAGCTTGGTCTAATTCACATGCTGGAGTCAGCATCCGTCTGCGTCCTCTCTCTTAGACAACATGGATGGCAGTAATTAAATCAAACCGCTTTTGTAGACAGCTCTCCTCGAGCAGCAGGACAGAAGGCAGTGTTAGGGATATTATAAAAGTCTTTTTCTAGAATAACCATTCTTCAGCAAGCTGTGAGTAAAATACACTCTGAAGGTGCAGTGACATTGTGCTGTTCTCTACGAGCCGCCTGCATCCTGAGCAGGGGTTGGATATGGGCTTGATTGTAGGCACAACCCTTAAAACCGTAACATTTGGAGGTTTGCTGGGACATGATGACCTCAGCTGACTACACAATGTTTGCAGCCTGGGAAGCGTCTATCAATAAGACTGGGGGACATGGGATTAGAGACCCCAGTTTGCATCTGTTGCTCAGGTTATGGGTCGGGTTACCAACATTAACCATCCGTTGATTGGTAAAAGACCGCCACAAGGGGTCAGTCGAGGCCCCAAAATTTTGAAATAAACACAGCCTTACCTTCACAGAGCCCTGTAGGTCACGCATTCCTTGACATGATACATATTAAGAACAGTTACTCTATATAGTTCAAGTTCAAGTTCAAGTAGGTTTTTATTGTCATTTCTCCATATATCTCGTATACATTGAAATGAAATGTCGTTTCTAC
>JAOUQW010000034.1:12114304-12126646 GCA_028565825.1 Olivaichthys viedmensis | reverse complement strand
GAGCATACAGTGGCTGAAAAGGGTGCACAATGTGATCAGAGTGCAAGCGGGGACTCCGGCAGGTCTAGCTATGACAGAATAACTAAAAGGGAGAGCCAGAAGGTAACATAGGCATGAGGACACCCTTAGACATCAGCATCCCAACCAGTCCACCGCCAACAAACCTAAGTGAACAGCGAGAGAGTGGGGCGACAGCATCAAAACATCCCAGTTTACCAAAACTCTCTATGCCCAGGAATAAAAATCTTCTGTTGAGAGTTGCAGCAGAAGTGACTGGACAGGCCACAAAATATTGATTTAATTTTTTATATCGTATGACTAGTAAATTGTGCTCACAATTTAACGTGGCCACAGGATACTAAATCGAGGTCATGAAATTGTATTGTGTGTGCGCGATGTAGGCTTTTTTTCGTGTTTTCAAATCGCAATTCTCGAATTAATAAAATATTGCCCATGTTTTGGTTAATTAAAATCTCATGTAAAGAAAACGTGCACACAGTTTAAGCTATGGATAAGCTAACCAAACACTTATACAGTTACAGCTCACTTTAAGTAAGTGTAGTTCATAATTATATCCATAAAAAAATCAGCCCTCGAGATAAGCATTGTCTCCGATTAAGCAATTAAGCATTAAGCAGTAAGCACCGATTAAGCATTGTCTCCAAGCTCCTCTGTGCGCATGAAACAAAATAGAAATCTTTTCTTGGACTCTACAGGGATGACACGCTTAATTAATTCATAATATCATATTTATATATTTAATATTGCCCTCGAATGGCATTCCATAATTTTTTGAGTGTGCTTACATTGCCCAAAACATTCATTTCAGGGTTAAATATTGTGATTACAAAAAGTTGTCAGACAGTGGCGCTGGACTTAATAAAGCTCCTTGCTTGAGTCGATCTCGCACAAAAAAAACAGACTTAAGTTCAAGGTCAGAATCACACTTAACTGAGACGCACCTCTGTTTTTGGCAAACTCCTCCCCACACACACAACTGTACGAGCAGTGCTTAAGTCTAAGGTCTGAATACCGATGTGTGCAATTTCGGTATTAACTGCTCACTACGTGTGCTTAACTCAACTCTGAGTATGACTCTACTGCTGTAATGCACTATAACACAGGCTCTGCATTATAACTTGTGGTACAGATACTATACTAGAGCCGTTTAGTGCATTATAACATTAGTGTCGACAATGTTCTTATGAACAGATATTATAATGCATTATGTAACATTATGAAGTCATATACTGAAGCTTGATAAAATGTTGTTTATGTACCTATGGCATTTATACAGGTTTATGTCAGGCATTATATATGTTATATAACACAATATAAATGCATTTATAATGCATTATGAGATGTTACTGTAGCATTAAACACTTTATTTAGTTATGCAACTATACAACACCTAATACACATTCCTTATTTATTCCCATCCTATAACACCATCTTAAACCGGATAAGACCATGCAAGATTCACTGACCACAAAGTCACTCAATGCCTGTAAGACACTTACATCAATTAGATAATCTCACTTCATGGTCTTTTAGCCATGTTAAGTGTATTAATTTATCAGAAAATTTAGGTAAACAATGTTTCGCTGAAGGGCGGCAGCTCGTTTCCAACTTAAACTGCTATAAGGTCATAGATGGATGGATGCAAATGGAATCTTTTCATTCAGGCTTTTTCAAGAATCATTGCCATGGCAGAGGTCAGAACACAGGCAAACACATTAACATAGGCAAATCCATAATCAAGGTCAAAAAGAGGCACATTAGCTAAATACGAGCAAAACAAATCAAGGGACTAGGGAACGAGAGATATGGAGACAAGGCTCCGAAGTACATTGGGAACACAGGTGAGAACTATGATTAGGGGGTGTGGGCAAGACAAAGCAGGAACAAAAAGAGGCTATATAAACCATCCCAAACCAATGTACTGTAAATAACTGTAACATTCCAAACCAATATGAATATCTATAACCATACAAAACAAAATGTCTATAACCATTCCAAGTCAATGTTAATATACACAACCATCTCTTACCAATGTAAATATCTATAACCATCCCAAAACACTGTAAACATCCATAACCATCCCAAACTAATGGAAATATCTATAGCTATCCCAAACCAATATTAAAAGTACATGCCTCTGATTCATAGAGAAGTGGTCTTGAAAACTGTACATAATAAACCGGTTACTATGTGCTTCACTTTCTGAGTATTTAAATTGTTTTTAGACTAGGACTGATAAATCTAGGCCAATTTTTATCTGTTATTAAAGCAGGATACATAACTACAGCTGATCTCATTACTGCATTTTGGTTAGAAATGACCACAGATGATACACCCCAAATAATAGCTTTTTGTATTCACAACAAAGACTACAGGTCAAATTTGTATCTTGTCCTGCATAATACAATATATCTGGTGCAGGTTAGTTTGGTTTGACGACTTGCATCAGAGGCCATTTCCTACGTTAAAGTGCTGTCTGTCATGCCTAGCAGCTCCTTCATGCTAGAGATCAAAGTCCCACAGGTGCCTAAGCCTCCACTACGCTGCCAATCATGCCAATAATTCTAACGAGAGGAGGTACTCAGCGCTGGGCTTACTGAAATACACACCATTTGAGAACTGAGATTGCCTCTGCTGTGGAAAGAACACATTCCATTTTGCAAGCAGATCATTCATCAGGTGTTAAGCCTTATCTTTACAGAAATGTAAAGTCAAAGACGGATGCAGGCTATAGCGACGTAAGCAGGTAATTGTGTTTTTGGGAATATGCTGAATTGGTGGGAAATTAAACTAAATAATGTTAAATATCCTTTATGGAAATCATGCAGTCATTTGCAAGTATATTATCGTTATATAATGGGCAACATCAAAATTCACTCCAGCACTGTGAGCAAAAGGCAATGTGAAATACTTGATGTGAAATCAGCTGTTGGGCCAGAATAGTGTGAAATACTTCAGCAGACAGGTTTTTACATCTTTTAAGGTGAGTGACCAAATGCTTTTTAAAGGATTACACATATCCCTTTTCCACCAACAAGGTGCCACTGCTGGTGTCTAATCTGAAATTGTTCTGCGCCTTTCCACAGCACAAGAGCCAGTTCTTGGCAGCATTGATTCAGTTCTAGTGCCAAAATACTGCTGGTAGAACCGGTGACATCAGAGGCTTGAGTGGCAGCATCATTTTGTCACCATGACAACAACTCAAGCATTTTAAGTTATTTACATGACCGCCATTAAAATGAGAGACAGTGCTGGGAGTTTTCAAAGGTTTTGCCACAGATACAAATACTTGGCATTTATTTGTGGAATGCGTTGTGACCATTCGTGACTGTATGTATATTTGTGTATTTTACTGTCTATTTATTTGTTGAATTTGCTGTGACTATTTGAATCTGTATGTATATTTGTGCATTTTATGCTTTTATTTGTGAAAGGTATCGATACTCTTTTACCTTCATAAAGTATGAGTCAACTACCAATAACTTTTTTTATTTAATGATATATCAAAAACAATATGAAATTTGACTCATTTGACACTTTAAGAATGGAGAACAATGAAGACAGACCTCTGTTTTCAAACAGTAACATGTACAATCCTAACACAGTGTTACTTGTTGTCGTGTCTTAATGACTAACACCTGATGTTGACCCAGTTAATATGCTCCTCTATGCATTATGCATGATCATCCCTACTGCTTTTAGTCAATAAGAACACTTTATTGGCTTACTGTATATTGCTGATGAATGATAGAGGGTGTTTGATAAACTTCACACAGTTGTACTAGTTTAATAACTGATCAATAAAAAATAAAAACAGTTGTAGGCAGTGGATTTTTGGACTCCACACTCTCTCGGATATGGCATAGGCTGGCAGTACAGTAGGGGGTAAACGGAAGTGGATTATTAGAAAGGCAAGTTAAACTCAGTCCTCAATAGCTCAGTCTAATTAGGAGCAATGGTAAAGAATATGGTCTGGGCTCTCTCCTCAGGGAGTGTTGGTGAAGGACTGCTGAGTCTCATCCTCTCTCACTCTCTCTCTTGCTCTGTATCATTGACCATCATTGACCGGAGTCGCTCCCCAGCGAGGTGGCATGAGACCCAACATTCTATATTTGACTGAACTGCAGTGGGATTTGTTCATTTAGGAGGTACAGTAAGTTAATTTTTCATATGTGGCCACTTTATGTGCTCATTACTGAGTCAGCAGACTGCAAAAACAGCTGGCAATGTTGGAATGTTTTCTTTTTATTACTTACAGCACAATATTTTGTGCATAAGACAATATAAAACAATCTTAGGCAGATCCAAAGATCTGTTCAGCATCTATAAGTACCCACTTATGGTAATACTAATACTAATACCGGCTAATACTGAAGCAGCGCTACTGTCGGCTGTGTGACTCTGCTTCTGTACTGACGTATGACGTATCCGTGATGTGTGCAAAAACTCCAGATCTGACTCGACAACTCGTGAATTACTATTACAGGATTCCCAGGGCGACTCACAGCAGCTTAGGAATGCTGTGTTTTAGAGTATTTGTTCTCCCCTGATTTAATAATGATTTCAACAAAAAATATCTGACTCACAGCACCTTTAAGTATCAAGGTTGGCTGGTTATGAATTCAGCAACATTTCTTTGTTTGGTAACATGCATTTTTTGGTTTGCTTAACAAGTGAACTTTTATTAAAAGTCGGTGGAATTCCCTTTTTACAAACTCTTTAAACCTTTACAGATCACTGTTTCGTGACCATAGTATTATAAGGTTTTATCTGGGTGAAGAGTCATTCTGAAATCTGGGGTTTCAAAGTTTTGACATTCTAGCTAGCAAAACTCTAAAGTACTGAAATCTACATTTACAGCTCAACAAGGCCGACACTTTAAGGTTACTTCAAATTTATATGATCAAAATTCTGAGACGATTATAAAGTGGATTTTTGAACACTAGCCAAACACAGATAGAACCTGTAAGCTCAAATACTATTTGGTTTTATATGGTTCTATCTGGCTGTTTCTCATTAATCAAGCCTTCAATCTTAATAAATTACTAATAAATGGTATAACTTAGCAGAGAAAGACATTTTTAATCTGAAGACTTTCTAATGTGCAACAACGTTTACACATCTTTTCTGTCAATAAAACCTGGATATTGATTGGCCATAGCTGCCTATGTTGTGGATTCATTCTGGATGTTGATTGGCTAGCAGATAGAACCTTATAAAACCAAGTTTATCTGTGAGTTTGGAGATATAACTTTTTATTTTTTCAAATATTACACCAAAAACTTTGCAAAATTAAAAAAAAACACCACAGGAGAAAAGTTTCCTCCCAGTGATGAAGTTTCTGTGGTTAACTCATTTTCGACCAAAATGCCAGATATAACCTTATAATACTGATGTCACGAATTGTAAAATATATATTTTTAAACTTCTTACTTCCATCTTTTTGGCCAGTAGTGTGTGAGCATACTGTGTCTATTATAGATTATAGTACAAGCACAAATCTTCCCTGAACTTCCCTGAAAATCATTGTCCTGTCAATCCTGTTACTCCAGTGAGCACTGTTACCACAGTGTCAACCCTGTTACATGAAATAATTTGATCAAAAAGCTCAGTGTTTAAGGCTATGGTCTACTGACCGGAAGAGTGGGAGCTGCCACTGTTGGATCCTTGAGGAAGGCACTTAACCCTAAAGTGCTCGATTGTAGACTGTTTCAATTGTAATTCGCTTTGGATAAAAGCGTCAGCCAAATGAGTAAATGTAAAACAAATGGCATTTTATCCCTTGGACTGGGTAAAAACAATGGCCTTTTAAGGACATAAACAAATTTTTTTTCCCCTAAAAATACATTATTTGTTGCCTGGAAATCAGTCATGCTAATATAATCATTAAAAAAAGATAATAAACATGTTTTAAATAACATAATCAGAAAATACCTTAGGTGTTGGCAGGGACCAAGGTGCTCTTAATATAAGTGCCATTTACCAGACATTTATATGTACTTTTTCTTTTCAAACACTACTACAGGAAAAACCTGAATAAATGATAAATGAGTGCATCCACAAGGCACGAGGGGTCACTGAATGGTTTGATGAGTATGAAAAGAATGTAAATCATATGCTATGGCCTTGGCAATTACCAAATCTCAACCCAGTTGAACACCTATGGGGGATTTTGGAGTGACGTGTTAGACAGCGCTCTCCACCACCATCATGAAAACACCATTTGAGGGAATATCTTTTGGAAGAACAGTGCTTAATTTTCAAGTCTTAAATTTTCATGGAATAACCCAAATAATTGAATTATTGGAATGTACAGCAACCATATTACACACAGAGCTCAAGTTTCATGAACTAAGCTTCTTTTTTTTTTACTGACTCACGTGTGTGTATGTCGCTTCTCTTCACAAACAGGAAGTGAAAAAAAGTAATTCTGTGAATAATCTATCTTACCATAAATTAAACTATAACATGATACAGCTTCTTCATGGAGATCATTACAACTTTACGATAACATGCCAGAATCAATGCACATGACATACAAAGAAGGGGTGCAATTTAGCAATAGTGCAGCACTACTAGTGAAATACTACAAATGATTTCTTTAAAAAAAAAGAAAAAAAAGTATTTACATTCAGTGTCTGAGAAGACAGTGCATCTCCTGCGTGGTCGAGACAGATAGACACCACTTCCTGTTCTGAACTGTAGTCGACAACAAATGATCACATGTGCACGCTGTTCAGTGCACTTACAGAGTACACGTTATCAGAAAAAAATAGGTAGGTTAGTATTATTTGTGTACTGCTCAACAGCTGTTAAGTAGAAAGTGCAACTGATTTCCGTCATTGTGCATGTCTCCTGAATGTGAGTACAATCACAATTTAGAGAGCCACTGTTAACATTAAATAAAAATAAATAAAAATTACCAGTGAAATGATCAGCATGTCACAATTATTAAGAAAATACACACTATCTTTGGAGTCGTTTCAAAAAATATTTTAGAATCGTCAATTTGTCAATGACCAATACAACACAACATGCTCATTAACATATACTTAAATTACAGCGAGCTGCACCAGTCACTCTGCATTAGCCTACCAATGAACAATTGTAACGTGTTGGTTTGACATAAAACTAACATGGATGGATTTAAAATATCAACAATAGACATTTTCAGTGATACCATACACCGAATTTAATCCACACACCATCTTTGGAGTTGTAGGTTATGAAATCAAATTAATTCCTGTCCGATATCATCAGCCTCATCAGTTAACAATCATCAGTCTCCTTTCTTATTTGTAATACAAGTCTGTTGTTGCCTTTAACTGTATTATATAACTTTGTAGACGTGACTCATAGCTGTATATGGCGTAAAAACAGTTTCCCCCCTTACACAAGCTACCTGATGCCAATCTGATAACATTCCACACAGTTCTTCTTCTAAGTCACAAAGAGAGACTGGAGGAGAGAGATTTTTTAAAAACCCTAGGACACAAGCTCATGTTTAATGGAGGCAAGCAGAAGCCTAAATTTAGTCCACAAGTGCATCACTATTGCCTTGGTGCGCCACACAGCTTTGGGCCTCACATGATGGATGATAGCTACAACTCTTCTCGAAGGCAACCTGCAGCCACAAAGCGGTAAGAAAGTAACATTTACTAAGTTCCATTATAGCTCTCAGTTAATCTCTCTGGATGTCTATCACAGAATCGGGGAATAGGAAGTACGGCAATCCCTCCTATTTTTTCCAGCACTTTATGGATATTACCAGAATGCTGGCGTAGCCAGTGCGTAAGAGAGGGAATAAAATCCCGGGGGCTTGTCGGGCGTGATTGCAGCCGCTCGTGATGTAATCAAATCAGGCTTAAGAGCCTTAATGGAGGCTTTGTTGCAGGGCTGGGATTGCCGGTGACACAGCGTTACCTGGCTAGAGCTAAAGTGCATGGAAAAAATGGGAGTGAGGGCAGGCCCACAATCTGTTGTAAATCCACGCCGGGCAGCAGGGCATCAAGGTTAGCCCGCAAGGGCACAGACATTACCTAGCATCACTAACACTGAGTGCTCAATTACCCCGGTCATCCCGACATGCTCCTCTTCGCCGCCTCATTTCCAGACTCACTGCTTAAACTGACAGCGCTAACCATACACCTTATCAGAGCATGACTTGTCTGGTGTGCTTTGTTCGGCTGAACGTGCATTTGATGTGCATTTGAGCTCATAAAGGCAGGATGCTCAAGGGGGTGGGAGACACATTCTATATTCCAGTTACAAAAACCAACTCTACTCTGATTTCTTTCTTTTTTTTCTATTTAACTGTCAAATGATTGCTGGGAAAAGGACTGCAGCAGGCAGGGGGCATCTTAACCTCCATACACAGTGTGATGTATCAGAGACTGTTTATATGCCAGGTTGGAAGAAAAAAAAATAGCATTAGCCCCTTGTTGCAATTTGCAACTTTATTATGACAGATGAGATACATTTTTCATGTAAGTTCATTTTGACACCATGTGGAAAACAAACAACACGCCCTCTAGTGGCGAGACAGGACGGTGATCAAGTTGGGGGAGCTGCTGAAAGCAGTAACACTAACCTGAATTTACAACAGACGGCTGGCAGGGGCTGGATGAGGTGTCACTCAGAATTTCATTCCCGGCTCGAACATCAAACAGGGGACCCTTTGGCATCTACAAATACCATAGATATCCATTTCAAACGCATTAATAGTCATGTGTGGTTACACTCAAAGGTTAATTTTAACAGGAATACTGGACAAGACCAATGAACTTGAATGTTTGCGTCACCTGACAAATCTACTCCCTTGCAGTTTATTATCACTCTTAACATCCCAACTTTACTCATGTCGAGCCAGTGTTTTTGTTTTTCACTATCCCTTGTACAGGTTATTTACATTGCCAACACTGTTTACTACATCACCAGCGTAGGTTCTGTTTACATGTAAGCATATTACAGTAGCGGCAAAACATTCACTGCCTGTTTTTGCTGAGCGCTGAACAACTAAACGGAGACCGACTGAACCCGTTTCCCAGAATGCTAGTACAAAGCCAGAAACATGAATGGTGAATGGTGAAATCCATTTATTTTTGCTGTTCATTAAGCCATGAACCTTGTGTTTCTAAACAAGGCTTGTGTGCTGTAAGCTGAGAGGTGACCCTTGCGTCCGCCTGCTATAACACATGAGAGAAAAAGCTCATAAAATGCTCAGTGCAGACTCTTCATCGGGTGTAAGGATTGAAGTTTCTCGTCTATGTGAGGTTGACCCCTATGAGAGCTCATAGCCCGCTCTGGCCTACTGCTGTCTCTGGCTTATGACATTTTTATCCCAGGAGCACTCCCTGCTTGTCAACAATGTTATGGCATTGACCTTGAGCTCCTGTGCAACCTTGACTGGGTGACTGAAGAGAACGGAACAGCTGCTTCTGTCGGCTGGGAGCAAGAAACTGAAAAGAAAGATGGACAGACAGGAATGCGTAAGCAAGGTACAATAGAAATTCAAACCATTTTGGAGTTTTATATCCATCCCATTTCCCAATTTCCACCCATAGCTACACTTCAGATTGCGTCATATAAATATGCTGCGACCCTCGTTTGACCTCTTGATTACATTGCGTTCTATGTAATCATGCGTGCACTACTAATGATTGGAGTCAAACAGGCAGAACGTTTTATGAATGCTCTAATGGTAATGCTCTCGGTGGTATTGTTTTAGTCTGAGTGTTCAAAGTATCCAGCATGCTTCACATTGCTGTGGTCTCCATCGCTCTGTTTGGCCATTGAGTCTCTCTGCTCTTTTCTAATCTCATCCACTGTTTCCTTCAAACGCATTCTCAAGACAGCGGGCCCGAACAGGAACGCCTAAATGAACCATACACATACATGATACACGAACAGTTGCAGAAATGTTAGCAGTCTCAGAGTTGCCCGTCACCTCCAAGACTGACTCGACCGGGTTGCCATTTGTGAGAGTGGACAAAGCTGCTAATTATAGGATAGGGCATTGGGGAAGGGGAGAAAAAGGTCAGCATAATTAACGTGTTGGTCTCAGATGCAAGCTGTCAGAGCAGGTTCAGGATGGACACACGCGAGGCGGTGGAAAGGTAAACAGTAGGGCTATTTTTCTCACGCTCACATGCAAAAATCGTGGGTGCATATTCAAAGGCTGATGAAAGCCAACGTGCCTTCAAGAAATAATAGGAGGGAGATATTGGGGTCATAAACCAAACACCACTCAACACGTCTTCCAATGATAATGGAAGCAAGAACTGCCACAAGTTAACGTGAAACAAACCCGTTTTAAAATTCGGCGCGTTGTAAACTGTAAAAAATACATACATTGTGTATTGATTTGACTGGATGGATTTCCATTGAGATCTTTCTTTTGTGGCGAGTCTGTAGCGGAAGAGCCCAAGTACGGTTTCCTCAGTGGGGAAATTTCTGTGTGGATATGGAAGACGAATGTGTGTGGATACTGAAGACAATATCTCTCTCCAAACTGCATTATTATCATGCTGTACAGATTCCGTCTGAAGCACAGAGTGCCTCCTTCGATCAATGGAGTTGGCATTTAGGGTGCTTTCGGCCTTGCCAAGTTCTCTCTGAGTAGCATTGGAGAGTCAGCAGCGTCATGATATACGAGACTTAAGATTTTAAAAGTATGTTGGTTATGAAAATGTAAATACTGTGTGCAATGTGAAAGGACCATTGGATGGAATACAAAAATCTTTTTCATGTGAACATTTTGTGACCCTCACAAAATATTCACCAAAAATGTGGTAGCATAGGATATGTGAACACCTTCCAGTTCATTTTACTGCCAATAGGTTTTTTTTTTATGTAATTTTTAACAGATAATGATGAGCCCTGGAGAGAAGAGTTCTGCTAAAGCTGGAATCAAAACCCAAAAGCCAGAACCAAAGCTATCGTTAGACAGTCTGGTAGTTTAAATCACTCAACATAGCCAAGAACCACCTGCTATCACATGAAGATGCCAGTTTACTGACATTGCAAACGACCAACCATAGATTGTTGTTTTTGTGTGAGGCGGTTATAAAAAATAAAAATAAAAACCCTAAAAAAAAACCCAACAAATCATGCAACAATCTACGTAATAGTATCAGCCTCAGAAGCTTCTCTAGAAGTCTGGCTTGCAAGACTTTTGAATAACGTTTTTAAAATATGGGGTGTCGTGAACAAATTTTATGACAATTCAGTCGTGTCCAATCCAATTACGTATTCCTCCGAAAAGCTTGTGTCACGGTGTTCAAACCAGTCCTTCTAAAAATAAATCCAGTACAAGAAAGTGCGTACACACAGAGGCCAATAAGATTATTACTAGCAAGATTTTGATAGTTATTGTCAGCTAACTGTGCAATATACTGTATAATACATCAGACAGTCCGTGGGTGGAGCGTCTGAGGCTGAGACTAGAGCCGAATAAAGTCAGCCTACAGGGCAAATCTCCAGCGTGGACCCAGTAGACTGATTTATTTGCCTTACGTGTGGGTTGGGCAAGTTATAACTCTCTGATGGAGAGACTGATAAGATTGACTGCATGTGAGAGGAGGTCAGTGATCTATACTGTATTGGGTTCAACAGATCCACAATCCCAGACTCTTCAGAAGAAAAAGAGCAAAAGATATAGACAAGCTGCTTGTCTATCATGATTTACTCCTTGTCTTCTGTCATAGATGTGGAATACAATGAATTCCTCCAGAGGATGAGATGACAGCTACGCTTCAGGTGCTAATACAGCTTCAGTTAGATGCACATGCTTACATTGGACAATACATGGACTAAGTATAGCATAGTTATTTCCATCATAGGACACTGATTTATCTTGATGGCCCAATCTTTGACCCAACAAAACATATAGTTCAAGTTCTTTTTTTGTGTGGGTTACTATGCGTCCCCTTCAACCCAAGCCTAAATAGAGAAACACACATACAGGCAACAAGAGTGTCCCTTGTGAGGGCTGTATGGAGCTCATGTAGGAGCTGAAAGAAGTTAATGTTAATCGTCCCCTCCACTGTGTTGTGGATCAGCTACACAAAACACCAGCGGCAAAAGATTACCAAAAACAACCGCAGGTTAAAGCTGCTATAATCTATTTTTTAAGAACATTTACACTAGGATGTCTTTACATCCTAATAGCTATCATTAAAATACACTCACCGAGCACTTTATTAGGTGCTAATATTCTAATACTGGGTAGGGCCTCCCTTTGTATCCCATCTGCCTCAAGGTTCGACGCATTGTGCATTCTGAGATGCTTTTCTGCTCACCACAATTGTACAGAGTGGTTAT
>JAOUQW010000034.1:12101799-12114204 GCA_028565825.1 Olivaichthys viedmensis | reverse complement strand
ATTGCGCTGCTGCCACACGATTGGCTGATTAGATAATTGCATGAATGAGAAGGTGTACATGTTCTTAATAAAGTGCTAGGTGAGTGTATACGTTTTAAGAAAAACTGTTCATTTACTGTCCTGGGCTTCTCTGCAAGGAGGCCGTCCTCCCTACCTGTCAATTATTTTGCGTGTACTCAGGCATCCAATACAAGGGTAGGCTATAACAGGAACAGGAAGCGAAGCACTAGATTGATAAAGTAGGAGATAAGCCTAGGATTACAGCGAGGTTATTGATATAGAAGTGACAATAAATGGCTGATGTCTGACCTAAAGTTCTGGTTCCACTATTGTCGACAATACCTTACAATACAAAGTATAGTGGAAAAAAAAGTGCCCAGAGAGAAATGGGACCGAGGAAGATGGAGGTCAAGAGTGAACATCAGTGTGGCTTGGTAGAACTGGAGAGACCTGAGAGATTTTAAAGGGTTTGAGAAAAAAAAGAAAAAAAGAACTTGCTTTGCTGTTTGAGAGCTAATTATGTTCTGATGTAATTTGTGATCCTCTCAAATTCTAACATTATAACAACATAGTTAGCTTTAGACAAAAAAAACCCAACAACAACACTTGGGTGTCTGCTCGTGTTTAGCTGCGAGTGTGGTTGCAGACTTTTGATCCAACCGAATTAATTCTACAAATTCAATCTGTGAAGACATGGCTAAATTTCTTGATCTGAAATCAGGTGTGTAACTGCTTGCGCCCTTTCTGGATCATGATGCTACATTATGATATCATTGCACTGCATGTCTTTAGAGAGAGGGGCTTTGGAAAGAGGTTTACATGGAGGGCATTGGGACTAAAGTGGTCTGATATTTTCTTAGTAGCAGGATGGACACTCATGCGACTGGAACTAATTATATCCAGGAACCAGGAGAACGAGGCGACCCCTGCAACAACAAATCCAAACCAGCACTATTGATGCTCAGCTGATCCCCCTGTACATAGATATTCCCTTAGTACTCAAAACACACACACACACACACACACACACACACACACATGCCTGTGGGTGGGCGGTCATGCTAGGAAGCACTTCATGGCCAATGCCGTTACAAGGAAAGTAAGCCATATCTGATTACCTTAAAGTGTGACCCTGGCTTTGAGATGAGGGTTTAAAAATAAGGGAGGTTCTATTGACGTTACGTGAGCTAGAAAAAACAGACGCACTTCCTGACAGCTCCAGAAGAGGGAGGAGTGCTGCGTGGCAGAGGGATCCTGCCGACAAGAAGCTATTTTTAGCCCACTGAATAGAAAAATGTATTTATAGAGCTTTGGGTTCTGCCACAGCGAGGGGGCAGTAGCTGGAGGAACTCAATGCATCAAATCACTGCTGACAAGCAACTCTTGGCTGAGGGAGGAGACAGTGACAAACACAGCATACACATCCGCCCACCCACACACACTGTGCACAATGTGCAGCAAGGAAGATACAGCAATCATTGGTGGTGCAGTGACATTCACCCGCTCTCGGAGGAATAGCTGTGCCTGAGCTAAATGCAGCATCAAACACTGGATGCTGCTTTCTAAAATAAACCCCTAATCAGACCGAGACAGTCCCCTTCGATCATGTCATGGTTGTAAAGCGCCAGGCATTAGCAGATTGCCGAGAGGTCAAACTAAACACTTCACTCACATGATTACGATGTAGCAACTTCACATCGCTTCAGTATTTGATTTCACTACAGCAAAACAGGATAGAGCAAATTCTGACAAATTACTAATTTAATAAGATCGAATAAGCAATCGAAATCACATTCTCATCTGCAATATTTGCACGGCTTTGGCAGGTAAAATAAATAAAAAATTAATTAAAGGTGATTCCAGTATCGGAGTAAAGCTTTACCAGGGAACAGAAAGCCAGAGATCGCTTCTCACCAGAGCCATGTAAGGCAATTTCCAGAGTCCAGAGATTATTCTACCATTCTGTTTTCTTGGATTAAGCTCAACACTAACCGAGCTAATGCTCAGGGCAGGAGCTAATGCTCAGGGCAGAAGCCACAATGCTTTTTTGAGTATGGTCACAAAGCAATTCAACACAACATTGCACAGCACAGAGAGTACATGATTACTACTGAGAACATACGGCGAGTAAATCAGTGGACAGAATAAGCTTTCGCCCTTATTCCAGAGAAGAGGGAGGCTCTGCAGATGGTGCTGTGCTGCCCCTAGTGGAGCGCTACCGGAACTGCAGGCAGGCAGACACTGCAGCAAACCAAGTGTCCTCTCCACATTTGATGCAACAGTGGCTTCTGTTAAAGTTCTGTTAAAACACTAAATCTCCAATAAGGAATCAGGTTGTGCAAAAATGCCAAAACGCGACTGCAGTCACTACAATGCGTGACTTCAGTAGTAAAAAAAAAAAGGAGCTGATCCTGTACAAGATCTAGTAATGCTTTGCAATTCCTAATTATAGTCTTAAACAAATATTTACAATGTTCCAAACAGTTTATACTTCCATATCGTCGCTGTCCAATGAAAAACATGCATCTCCACTTTTTGCGTTTTTCACTTTTTATCATACATGGAATGTGGGCAAAAACCTCCATCTACCCCACAGCAGTTAACATCTAAATGACAGATGAAAAGCCGATGATTAACGATATGAAAAAGTGTTTTTTCGTGTTCCTGAAAAATTTGAATTTTGGAGATACATGTTTTTCATTGGACAGCGACG
Organism: Olivaichthys viedmensis; assembly: GCA_028565825.1. NCBI lineage: Eukaryota > Metazoa > Chordata > Actinopteri > Siluriformes > Diplomystidae > Olivaichthys > Olivaichthys viedmensis. The sequence continues at coordinate 12,111,491 of JAOUQW010000034.1, read as the reverse complement.
ATATGTACCTACATGTATTACCACAGTGTCACGCAACTGGAAAAAACTATTCCACACATTTTACCCAGGAATAATTTTACATTCAATTAAAAAAATAAAACATCCGTAGTGGTTCCTGCAAATAACATTGAAACCAGTCATTCAGTGTTTAAAAAAAGTTAATGTTGCCTTCTGCATGTGGTCAGGTTTATATGCTCAAGCATCAGAGCAGATGAGAGCTGACTCATGCTTTCGAATCCATATTTAACAGCAAAGCTGAAGGTTCTCGAGTTCCTCTGAGAAATGAAGACAGATACTGCGGAACAGTGCTCGAGGCATGGAGCATCATCCCTTCATCCCATCACTCCATCACTGTTCAGTCGTCATTCATCACGCTCAGTCAGGAAGGATGGCGATTCGCACAGACCAATAATTCTGCTGAAGAGTCAGTTAAATCCACATGGCACACACTTGATCAGCAACACACAACTCATCTCCACCTGTTGGGAGCCGTTTGTCACGGCTGCACTTTTGTAGCAATTTAAAAAATGGAGCTGAGCTGGAGGATAGACTCTTCATAATGATGCCTGAGCATCACTCTAGATCACACACACTGGTCAGCAGAACCACCATGTGAGAGTGGGCAGGTGGAGACCCTTCAGTAAGAGTGTGCACGGTGGCCTTTGTGTGTGGGTGTGTTTGGAATGCAAAGACACAGAGACATGCCCTGGCGTTGGATTCTATTGGTAGGGGAGGGTTGGCGATGCCACCACAGAGGGCAGCTTGGCGAGGTAGTTTGAGGGGACGTAGCCTCTCTGACCTCGCGCCTCCACCAGACTCCACTCGGTATTGCCTCGCTTATCGCGGGGATCCACCACCCGCACCGGTTCACCCGCCCGCAGAGAAAGCTCATGATTGCTCCTCGCTGTGAAGTCATATCCTGCAAACACCTGGAGGAACAGAGAAAAAGTCAAGCTTTTAATGCACACATGCATTTGATCAATATGCATCAAACTTCACTTGCTTTCACTACTGCCGCACACAAGAGGAAGTTAGGCAGTGCCCTACAAACTAAATTAATCACGCCTATGCAGGGGACTTTGAGGAGAGAACGCTCACAGTAGCCAATTGAAAAGAGTTGAAAAACAGTTGCTTTAAAGTGCCCTTCTAAACGGTTATTATTAAAGAGACCAACTGATGGACACTTTGTTCCTGAGATTCTTTGCAGTGTTTTTACTCTGAATGGAAAAATGGCAACAGCACGGACAAACCAGGATAAATCATATTGAGGTTACATTTAGTAACAGTAAATCGCAGGAAGCAGTGGGAAAATCGGATTGCGCTCTAACTGCGCTGTTTGTCCGCATTCTGCTTCTTATTGTAGGCTACAGCGTTCAGCAGTAGCCTACAGAAGTTTATTAAACAGGCATACACATCGCACACAGTGATATTTATTTAGCCTAACCTTTACAAGATTTCACATGACATCATTTATGAATTAGCCTATTTTACAAAATCAGATATAACCAGCTAGATTCGGACTACATGAGCTGCAACTGGTCAATTAAATTAAAGCGTAGAGAGATTTTCACTGCTTATAGGCCATCTGTTCATTATTCATTTTGAATCTTGTTCGTTTACATTAGTTTCCACAATTGTGCGACAGTAAAACACTTTGAAAATGTAAAAATGACTAAAATGCATTCGACCACAACAGAGGGGGAACCTTTAGAGTTCTCACTGTAGAGGGCGTAGCAATGTTCAGAGAAAATGATGCAGAGAAAAGATGAGCTCAAGATCATCTCGAACCAAAATGAAGATCAAGCACTCCCCCATGTGGTCAAAACTGGTAGTGTCTACTCCAAATATATCATCAAACTAATCCAAGAAAACTCGAATTCATTTATTTATTCATTCATCTGTTCATTTATTCACTGTCTGTAACCACTTATCCAATTCAGGGTCATAGTGGATCTGGAGCCTATCCCAGAAACATTAGGCACAAGGCGTGACCGTACACACCTTGGACGAGACGCCAATCCATCACAGGGCATCACACACACGGCAAGTCAGAGTATTAAACTGTAGGAGGAAGTCAGAGTACCCAGAGGAAACCCACGCAGACACGAGCAGAACCACCCCAACACTCCCTGTTGTACCACAGAGCCACCCCACCCAAAAATAGGCAACATCATGTTGGCAAATTATTAACCTCCCCCACCTGAGCTTGCAAAAAGTGAAGGATACACAACACATCTCTGAAATTAGATGTCACCTGGCTGTGTTTAATGACCTGATGATTAATGATTCTGTTCAGCAAAAAAATCTGCCACATTTTTATTGTCGCAGCTGCCATAAATCTCACTCTTCTGCCCACCCAGCTAGAGAGCAACTCGTTTTGGATTCAGATTTCTCACGAGTACAAGCTGGCAAAATAATATGCCGCCATTTGACAGCCAAAGCACATTAATGAATAATTCAGTGTGAGTGCGTAGCCATGGAGAATTAAAATCTAATATGGCTGGCAAGGCCATGCTGCTCATTTCTATGCTCATCATTTACTGTGTTCACATTTTACTGCTACTCAGAGCTCACATGTACCCTTGCTTAAATGTGTGCCTGCTCTTGTACATTTGTCTAAGCGTGTATGCGAGTGTGTCTTTCTGATTGATGCTCTCAGGGCGGAGCAGTACCACCATCAATCTCTTCAGGTCTCCATCTCTCTGACACACAAATCAGACCAAGTAACTGGCCAGTATTCATAACCTGTCACTCACAGCTGTGTACGTGTTGCTTACCTGGAAGCAGGGCAAAGCCCTGGTGATGACTGGCTGAATTCCCGGTGTGTACGAGTGTCTCCTGGATCCTGGGCCAATGGTAGTGGCGCTGAGGAGTGGGGAAGGAGGAGGCTGTGCCATGGCCACATGGTTGTACCGGGTCAGCTTGGACGCTGGAACGTAACCCCTGGGACCTGAAAACACAGCAAGATTTTACAGCATCTATAATATTAAAAGGCGTATTAGGAGGTACGCTGTGAGGTAGGCAAAGCATGCAGTGACGGCGCATGAACAGTAGATGTCCCTGCTGATACTAGAAAGGCCTTAAACATTCGTTACTGCAGTGTTGCTGATACAGATGTGCAAAGGAAAATGTGTTATTTTCAACTAACAAACTGCTGCTTAAATAAGATCATTAAGCAGATCTGCAAACAATTAAATAAAACAAGCACAGTACAACAGTATGTCAATCGGCAAATGTAAAAGTAGTAGACACACCCTATATTAACATTTTGGGTAAAACTTCAAGCAATGGGCTCATTTTAAATACTCTAAAAGAAAATCCAGGTAAGGAATGGGTATCTAAGAAAGAAATGGTGCATTAGAGGCTTTTGTGGCTTTTATTTTATTGGATACAGTGTAGATCTATTTGGTATTGATGTATTTGCTTGTAGCACACAACATAAATTTGGCTTATAGTTGATACTAGAACCGACTATGAGTCTTGTATGTATAGGCTTACCTGGTGAGCCGGCCTTTAATAAAGCACTAATCTAGAGTCTCATTAGGATCCGAGAGCGGCCAGTTAATAATTCCTAAATACAAACATTTAAGTCTTTGTTGAAACACTTGTTTAATGTACCTTTCGGTTTTGTCACGAACAGTGATTAAGCTGTAATAAATAAGGTGTTCAAAAACATTTGACTTGCAGTGTACATTCAATGTACAACGGCACATTGTGTTCTAGAAAAGCACATAAACACACTGAATAAAGAAACAATAGGGGACCCTGAAGTGCTTTCAAAATCAAAACATTCAAATTCACATTGTTCCCTTTCCTTTCCGGTTGGGAGCTTAAAGAGCTTAAAGACAATGTGAAATGAAAATTTGGAAGGAATTTTCTTCCGTTTCTGTTTAGAGGTGGGAAAAAGGCGCTGCATTTTAGTGAAAGATTATAGACAAAGAAGAATTTTGTCTTTTATGTGATTAGTACAGATGAATCATACACAATCCGATCAAGGACATAAGCTAACAAGGTAAAAAAAGGTTTTGATTTCAGGTTGTCTTTAAGCCTGTCTTCACTCCATATATTTCTAAATATTTATTAGTTATTATTAGTGCTCTATTCCTTGCAATCATCTATGAGTGTTGTTTTATAAAAAACTTGGGGTCTGTCTGATGGTTGTAACCAATGGCTTATGTCTGTTGCTGTCATCAGAGTGAAAAGTAGTCAGTGGTGATGAATACCTCCTGTATCCACCAGCCAGCGGCGTCGGTCCCCTCGTGTGTCCATTTCGCTGATCACGGCCACCAGCTCTCCCTTGTTCAGGGTGAGGTCAAGGTCACGTGTGGCCACTACAGGCCCAGTCAGCTGGTAGAGCTTCTCTGTGCCGTGTCTGTTGATCAGATCGCTTAGACGCTTTTCTGACACTGTGGCAACAGGCTGAGGGAATACACACCAAATCGAGACTGTTAAAGTCATTGCAAGAACAGTAATGGCCTTATGCCAGTCATACAAAAGCACAAAAAGTGATTTATGAAGCATGACACTGGTGTCACTTCTACTTATTTTGTCAAACCAAAACAAAATGTAAGGGTTTTTATAATAATAAAAAGTGTGGACCTTAACTGTCAACTACAGAAATTTTGTCACTGTGGTAATAATGTTATGTGTTTAGTGGCTGGGCAGGATGCATCTGACTCACTGTTCTAATTATTGCCTATGACACTGAAACCCAGGCCAGTCCTGCCAGGCTAAATTATTCCAGTGGCACAGACTACAAAATACAGTATAATGAAATGAGATACCATTGCAAAACGTTGTGTCACTACTCATGCAACATGCCATTTGGATTGCTGTTCATGTCTTAGAGCTGGGAGAGCACGTCTCAGGCACATAATTAGGGAACGCCTGTAAATATTCCCCCAAGAAGTAATGCACAAATAGACCAGTCAACTATTAAGTTAATAATCAATTCTACATGCTCCAAATGAAATAAAGCATATGAATATCATTAATCATACATGACATTTGGCCTTTGATCATGTAAGACCGACTTATGAAGACGTCAGTATAAATGACAGCAACAGACAAAAGCCATTGATTAGAACTTGCGCTCAGATACAGCTGAACGAATTAGACAAGACTCATCTGTCAGAATCTGCCTGTTCAACATTCTCATCAGCTGAAGTAATGACCTTACACCCATCATCAGAAACCACAGACAGTGAAGTAATGGCATTTACCAAGCAGGAGAGCCACGCCATTATAAATTATGATAACTATGTCACAGTTAGTTATTCTGTCAAAACAAAAGTAAGAGTTGAGAAATATAACTTTGCTTTGAAGACATGGACTTTGTTATCTTTCTTATTACACACAGCCTGGCCATATGTTCCATATTTAAAGGAACTGTGCAAATAGACGACAGATGTTTGCTTCTAGCTGTAATACAGTATATGCCTTGTCATAAAGTGTTTGGCTTGGATACCGATTTGCTTAATGGGTGGACTCAACTGAAACACATGACCCTTGGATGGGCTAATTTAAGGTGAATGGCTCTACTGAGCAAAGTTTCCTACACCATTCTGCTATGGCTCACAAGCGCCATAACAACTTAAGGGTGGACATGCTGTTCCCCATGCAACATGGACAATGGTTGAGCTCTGTGTTGGGACGGACCTGCACAATGGGAGCGTTGAGCTCATCCTGAACGCTCTGACACAGCCTCTCCAGCCTCCTGGCACCCTCCAACACCGAGCTCGCCGCCCACTCCCAGAATGCATTGCTGTCCAGATAACTGTGTGGGAGCTGCATACAGAAGGGAGAGAGAGAGAAAAACATGACATCTATATTCAGCTTTGCTCTTGGTCAGAAAATGTTTTCTGGTTGCTGGGGTACCAGAAAATTCCACCTTGTCAGGAGTACCCGTGAAGTGGAGTAAAAAAGTGAGGCTTGAATGCCAGCTCAATATCCAGCTAAACTCCCACTGACTGGAACAAGGTGCAAAACAAAGACCATCTGTTCCACCGACTGGATTATACGAATCATATGACCCAAGCTACGCCTAAACTCTATACAATTACACAAGGCATTCTGTTATTCCCAATTTCCCTTCTCCTTCCCACCTGATGGGTAAAGCTGGTGGTGAGCTGTTCCATGTCCAAGGCCAGGTCCCGCTGCAGGCAGCTAAAGGCACCCAGAGTGGCCCACAGCAGCTGCATGGCTTTGCCATTGAACTGGGGCAGCTCGTTAAGCAATAGCGTGTTAATGGTCTTGTAGGTGTTGGCAACAGCCTGCTCATCATAGCTCAGGCTACTCTTCTCCTCGATCATCTCATAGTCTAGCAGCTTGTGCTGCCTCTTGCGAATCAGGTTGCGTGGGCCAGCCATCAGCTCGTGCAGAGAAGACAACGGTTTGAAGACCAGAGTCTTCAGACGAGCCTCCTGTAGGAAGCAAGGGTAAATTTATTAATAAAATCAGCCCCTAACCCCCATTACAGGACTGTAACACTTTTCATGATGATGAGTGTTGGGCCTGAATAGGTGAAATGTTAGAAAGTTATTTCGTAATTTTCCTTGCTGTACTCCTTTTATTGTGAGCAAACTGAGACACTACTCTGCACATTTGCACAACATATTTGCCTCCTTAGTCTCACTTATGGTAAAATAAGATAAATCATAGTCATGTAACACAAGATGTCAGATAATATAAGAATGCATGCTTCGAAGAGCAGCTTTGTTATAATGCTTTGATGCCTGGGCTGTAACAGACAACATCAAAGTGGATTATCCCATACAAAAACAAACACAAGGAAGATGAAGGTAGAAGGAAGAAGGTGAACAGAAGAACATTTGCTTGTTAAGATGTTACCAGTGCAAGATCCTGGGGTGGTGCTACTACTTTGGTCAAGCCTTCTCTCCGGACCGACTACATCACTTCACCCACCCTGGCCCTGGCCACCCGGAGACCACACAGACAACCATCACCCCCTTTTAAAGGAGCAGTTTATAACTCTAGAGCCCTCTGCTAAATGCATGGTGAATTGCAATTGTAATGAAAACACCAACAAGCCTTCTCCCAACCGACCCCAACCCCTCTGTTAAAACTAAGTATGCCTCATTAGTTGCCTTATAAGGAAAATGCACCGAGCTGAGCAGGTCTATTCTGAGTGGGGGCAGCTCTAATTTCCAAAATAAAAGCAAGGTCCATTGCATGCCAATATTGCAAATCACAGTTTTTCTAAGGCATCTTAGAAATTATATGATTACTATAGCTCTACAAATACTTTAAAAATAAATAAATAAATGCACCTTTAAAACCCCTGCTCTATTGACTTGCAATTAGCTACACATTAGTTAAACCCACCAAGCCAGGGTTTTCTTTTGTGAGTCTCAGTTTCTCTCAAAGTTTCTTCCTAATGCTCTTAAGGAGTTTTCAGAAAGTCTGAAACCCAATTTCTCATAAATGTTGTGCCCAATCTGAACACTCACATATGCGGGGAATATCCACTGTCTGAGTGCTACAGTGATTTCCTTTGAAAATAGAGCGGTCTTCTCACCCTCCAGGTCCAAGTCGGCTTCCTCTGGCCTGCAGCTGAGGAACCTCTGTAACAAAAACAAGAGTTCCCAGCTCAGGACACCATGCGCCACTCTATTAGCACATAGCTGTGACGAAGATTCAACACCACTGGATTTTCCAGATATTTTATCCTGGGGTGAGCCCCATATTGATTTTTCCTTTAATGCACCAGCTAAAATGTCAATGGAAACGTATCAAGCAAAACAGAAGCAAATATAAACAAATATAACACTTTAATCTCAGGATATGGAAAATGAAGTCCAGAGAGTTTTTAAAAGGATGTTGGCATTCTTTACCCACCTGCAGGTGGCTGAGGTAGGCTGCCATGTTGGCATGTAGCTCTGTAACACCCTTCTCCAGAACAAAGAAAAAGCCAGCAAGGGCATCATACTCTTCATGTTTTAGCTAAAATCAATAGGTTACAAAACAGTATTAATCGTGTGTTCTAAGTACAGCATTAAAGTGTTCTAAATATATACAAACAGTAAGGCTTTTCAGCAAACTGGTCTAGAGTGCAGATTTCCATGCACTATACTTAACAAAACACTGAATGATCTCAGCTATTGCCAGTTGCCATTCATGGGTATGAAGTGTTAAATACGGTAAGCATACATGTCTGATTGCCCATCAGATTCATTCGCACCAACCCCAAGAAAGACAATGCCTCTGCTGTTTAAAGATTAAGCCTCTTCACTGCAGGGTGTGATCTCGCTTTACGCCTGAAAGCTTTAGTAAACAGCGTCTGATACCTTTGGTACAATACCAGTCTCATGTTTAATGTACTGGCTCAGTCTGGCTGTCTTCTTAGCAATGCTGTGTCCACTCAGTCGGTTGATTTTGTCTTTGATGGTCAAGTTTTCTGTCTTCTTATACTTATCAGCTTTGATGGCGTGGGAAAGAAATAAAGAACAACAATATTTAATAAACTCACTTCCCCGTGAATGCCTCCTGGTCACACATAACCGCAAACCATTGGTATTGACAAAACAGAACAGCTCTGGTGTTGTGAAAGTTTCTAAAACTCAAGTCAGGTCCTCACAAACTTCACGGAAGCGCTTGTACTCGTTGATCCTGCAGTTGAGCTGAACAGCAGTGTGGGCCGTGTGCTCCAGCAGAGAGTAGGCAGGGTGCTGGGTATCGGTGTGTTTCTGGATGGTTTGCAGCAGCAAGGGATAGCGGGCAATTCTCTGTACGGGCATCACAAGGAAAAAGCTCAGAGTGGAGGCATTCACCTCTGGTCTGAGAAAGAGAAAAAGAGAAAGAATGGATGGAAGTTCAGATGTCAATTATAAGATGATGAACTTAGCGTTTCCCACCGGGGATATGCAAGTATTATGCTGAATCACTAAAATGTTGCTCTGAACACTACAATCTTTATGCATGGGGTTTCCTATACACTGTAGTGTAATAATGCACATACACAGCCATTAATTAATATTATTTAAGTCAATGAAATTTCTGTCTGCCTTGGAGATTGTAAAAAATTACAAAGGAAAGACAACACAGATAACAGCTTAAATATATAAAACTTATTACTGAAATACACAGATCAGTTACTGGATAATAAACATTGTACAGTACTAAGCAAAAACTGTGTATATAAGTAATATGCTATTCTGTACTAATGTACTAAATCTAGTCATAATTGAGAATAAATGTCGTGTCCATATGTTTAGATGGAAACATATTATTGTGGAATCTAACAATTAACCGCAATCACCTCAAATAATTGTGATTAGACGATTATGTAATAATTGTGACAGGCCTAAGATGGATAATCAGCCAGATCATTTATTCCAAGGTGACAAAAAGCTGTGAACCAGAGTGTGATAGTAACTTACGCGGAGGACTTGATTACTTTCACCATTTCCATCCACTGGGCTTCCTTCTGCTTGTAGCTGTTCTCTAAAGCTGTGATGTTATTATAGTTGGCCAGGTATTCCTTGTATGCCATCTCTATGTCTTGTGACAAACGCAGGAAAGAACCACCTAAGAAAGGGGACAGTTTAAATTAAGGTTGCCATCAGCAATAATAGCCCATCAAAGCTAGCAGGAACCTATATATGTACAGTCAAGCCGGAAAGTCTGCACACCCCTTTCACCTTCTCCACGTTTCATTACATTACAGACTTATT
>JAOUQW010000034.1:12090096-12101699 GCA_028565825.1 Olivaichthys viedmensis | reverse complement strand
CATATATTGCATCCATCTGTCGCTTATTCATCATCGTGGACTATGGTGTGTGGATGTGTGTGGGTGTGTGGGTGTGTTTGTAGTTAGTCTCAGTTTACCAACTGGGTGATGTAGTCCAATCGCTAAATCTAGTTAATGATTACAAGTCAAGTGTGCAAAAATTACTTCCTCCACTCAGGAAAAAAAAAGGTACTAAACTGTACCTTTTCTTGTCACTGGGGTGGTACCCTTAAGGAAACATCTTTCGTACCTTTAGTGTGCATCTTTTACCTGGGAAGGTGCGTGTGGTGTACCTTTAAAGCTTAGAAGTGAATTAAAGGTACAACAGTGGTCCTGAAGGTCCTGAATGTCTAATTATGTACCTTTACTTAAGGTACACTATATTCACATTTCCAGGTAAAAGATACATACTAAAGGTACAGTGACAAGAAAAGGCACAGTTTCATACCTTTTTTTCTGAGAGTGTAGGAGTAGTAGGTTAGTGGAATGAGGAGGAGAAAGAGGACATTTACATTTATGCTTTTGGAAGATGCTTTTAGGTGCCTACAGTGATACAAGTGTCATAAGTTTCCACCAATTGACCAAAAACACATGTGAGATTATGGGAAGAACAAAGAGTCATAACAAAGAGTTGGAGCAAGAGCTATTATTGTATGTAGTACTATATTTGAAAAGTTTGCCTTAATGTGACTCTTGGCAGCTTGTTTCCAGGCCCAGTAGACCTTGTATACCCTGTTTGAAGTATAGGAGAGTAGAGGTGTAGAAAAGAAAAATGAAGAAAAGCATGATTTATGGCTGGCAACACTGGAAAAAGTCACTGGCACAAAAAAGGTGGAGAGTTTTGAGTCTTGAGTCCCATGTCAGTTTTGCCAGTTAAATCCAATTATCTTGTCCGAAGTCTCTCAAAACAAACAAAATGATGGTGGAAAGATGGTGGGGTACTTTACAGTCTATGCCTGGTTAAAGAACTCATGAACATCCAAATAATAACTTATATACTCCTTTAATTAAATTTTCCTTCATTTGTCTCTATTCTTCTAAAAGAGTCAAAATGATAAAATACAAATTCCCAGTAATTCTCATAAAGAGGGGGAGACGTTTTTTTTCTTCTGTTGCCTCATATTTATTGTTTTTCTTTGACTAAACTGTTTGAGTATATTGTAGAATAAAACTTGTCTACAATATCTTCTTCTTTTTTTCTCCTCAGTGGAAGCAAAGTGTTCTATATTGGCTCCTGGTTGAGAAAGTTGCCCCAGGCTCTTTTGGTGTATAAAAGGAATTGTGTTCAAGAACAATTGAAGTGGATCTAAAGCAAATGGCTTTACGAAGTCATGGCATTCTTTAGCAAATACCACATTTCAACAGTTAATTGCTTTCAAGAGGTTAATCGCTTTTTAGCCTGTGTAGCTTAACCCATGACATTATATTCTCATTAAAATATGTGTTTTTTCTCCTGGGGCACTTGGTTTGGGTCGTTGAGGATGTTACGAAATGTAAAATCATTTCCCGATTCACATTTTGTCTCCTCGCATGCAATGTATTGCAACATAAGTTTTCCATGTGTGCTTGATGTCTTGAGTTTTGTCTGTGGTTTCAGGGTTATTGATGTTGGAGAGGTAAATTGTATCCCCTTGGATGTATTTCGACACTAAGAGAGGAGCTGTGGATCTGGTTTACATTTCCCTCAACCTCTCTTACAGACATTATAGCAATGAATTAAAGTTCAACCTGCAAAACGAATGAGGGCACAGAACAAGAGCCCGTGCTGAAACCACAAGTGCAGTCATCTCCATACAGGGCAGGGTTATTAGGAAATTGTTATTCTTATTTTTTTAAATCAACACATGTTTTCATGCTTTTGAAAGAAAATAACAATCCCATGGGCAATGGTATATTATCATAATATGTTCCAGACTAAGTAACAAGCCTGCTGGAGGCCTTTGAAATAAATGTGTGGTTATAATTTTCTTTTTTGTGCTTGTCTCATTTTTTCTTCTACTTATTTTTCAATGGTAATATATAATTGGGATTGTAAATTAGACTATGAAGTTCAACCACACTAAACACTGAGATATCATATCTTATACCAGCATACTCTCAGGAAAGGAGATGTATTGGAAGACAAATAAAAAGCTGCGTGTGTTCCCAGGGACATGCATGATTTAGGAATTTAGGAACAATAAAGGAAGGGGACTGTGGTTTTAAGATTTATTGGCATAACTCTGAATACAAGATCCACAAGGCATCAGGACATTTGTATGGGACTGTGTTCTAAAGTGTGTTCTCTCCAATAATGTAAATATGGTGTATATTTGACGTAACTAAACATTTGTTGGTAACACTTCACTTGAATCATGCCTCGTAAGACTGACATAACCATCCAATAAAAATGTCACGGAAGACGTCATATGCTGTCATTAGTTGCCATGACAATTTATGTCCAGTTGTATTACAGTGTCATGTTACCATTAAAATGACAACCAGTCATTGTCATTATAACAATTAGTTATTCAAGTGTTATTACAGTTGCCGTGTCGTATCATAACAACGCAATAAAACACATGCTAACTAGAGCACACTGATGTCATGACAATTACCGGTAATGGTAGCATAACTCTGTTATACAACTTCATGTAAACTCATGACAACATGTGGCATCTGCCATGACACATTTATGACGTACTTATGTCTTGTGTCTTATGACACAAGTCAAATAGCGTTCAAGTAAAGTGTTACCCATTTGTTTTTTTTGTTTTTTTTGTTTTTTTCTTCTTCTTAAGATTAGTGAATGAACTGATAGATGAATTGTTGAATGCCTTTACAGCCAAAGGCGTAGCCACGTGGATGGCACAGAGCAGCAGTTGCCACTATTGCAAAAAGCCTTGCCATCTTAATTGCCACCCTAACTCTGACCACAAATCACATCTCTGAGAGGTCTATTACTCTTGTGCAATTCATGCAGACGTAATTAATCATATCTAGCTCATGTTGATTTAAATAATCATTATAGCGTTGGAGGTATTTTGACCCAATCCCTTAAACTTCAAATTTATATTATCAAAATTCTGAGACAATTATAAAGTGGAGTTTTAAACACTGGCCAAACACAGATAGAACCTTATTATGCTGTAAGAACAAATACTGTTTGGTTTTATAAGGTTCTATCTGACTGTTTCTCATTCATCAATCCCTCAATGTTAATAAATGATAAATAAATGGTATAACACAGCAGAGAAAGACATTTTTAAGCTGAAGCCTTTCTAACGTGCCTCAACGTTTACACATCATAAGACCAGCAAATACGGTAGACCAAGACCAATTCTGTTTTGTACACTTGTGCTGCAAAACATCTCTTCTGACTCGTCATACTGAGGTTTCGAGTCTGATCTTTTCTGTCAGCGTGTAAATAGAACCTAGATATTTATTGACCCCAGCTGCCTATGTTGTGCATTCATCCTGGATGCTGATTGGCTAGCAGATAGAACCTTATAAAACCAAGATTATCTGTGAGTTTGGAGATAGAACTTTTTATTTTTTCAAATATTACACCAAAATTAAAGAATAACACCACAGGAGAATAAAGTATCCCTTAGTGATGAAGTTTATGAGGTTAATTAATTTTTTTGACCAAAATGCCAGCTAGAACCTTATAATACTGAGGTCACGAATTGTCCACTAGATGACAGTACAGGCAAGTATAATTTGAAACAGCTCTGTAGAGTAAAACCAAGTCCATAGACATTATTAATTTAATCAGTAAGGCAGTTTAAAGGGCCCAACTGATTTTCATACATTGTGACAGGCACAGTCTGGAACAGAAATATCTTGTCCTTTTTTGTGAAAGCATTCCAAAACCCACGTGTCAAGCTAGACTCGGCTGCATTTGAAGTTCAGCTAAAAATGAAGGAACCTGGCCTCCAGGGCTTGTTCCAGCTCTCTCTCTCACACACACACACACACACACACACACACACACACACACACACACTTAGGAACACTTGGCCTCATGCAGTCCCTCCAACACAAATATTCTAACCAGAGTAAGAAACATGTGTTGACCTGGTTGTCATTGCTAATAATATGCACATTTCCTTTTCACATTTGACTGCGTCCGTGTTTTGTCATGATGTGTGCCCATGAGCATAAATACCAGCCCTTGGGAACTCTAGTGTTGAGCGTCTGGTGCCAAGCCAGAAACGCAAAGCAAGCAAGCAATGACCTCATCCATCCAGAGGTGGCCCTTCTGCTTGGGCTGCATCGGAGCTCTTTCATTCTCTAGGCCGTGGCACGTTCCACCTCCAGCTGCCTCTGTGCCCACGTATGCCCAGGTATGGTTGAAAGGAAAAACACAGAGGGTAAGAGATAAAGAAACTGGCCGCAGATCCTTGGCCTATGCACGCATGATTCCCCGTGTGATGTGATCTGTGTGAGTACATCTATGATAAGGAGGCTGTGTGTGAATGAAAAAGGATGAATGAGAAAACAGGGAGGTAAAAGTTCCACTGCAATTTCAGCATGAGCTGAAAAGATGTCGGCAACCAGGGAACACTAAAACTCATCAACTGTGGAATTGATTTTGGATCAGCCCGCATCAACCAGCTGATAATTCCAGGAAAGGCCTGGACACGTTTACATAATGATTATTAAACCGTGCTTTTTCTTAAACATTCTTAGCTGCTCAAGAGGAAGCAAGAGGAATCAAATGACTTGCCAACTGGCTTTGCTTATATACAGTAAGAAACACATTTATAGCCTTGTCTAATTGTATGATGTATGATGTTCATTGCTGCAATCAGTGTCTGTGCCCACATTTAGCTTGAAAGGAACCGGGCGTATTTTTGCGTATTATACCATTACGTCTTGACAGTGTTAATGATTATGGTGCCACTAATAAAACCAGGAATTTCAGAATAAAAATGAATGAAAGAAAAGGATATTTGAAGGAATCATGGATTGATGACAATTAAACGTTTTGACCGGTCCCAAGTACTATATGAACAAACTGTGTCTGCTTTTATTTCTGCCCCATAAACAGCTAAATTGAAAATAAATTAAAGCTGTCCTCATGGTGTTTGAAGACAGAATGGTCAGTTGCTACGCAATATATTCATTGGGTGGAGGAAATGACCATGCCGTAGTGTTGGGAAAAAATGAGAGAGGCCAAGCTGCCTTACTCAGCGGGGCTCGCCTCAGGCCTTTGCCAATGAGGCCATCCGTTTATGAAAGAATTCAGTCATTTCTGCTGTGGTTTGAGCGCCGCTAGTATTTTATAGGGTTTTTAGGGCACGAATAATCAAAAACGGCTGCCTGAGCACTTTCTCAGGTCCCACGAACCTAGAGTTTCTCAGCGAGAGTGTTTGACCTTAGCAGCTCTGACAAGAGTGCTTGCTGAGAGTGGGCTGTACAGCGTTGACCATGTACTGTCATCCTCTACTGCTTCTATAATGCACCTGGAGCCGAGCCCTGCTAAAAACCAGGTACCCTCAGAGGCCTAGTCCAGAGAGACCCGGAGGGGCTCATTAAGAGAAACAGAGACGTTTAGCATGGGCTGGGGAAATAAACCTATATCAAAATGTAATGGGCCAGGTTGTAAAAGTATTAAATCGTACACGGTTTAGCCAGAGGGTACCTTGGCCGACCTTGCGATGAGTGCGTGCGGCCGTGCAGAATTAACCGTTTCAACGAGGAGCAATGCACACTGTAATCACAACCGTGTGGGTTTCACAGTCCACGCTGAAACACCATGCCACATGTAGCCCTCACTTGTGCACGCTCCAGTCTTACACAAAGTGTCCATGCATGAAGTAATGCAGCATAGCGGGTTTATACGTCTCATAAGGGTGGCCCTTGGAGCGTTACTGTGTTGAATCTTTGATAAACATGATATAGTATTGTACAACGCGAGCCTATTTTTAGGTGGAACATGATTCAAGAATTTCCCCTTCTTCTGAGTGTTACTCATCAGGGCCTCCTGCGGAGAGCGGTGTGGACACTGCTCTGATAACTCACACACTCGCCTACAACATACAAGTCGCTCACGTCGTTAAACTGTGTAGGTCACACTCACAATCCCTATCAAATGCTGTCAGGAACCTCAGATGCCGTGAATTTCTTTTCCTCCCAGCTTTGGCCTAAAAAGACACCAAACAAAAAACTGAGCACTGAGGTCACTTGTACTGGCCTCCATGTTTTTAAAGCACTTACATTCACACCAACATCAGAGAGAGTGACTTCATTCTCTTACTGGGTTTTTTTGTGTGCCTTTCCATTGCAGTCCGATCGTGCCTGATTTGCCAGGCCTGCCAGGGCGTCCCTGGAACACTGCTGCTTCTCACACTCATAAAGATTATGTTTACCAAAACACTCCACTTAGGCGAGTCTACAGTTCATTAATTATAAGCACACAGTGGCCAGCCACATCAGTGTTCCCATCTTAAGCGCATGTGTATAAATGGAAAAGGAAAAAATAAATACACGTATAAATACATTTGCTTTTTTATCCCCAGGGTCAAATTGCACAGCTTTGCCAATGTTTTCTGTGCAGTGGTCAAAGCAAAAGCAGGAGACATTGCATTGAAGATTTATAGCCGTGCCCTTGGCTAGTCACACCCATCTAGTTGGTAGATAGAAATACATAGTGCTTTTATGATAGAAAAACTTAAATAAAAAGACTAACCACTCCTGAGCTTAAAAAACACCTATAGTATGGCTGGTCAGCATTATCAGAATTAGAAAAGCTATTTATCACAGTACGTTTAGTACCTTAGCATGGAAACATGAAGAAAACTGAATTTTGAAATAGGGAAAATATCCCTTATTCCTTCCTGGTGCAAGAACGTCACATGCACTGTTGAGTTTGCCTACCTGTAAATCATCTGTCATAATCTATATTTACCATCAGAGTAAATTTAAAATTGAATTATTTCATAGTTCTGCCTTGGTTTAGATGCATTCCACAGGCATGGTGTATCCATGACTTATAGATCATTACTTTTTACCGTTTACACGCTCAGCTGTTGATTTAAAGCACAATTATTTTAAAGATACTTTTGTGCTCCCTTATGCAACATTAGTTTCCAAAGTTAAGATCTTTACATTTTATGGGGCAATTTAGGCAAAAAGCATTGCCCTGCAGCATGTTATACTCAGTCTTTTACCTGGAAATAAAAACTAATAAACCTCTACTGGCTGCACAAAACGAGGCATTTACATCAGATTCAAGTCTCCCAGTCAATTCGCTGCATGTAAACTTACCACAGACCAAGCTACAGGGAGTGTGTTTATCATATCTGTAACACCATGCTTGTTCCTGACAATACAGATATGACAAGAGCGGCACCTAGACGCCATCAACTCTGCTGACGCAGCGTGCAGAGGCAGATTAGAGTTTCCTCTATCGGAACTGGTGATCGTTGGATGGGGGGTGACTATCATCACCATCATTACCAGTGTTCCAGCGCTTTCCTCTCTTCAGCAGGAAGGCAGTTCAGTTCCTCTTGGCTGAACTCCACAGGGCGCATGCTTTTCAGTGGAGTAGGGTGATCCCATCACTGGATAACACACCCACACTCACTATAGCTCTCTTTGTTGTGGTCAGATCCCAAGCACCGATAGACAGACGCTTGTTGAAAAGGCCACTGCTTTCCATGACACCTCCAACAAAAGAGTTGTTTCCTTGATTTTTGATTGTTGCTAAGTGATGGGCGAAGTAAACATCCTCTGTGGCGTTGCGAGGAGGGCAGCTGAGAGGAGGCTTACAGTGCCCATGAAGGAGATTCACAGCATTGAGGAGTGACTTGAGATAAGAGCTGGGAGAGCCCCCTGCCCCCTTATTAGAAGACTTACTCTCTCTGCTTGCTGCTGTTGCCATTGCCTGGCTTCCCAGGACACTGAATTATGTTGCCCGCTGTAAAGTCATTCATCTTCTGTCACCCAGCCACCTCTGTTTACCCTGTTGCTATTGCTATCAGTGTTATTGTTGTTGCTGTTGTTCTGGTCCTGCATTTTAAAAGCTCCATAAGGAGAAATAAAGGAATATCTTAAGATTTTTATAAGGTTACAAATGCTGCCATGTATTACTGCAGCATCCAGTCACAGACTCAGAATCCAGGTGATGTTATTAGGAATGTGATGGTTTTAAATTAAAGTGATGAGCAGAGAAACGATATGAGTAAGAGGTTAACATTCATCCAAATTACAGCCAGATTACATCAATAACATGACCAGCTGTAGTTTTTTGTCTAATTAATCCATTTTAAAATACTCATATACTGTACAATTTCTGGCAATGTTATTTTTGCGTTTGTATGATAAAATCTTACGAAACAAAAAACTAGACAAAGTTAATCTGATCTTGCCGAGCCTTGCTGGCAAACCTCGCAACCCCAAAGAGTTAAAACATCACAATATCTGGTAACTGGGGAAAATTGTGTTTTAGGAGCTGTTGACCATTCGTGTGGAGGATGACTGGATGTGATCATTCAAAAGAAAATCAGCAGAGAACACAGCGTAAGTAGAGAGAACACTCTGGTGATAAACAAACTCAAAGGTTTATTAAAACAAATTCCACCAAATCCACTGATTTGTTAAACATTACATGCTGTGTAATGGGGCTTTCATGGCAAAAGTGAATGTGTGCATCCCAATAAAATACCTTTTGAAGGCTGCAAGTTTGAAGTCCAAACATTACCGATAAAGGTATGGCACTAATGTCCCAAGTTTTGTGTGTAAAAGAGACTCGAGATAAAAAGGGAGAGAGTTGAATAATGGTGAGTGAATAACTGTTTATAGCTGCTATAATTCTGAGGTGATAACGGATCACACCACCCTGTAGTTGATTATGTTCCTATAACAGCATGCACCGTTGTGCTTTATTCCTTACATATATAGTATTGTAGCGGCGGTGCGCCTGCGCGGTGTGCATTTGCATATGCATGAGCCCCCACGGCCTCCTGTTATTTGTGTAAAAGAATCCCCCGTTTGATGGAATGGGTGTTAGGTACAAAAAGAGGGAAATGTGTGTTGGGTTGTCCGTGCCAGGATGTGTGGAACCGGCACGTTAGTTGTATCCACCATCGGCAGACTTCCGGTGGATTTTGTTAACCCCTGCCAGCTTTCTCATGCTAGTTCAGTTCTCAGGCTTACCACCAAACTACATGTTGTGCTGTAAGAGTGTGTTTGCCAAATGCTTCCTGCTCATCTTCGCCGACGTCACAGTATAGTTAGTGCTGTAACACTTTACTGTAGGTCAGTGTTCAGAAGGCTACATGACACCTACATAAGCCCTTGATGACAACTGACATAAACCGACATAAACATTTATACAATAAAATACCACAAATTAATAATTTGAATCAAATAAAACTTCAAAATACTGTCTCCAAAAATGTATTTTGTATTTGTATTCTGAAAATAGTCTGTAGAAATTCCTTTTTTAAAGGAGATATTAAATCAGTAGTTCAGATGGGAATCCCAGGGGCAGGTATGAGAACTAACGGTAACACTTTACTGTAGGGTAGGTTTCAGAAGGCTATATGACACCTACATAAGCCCTTCATGACAACTGACATACTACAGACTATTATCAGAATATAAATACAAAAAATTTACACAGACACTCTGCTCTCCATGTTGGTTTTTCTTGTTTGCCGACTGAGCTGTGACCTGATTAGTCGGGTGATAAAAAGCGCTTGAAGTTACTTTTAATGTTTTTACTGTGCTTATGTTCTGCTTAAAACTTATTAGGAGATGTTAGCTAGTGCTGTGGTGTGATAAACTGTGGATGGTGTGTCTGCAGTATGAAGTGGTAAAGTGAGGTGTCAACACAGAGGCCATAAGTAACTATTTTATCATCTGACTGTATCACAATGGACCTGAGACTATAAAAGGCGATGCGTTCATCTGAAAAGCAGCAAACAAGAGGCAAAAGCAAATTGAAAATCAAACATGTGAAAAATCCCACAGAAAGAAGCCAACCAAAAGGGAAAACCTGAAAGTAAATTAAATTTGTAAAAATGCGTCAAATATTGAGATCTTCCACAATTTTATATATAGTTTGGGAGACACATGTCAGCACAGCAAGCATTCAGCAACTATTGCATATAAATATAATGTGTATAGTTTCTGACAGCAGACTGAAGTAAGGCTGTACTCTGTACAGTGTGCACTGCAGTGCATTCCTTAGAAATATAGCAGTGTTTTACTTATGTGCAATAAAATGCCTACAGCTAACAATTTGAGTCTTAACTAAAGTTCCCAACTAAAGACTTGAGACTTGAGTCAATGCCATATTTTCCATAACTTGTTTGTTTCAAAAGTCATTCTCAACATGAGCATTTTATGCAGTATGTGTATGTGTATGTTTATTTTTCTTCCAAATAAATTCGTCATTAGTTTGGTCTAATTCCCTATCAGTCTGAACCCTGCTATCAGTCCTTTTAAGAAAAAAAACCTTCCCTCCCTCATGTTAGATACTTTCCAGACAGCTTCATCATTCTTACTGCTAAATCCCTCCACCCAACCCTCATCTAAACCTGCCAGCAACAATCTTCCAGGATCAGGTAATTCACCATTACACCCACTGGTAATAAAAAATAATTTGATACTAAACCCGAAAGCCCAAAAGGAGTGTAGGGCTCAAAATTTCCCCCACAATTTGTGGTCTCCTCTGCATTTACATAAGTGAATATCACTTCCTCATAGGTCTTCTGTCTTCTGCAACAAAAAACAACAACAAATGAGCAATGAGGTATGGCATTTAATTAGCATTTTGTGTATATTGTCACAGTGTCAGTGTTGGATTAAAATCTCTGTTCTTCAGTTAGGGAACATAATCATGAGAGTATCTAACATACTGAAATAAGAAAAAGCTCCTATGAAAGCAGCCATATTAATTTATCTAGTCTATGCCTTTGGCTAATATTAATATGCACTGTTATGTGACAAAATACCTGTTGCAAACAAAGATACTGGGTGACAATACTGGGAAATGGCATTTTTAATCGAAAGTGGTTCTCAGTCAGATTTTAAAAGTGGTTTAGTATTGTAGTACTGTATATGACTCTGTTATCCTATTTTTCTCCTTTTAATGCTTAAAATATTCTTGCATAACATAAACAGTTTGTGTAAGCTGCATATTTGATATCATGCCAGACTTTTACTGCCTTTTTCTAACTCATCCCCAAAAATACCACAATTATTTTTCCCCTGGTGGAATCAGGGTTGTTAATCAATCCTGCCCTGCAGCAGCCATCTCTTAGAAACGCACCACACCAGAGGAGGGATAGATGTTTTAAACTTGAAATGTTTAACGGTCAGCCTCAGGAAAAGGCTAAAGGTTTTTTATGGCCTACATTCCACAAAAACTCTTTCACAGTTACTGTACAAATGGAATTATACTAAAACCAGACCTTGAATTTATCACTTACGTTTTAACAAATGAAGCTGATTAGTGCTGTGAAAACATCTGACACCTATTAATTTGACTAAATCCTTTTTTTTTTTATTAATCTATGTGTCACCGGAACTAAGGAGACCACAACGAGAATCCAAGTGCAGCGTTCTTTATTTCTTGGGTTAGACAATCTCAATAGCCAAAGTACAGA
>JAOUQW010000034.1:12077118-12089666 GCA_028565825.1 Olivaichthys viedmensis | reverse complement strand
AGGAACAGCGGGGAACATTTAACATGACTCACGTGACACAGACAAGGAAACATAACACAGGCGCGTGGCCGCGCACGTGGCGACCGACGCCATGGCGACCACCACGCTATGTCCCGCGCTCAGCCACGCGCGTGACAGTTTCTCATTAATCAAGCCCTCAATCTTAATAAATGACTAATAAATGGTATAACTCAGTGCAGAAAGACATTTTTAAGCTAAAGACTTTCTAATGTGCTACAATGTTTACACATCGTAAGACCAGCAAATACGGTAGACCAAGACCAATTCTGTTTTGTACACTTGCGCTGCAAAACATCTGCAGCTGAATGTTTCTTTCTCTTCTGCCAAATAAATAAATGTTAGTTCAATCTGACACATTTGACAACATATTCTTAAAATAGAAGTCCAGCAAAACTATTAAAAACTTTCCCTAACAATTCTCTCATAAGAATTTCTGATGAGTGTGCATTGCATTATTCATCCTAATTGATTTATAATGTAAATGGAAAAGATAATAACATGTATGTAAATCAAGCCCACATTTTACATAGAAATGTTAGCATTACGTGCAACCAAAATAGCTTTGTCAACTTGAGCTTTTCAATAAACCAAAGCTTCATTCCAGAATGGTGAAAGAGATTGATGACTTCGCTGAAGATGGGATTGGGGAGAGCGAGGGGTTTTGGCATACTCCGAATTACTGGGCTGCTGGGATAGGGCCTGGGGAAACACGCTGTGCATAAGTGCCAGACTCCATGGCCTGTAAAACTGCTGACCAGGTCGATTTTTTCAATGGTATTATGAGTAAGGGGGGATTTCAAGAGGTGACATCCTGGACTTGGCGTGTCGTTTCTGATTCTACAAGCTTTTTATCTCCTCTCCACTTCTGCCCATTGTGGTGTAGGGGAAGCTGTTTCGGTAATCTCAACCAGAGCTGAACTACCCTAAGAAAACAACAGTATGGAAGATAACAAGCAATTGTACAAGACAAACCATGTGAATACTGAAAGCGCCAACAAAGTACAAAATGTTCTGGACTGAACAGTGTCTGTGAAGTCTGTGAAGTCCAAACCAAACACCAATTACAACATTGCTGTCAAATCAGCAGTAAGGAGTTCATTAGCCCCACAAGAGGGCAGTACAAGCAGTTATCGAATCTCATCAGTGTTTAATTATCCACAATACGGTCTAGGCTGTTCCCTAAGGTAATCAGTGTACTGCGCTCCTCTCGCTGTGCTATAGACTACGTCATAAACAAACACGCGCACATATGGATCCCCTCACAATATCATGGACAGCGAAACAAACATCCTAGCCATTCAGTTGGCTACAACTCATGGTTTTGGGTTTGACCTGAATTGCAGTTAATGCTACCAGTTTACATAAAGCCTGATCTTGGGGTCTTTGCATTTGTTTGGCTCTTAGCTCCCAGATGTACTTCTGCTTATCATTTTCATCTTTTTTGACTCCGTCCAATGCACATTAGTCAACCTCAAGTAATACAATGAGGATTTTAAAAAAGTACAAAAGTGACACAGTTTATGTTGGAAAGCTCTTCTGAAATCAGAGAAGCTGGATGTGACTAAAGGCGAACAACTCATGGCCAGGAGATTGCATTCTATGGCAAATAAACACTGTTTACAAAATAGCATTGTGATCCAAAGACATTCGGGGGATCCAAAAATGACAAAATCATGTCAGTTACTCTTTAAGTGAATTTATAGTGATGGCTTGCATTGCGAGGCTTGCTGTATCATTATGCGGTTCGTGGTTCAGTTTATGCCCTCCGGGCAGCTGCGCCAGCCCCATTTTGTTTAAACAAAGCCTGATTTTCTCAGAGGCTGTGGCCCTCGACCTGCCCGTTAATGCAGGCCGGCGCTACGAGAGGCCGCTGACCAGGGAAGCAGTTTAAACAATGCCATTGTGTCTGGATGAGAGACCGCAACATGAGCCAGCACTTTTCTATGTCTGTTCATCTTAAATATGACCAGATCAAACCTTTAAGCTCAGTCACAAGTTGAATGTTTTAATGTTTTTTCTGAATGTGGTAGGAATTTGCCTAGACCACTTTTTTAAAGTGGTCTAGGCAAAGGTAAACTAAACAAAACAAGCACACAAAACTTATAGAACTATTATATAATATATGCACTTGTAACTTATGCAACATTTATAACAAAGATAGCAATTGTTCTAACATAAGCATATGTGGCATGTCGTGATATAAACCAAACAGAACAGTACTGTCAACATTGCAACTCAAATCTCCTCTCTTGTTTCGCTCGCTCTCTCCTTTCCATCTTTTCTGTGTGAACTCTCCTCCTTGATAAACTCCAGATGTTGTCTGCTGCTGTGAAGGTGCTGGAGCGAGATTCACTCTCCCTCCTCCCAATAAATGCCTTCTCTCAGCAGACCAGGTCAAAGGGTCTCAGTTGATCATTCATTCGGAGAGGTTCGAGCCCGACAAGGAAAGCAGACTAATCACCTGTATGACCTGACACTTTGAAAAGATGTAATAAACCAGACTGGGTCTGTAGTAAAAACACAAAGATTGAGCTGTTGCTCAATTTCTCTAACACTCACTTTAACATTTACTATTGAGATAAAGAGTTTAAGATAGGAAATAAGCATAAGTGCAATAGAAAACTAAGGTGCTTTTACAACTGCATTACATGGTGCTGATGCTGTGGAATGAAAGGGTAACTAAGCTGTGACAGATGTTCCCACGTGCCTCCTGAAGCACCTCTGCATCAGTTTCTGCATGTTCACACTGCTTAGCCCTCTTTCTTCTCTCTATCGCCTAGAGGTCAGTTTGTTTACAGCCATGAGATCCATCACTGCGTTCAATTATCTTGCCTGTGGTTATGGCTGCCAGCAGCTGGCTCGACCCATCACCCTAATGGGCTTCTTCCTCTCTCTCTCTCTCTCTCTCTCTCTCTCTCTCTCTCTCTAAACTGCAATTGAATGTTAATAATATGCAATTTAATTGCAATTTAATATGCAACCTGTATTCACAAATTATTTAATCATTGTGAATCTGCAAACTCCTGCAGCTCAAATTTATAGGCAAATAGCACATTTATATCTGAATGTATATTAAATACAATTCCAGAAATTGTTCTTACCCTGAAAACCTAACCTCTGAGTACCTCTGATTATGTATTTTAATTGATTGAACAGCTTTTTTTTATTAACTGTTGTAAGTTAACTTGAACTAATTTGAATGTTTTAAAGGGATTTGCTGATATGTTTCTTTCCAGAAATACAGTGCATGTAATGTCCAAAAGTCTGTTCTCCTTTAAAATCTATTATAATACTGCTTATGTTTTTGAATATTGCATTCTTTTTTTTATGTTGATGTGATGTGACTTAGGTTAATGAGCCGAGTCTAGAGCCCCTGTAGAATCATGGTGCAAGTGCAAAAAGGTATTTTCATCGGTGCAGGCAGTAATGCGGCACTTATAGATTTCACGCTGATATGACTGGCTGACATAACTTACAACAAATGTGATTTTTGTCTTCTCTGTCATTGATTTTAAGTTTATATTTTGTTGGTTTTGTCACAAACGTGGACACTTGGAAATGTGGATAGTGAGACGGTTTTTATTTTGAAAGCCAACAGTTCAAAATCCACAATAAAAAAAAAACCAGACAAGGAGTTAAAGATACCAGGCTAACACAGAGATCGAGTATCCTTACCCTATACTGCAGCTACAGGCCGCACAATCATAACGTTGTATATAATGGCCAAAATGGGTTTTAAAATACCACTGCGCCTGCGGTTTTCAAGTGTCAGACCCCATGTTGTGCCGCTCCACCTACATCAGCGACAGGTAATTCTGAAGTCTAACCTATATTTTTAACCTATATTTTTAACATAACAGTATTTTATTTTTCAAATAAGAGATTGTTATACCTCTTAATGAGCAATAAATGGCCGACACTTCTTGTCTTTAAATGTGCCATATAAATAACGGTGATTTGACATGGTTTAGATGGTTTGTTTTTTGGAGGACGAAGTATGCCCCAAACTCTTCTTTTACAAAAATCAGTGCTTGGACTGCTGTTGTTAAAAAAAATTAAAAAATAAAAATTTACAACTTCAATTGCGGTCATGTTTGCAGGAAACATGGTTGGTTTTGAGTGATAATTGTCACTCTTCACTGGTGGCGGATACAGGTGCGAGCTCCGAGCTCGTAGGCACGAGTCGTCGAGGACGAGGGGGTTAGGCAGAGGAGTAGTCGAGGGGCAGGCGATAGGTCAGGCGATTTGCAGAGAGGCTGTCAGAGGCCTGAGGTCAGAGTCAAGGTCAGGATATCCGTGGTCGGGTTCAGGTGAATCAGTCCGGAAAGCGCGTTGTATCTCAATATACATCAGAGTAATACTCAGTAATGTCCATGTGTTGGCGTGGGGCTTATATCAGGGGTGAGTGCGTGATATCAGGTGTGGGTGCCTCCACGCAGATGTGATTGGTGACAGGTGTGAGCGATCAAAAGCTCGGCGATCGCGAACGCGGAAGTAAGTCAGCCGGCAGGGGAGCGCGTGGGATTCTGCGAAGTGTGGTCCTGGACTGTAGATGCGTGTGTGACAGTAATCATGGAAAAATGTTCTTTAGTCACATTATAGCTGTTGAAAATTCTGTGTTTTTGCAGGATTACTTGAAACATCTTTATGCTTATGATTCATAAAGGCATCCCACCAGTAGGCCAGTGCAGTTTAAGGGTTGCAATCTGTCACAGAGTGGTACCACTGATTTGGCTGTTATGTTATATAGTGTCTTCTGTGTCCTTGTAGGGCACTATAGTATCAGAGGTGGCCATTTTGGAGACAAAATGGCTAAATTGTAATTGCTCTTGGCGTTCCTGAATCAGAATTAGAAACAATATGAAATCTTGTCTGTCCTTCAGCCCATCTCAAGCTTTGCAATTTTTTAAAAGAAAGTGACACACAGGTATTTTAAATGTTTTGTGGTCTTTCTAGAGGATGGGCTTTTGGAAATCAAGGTTACCAAACTTAAACAACTTAGTCTTATAGATTATTGATAAAATAAAATTTGCATTTAAAGATTTGTCTTTAAACACTATCTATGGATTAGTGACTGTGGTAGGCCAAAACAACATGTTTCAGATTCTACATTTACTAAATGGGATCAAAAATCATTTCAGTACAAAATGTGCATCGCAGTTTTCAACTTTTTCTCAAGGCTGTGGTATGCTACGCCTTTAACAGCGAGTGGAAGCTGCATATGCTTGCTTTTCATGGTACTTCTCTCCTAACTCAAACCAGGCCATGGTTCTTGCCAAAAAGCATTTTAGGGGTGGTTATGGCCTTCCGAATGGACCAGAAGTGCTGGACCTCATGGAGACTGCAGGAAGAGAGTTCTAAAACAGTTCTCAGGAGCATCTTAAAACATTTTATTGTCATTTAAGGGAATGTATGTTTTTCACCATCAAATGTGTTTTGGCATCCTTTGCCCATGTAACACCACTGGGCAGTTAAACGGGTAGGAAAATGTTGTAGGAGCAGAGAAGCGGTAGAGGAAAGTGGGATCAGCATGATTGCATTACCACAGAAAACACACACAGCCTCAGGAATAAATTCTAAGTCCATTTTAATGTGTACAACTAAACAGACAGACAGACGACACAGCTAAGTCTTTGTCATTTTGCGGAAGGAAAGGCAGTCAAGTAGTCAGGCGTCGGGTATTTATCAGGTGCAGGAGTGCCACAGTGTCTTTCTCATGAGGCGACCATTAGAGCTCTTTAATGTAGGCCCCATACTGAGAGGCTTCTGGGAAAGCTCAGCAGGTGTGGAACTGATTATGATCTGACACCCCCTGTTTGTGCTAACAAGAATCATACCAGGCAGTGCCATGGCTAACATGTTCCTCTGCACTTTTACCACTCTTAGCTTCTAACCATGGTCATCTGTACCATGGAGCTATAGGTTGGCCTACAGGGTCATCTGTATTTTTGTTTAAACTACTACATTAGTCAGAGGTGAGACAGATTTGTACACCAGCATTGCTTTATCAAACTGCCTGAACTACTGTTAATGTGATGTATTTATCCCTTTTGAACACAACAAAGAGAACATTAACCACTGTTTGATGTTGATCAAAAAGAGATCAAAGCCTTATTTCTTTCTCATACTGTGTTTAACCCCCTTCACTGAGCAGTCAATCTCTTTCTGCTGTCTAACATCAGATAAGGCAGTATACTGGATATGGCAGCACAGTGGCAGTCTTTCATCTCATTCTTAGCTTTCCACACTGAATCTGAACAAGTCTAGCTTGATATAATTGTTAAGCAGTACTGAGAATGAGGTGAGATGAACTAATAAGATTTTGTAGTTTCAAATCAAGATATTTCACCACCTGACTTACAGCCACTGCAAGACCAGCTAACAATTATCAACAGGCAAGAGGTTAATCTTTCCCTCCATTTCGCTGAAGCTACCTTGGCAATAAAAGCATGGAAAAATGGCTGCTAAAAATATTTGTATCCCTAACTCAGGCCAGATGAAGGCATGGGGGAAGCAATTGGTTCAGTCTGATGGATTTGAGAGCAATTTACCCATGATAATGCCCATCATTCGAGCGAGCTGAAATCAAATTCACCAGTCTTATCTGAAGCCGGCCCTTCTGATTTCAGCTGCCGTGCCCCTCCTACAGGACAATTATGGTGCTCTTTGTGCTCCCTGGTGTGCTTCCATAACCCACCCACTCCTATGAACTCTTGCCTGGCCCTAAGTCCTGCTAGGTAAGCTAGCATCCCCCGCTCCCAAACCTGACATGCACATCTGAAAGCAATTCCAGGTCTGTGTGTGGGGGCTGCCGGATTCCAGCGAGACCCCCTCACCAGGAAAGTGGAGGGAGGTAAGCGTTGGGAAAAAGTGGGAATGGCAATTAAACGATTCCTGGCCTTTTGATGGAATTCCCGTAGGAGTTCGTCAAAGCAGGATTAATCATGAAGCTGATCCTGGTGATCCTGCATCTTTCTCTCTCTGCCTTTGCTCTCTTTTTTACAAGCTTGTGTCACTTCCTCATTAATATCCTGGGAAAAGAAATCTATTATCGCCTGGAAAACTTAAACATTTTTAAAGCTCAAATGACTTTTTAATATCTCCATGTGATAAAGCTATAGGTTTGTCCCTTAAGGATTTCAATCAAAAAGTCACCCAGGAATTATTGTTCACATAAACGTAATTAAAAACCAGAATGGACTTTATAGGAAATATTGGGAAGAACCACAAGAAACTCCAGTGTTGTTCATGCCTATGCTACCAGTGCATGTTATTGTATTACAACTAGTAATTTAGTTTACATTATTTCCTGGCAAATGGATAATTATAAAGACTTATATTCAAAATGACTACTTTCCTCTTTGTTAAAGTTAAGATAAATACATTTTTCTTCCACTAAGCCAAGCATATTCCGCTAACTGTACTTATGAACATATAATTTTACTCCAAAAATCCTCTATTTTCTGTAACTTCAGTGAAATCTAATAAACCCAAGTATGCTATTATTTTTCTGTTACCCTCTGAGACAACGTGTGTGGGTGGGTATGTGTGTGTGTAAGTGCCAGTTTTGTCACTGCGACAGACAGGCAGACGCATGTAGCTGCAAACACATGTGCGTGTTTCATTGATGGATTAATGGGGCTATGATTCACCCAGCACTTCTGATGGTTTATGATAGCCCTGGCAGAGGAAAAGAAAGAGCTACACTCAGGATGAATGCTTTACATCATGGGCTGTACAGGCTCATTTGCAGACAACAGCTTGTACCATGACCTCAAGACAAAGATGACTCTAGAGGCCCAAAACGGAGAGGGAAAGAGAGATGGCAAAAGAAGCCCCAATAAAGCATAGTCACACAAAAGTCTGAGTTACTCCACACTGGTGGTAGTAGACAATGTGCTCTCTGTGGCCCGAATGCGCCTGTCACTTGAAGCAGGTGGCGAGAGGCAGTAGCATGGTGCTGGGAGTCCTCACTGTCATGGTGCACAGTTTAATTGGATAATTGGATAAAAGGGACTAGAGATTAATGGAGATCATCCAAAGGCAGGTACTGCTTTATGAAAGCAACAGACATACAGTACTGTAGGTGGCAGCATGACAATTGGCGTGTGGAGGAACAGGAATGTAATTTTTCTTCATCATGAGTGTGAGTGAATTCAAAATGAGCCACTTTCAGATGGAACTGCAGAGCGAAGTTCTATAAGACAGTTCTACATGGAAAAACATAATCTCATGTCTTCTGTGCAAAGTTGCACTCAAACGTTTTTGATATACTGCTTAGTGCTGTAGTATGTGGTTTGTAACTAGCCTAGCAACCATTTTCATGGTACTGTGAATCCGTTAAAATGGTCAGCGTGGATTTTAAACAGGCTGCTTGGCCATTTCATTGCAAAAAATATAGCCAGCTACAACATATGAGCAGAAACTAAGAAATAATGAGCAGATGAGCAGAAGTTTAAATATAAGATACTCTGTGGGTATGCTCTCTTAAGACTGTTGTTAACTTACTTTGCTTGTATCTGTTGCTCTTCCCTGCACTCATTAGCTATGCTGAAAAGCCAATAAGAAAACTCCCTCTCTCGCCGGCCTCCAATGTCAATTCAACATGCTCAATCGGCGCTACTGACAAGGGCCAACTACTGCCAGCGGTGCCAAACACAACACAAAAACTACATCCACCAATGCACGAAGACAATGCTAGCTGTACCAAATAAGCAACATAAGTGGCTGCTTAGGGCCCCACAGCAGTCAGGGGGCCTCCTAATAAATGTTGGCCTATGAGTGTCATTTAGTGTTTGTTGTGTTTGTTGTCAATAAAGTTTGAAACAGTTCTCGTGAAAAAAAAAGAGTGCAACTAGTTATGTATGTTTCATTATGTCAATGTTTTAAATTACATACTACTGCACTAGATAGTATGTCAAAATAGTATGCTACTTAGTATACCATTATCAGTGTCTATAGTGGTGTACTATTTTGGCATACTATTTAGTGCAGTATTCCAGTATTCCTTTATTAACGCATGCCTTAATAAAGGAATATATCATCGCTGTCCAATGAAAAACATGTATCTCCACTTCTCCACATATATGGAATGTGGGCAAAAACCTCTATCTATCCATAGAAGTTGACATCTAAATGACCAATGAAAAGCTGACAAATCACGCCGTTAATATAGGATTTATTGTGTTTGATACTTTCTATGAAAAAGTGCATTTTCGTGTTCCTGAAAAATTGGATTTGGAGATATGTGTTTTTCATTAGACAGCGACAATATGCGTCTGGAGCAGAAAAAAGAAAAAGTAAAAGAAATCAGAACAAAAAGTTAAAAGATAAAGGCCATTTGTTTTGGGTTTTATTTAGAAAACGGAAGTGCAACATGAAAAGGTCGATCTAGATGAGACAGTTTACGGTTGCCTGCGAAATTGCAATTTACTTAGAACCTCATAGAGGCATTCATAGCATCCAATCACCATGCAAATTCCTCTGATAGTTCTCACTATAGCTTTTAATTTTACAATACAACAACTAGGAGGCTAACTAGCAAGCCAGTGTAATGTCAACAATAAAAACAAGTTAAGAGTTGAATTCTGTAAGACCAATTAAAACAAAAAAACATATATTACTGAGGTTTATGAATGATGATGTATGTCCATAATTGCATGGTAATGTTTAGCTAACTAGCTCAGCCTGAGGGAAGGCTGTATTGGATGGGAAGAAGATAACATCAGCTAGGTATCTAAGATAGTTTCAGCATTTAGTCTCCTCAGACAAGGCGTTGCTGCAGCAGCAGACTAATCAGTATATATTTTTTTTATCAGCAATACTTTTGCTATAATGTGTTAATGCTGAATGCCTAACTGTAAAAATAAATCTCCACAAGGAGTGAGTATTTTGAAATATTTTGGTGTTAGTGCAGAGGAAAATGCTACGGCTGCTTGTCACGGTTTCGCTGCGCGGAAGAGCGGACACAAACGCGAAGCCACTTTCAACAAACAACATATTTATTCAAAATAACGCTCGGGGGAAAACAAAACTCAACTCACGCCGCAACAGGCGTGCTAACACACAAACAACGAAGGACAATACTGGACGGACACAGGCAGGTATTTATAAACACTTAATAATCACGAACAAACGACATGCAGGTGTGGACAATAAACAAAGGGCTATGTCCTGCGCGCCTGACACCTAAGGTCTACAGTCATGTTGGCTCGAATCCTCAGGCCTCGAAGGGGAACTTTGTTTATAGTATTCGAAGGGAGGTCTATAAGGGGGCGTTATATACCGTATTGAGCCTTAGAACCAGATATTGACTAGCTGGCTTAGTTATTTGAGTTTACATGGATTGATGGTGTAATGGGCAGGTGATTGAGTGTGTTTGAGGGTGTGTGTGTGTGTGTGTTTAAAAATGCAATTAATCTTTCAGGAGAATCCAGTGGAGTCTGTCTTTCATTTGCCCAGCATGAGGCAGCATGTGTTTACTCTCACTTTAGTGCAGGTAAGCAGAACAGAAATATATACACATTTATATATTTTCTTTGCTCACATGCACACTAACCTGGATTCACCATACACACACATGTCCATGAAAAACCTCTCTTATTCTTGGAAGCGAACTTTCTCTCAGGAAAGTTTTTCCATCTTGAGCACGTGGATGTATAGCCACTGAGCGTATGGATGTATAACCACAAAATCTCTCAGGGTGTGCATGCCTGTGTGTGTGTATGCCCAGAAATATGTCTCAGAGAGCGACGGAGAGTTTTATAGAGCATACTCTGATGCATTATTGAAAACTACTCAGAGAAGCATCCCACTCTTTCTGGCATTCGGAAGATGTAATATGCTAAAAATATACGTTTACCTCAGCTTTTTCAGTCCACCTCCCTAACTCTCTGTCTGTCCCTTCTTAAGTTTCTTTCTATTCTGCATTCTCCTTCCTTTAGAAGACTAAACACCAGAAGAAACACCTCTTGCTTTACCTAGACCAAGCACATTATTACAGTCATGGTAGAAGTAGGGGTGTGTTGATGTCTGAAATAGTTCTAACATTAACGTTATGCTATCACTGAAAAAAATGATGCATTGAATTTACATAATTCAAATGTATACATCATTTCCACATGAATAAAATATAGTGCATCAACACAATTGGTGCCAAAAGTAAGTATACTAAATGACAAAATTGTGTTGATGTTATATATTTTATTCATGTGCATGGTGTACACATTTGAATCAAGTAAATTCAATGCATCACTTTTTTAGTGTATATAAGAGAAAATAATATCAAAAAAGCTTCATTTATAGTTTCTGCATATCGCTGAAAATACATTACACTCTCAGAAAAAGGTACTAAACTGTACCTTTACCTTCAGGACCTGGGAAAGTGAATGTAGCGTAACTCATTTAAGGTACATAATTGGACCACTGTTGTACCCTCAAGGGTGCATTTATATTGTTTGTACCTCAAGGAACAACAATGTACCTTTTTTCTGACAATTTACACGATTTTTGAAACAGGGTTGCCTACTTTTTAAGTAGCAAACATAACAGAGAAAATAATATAATAAATTAGAGAACTAATACATTTACATTGTACTAAGAGTGATGCTCTTTTAGTACTGTGAATTATTTGGACTAGTGTCCAAATAATTCCACTGCTGCAACAGTGTTAGGTCTTTTAATATAATATTGTTTGAAAATGTTGGCAGATGCCGTGATATATCACAAAATGAAACTGGGTTGAACAATTACCATGCCATAAATTGATCATATTCTTCCACCCTTATTAGAAAGTGTGTTTCATAGTAATTCTCACCCTACAACCAAACCTATAGTGTGATTCATTGTCCTACAGTGGGTCTGCTACATTTTTGCAGTATTACAAGAATTATTACAAGAATTAGTCAAATTTACTGAAAGCGCTGCTGCCCTCTACTGATCATAAATATCATAAATATCAACCAGTGTGTTACCAGTGACTCTTTGATTTTTACCAATTGCGAATAATACTTACCCCTTTTGTTCCTCTCAGCTCCTGTAGCTTGGAGACGCAGCATGAGAAAGGTAAGAACGGAACACACAAACATACAAAGCAATCCAAGCCACTATTAGGGTTCTTATTTTGTCTGATTCAATAACTTTGTCTGACTTTTTATTTTGTTTCATTTTACCCAATATGTCTTCCAGCAGTCCTCTATATATACATTTTTTCTTACAATGGCTAATATTTACATTTCATACATGAATTTTATACCTTACACGTGCTGTTTCTGACAAATGTGCTACCTTGCAATGGCAAACTGCAGTAGCTACGCTAACACTGTAACAGAAAAATGGCTCAAAATGTTTTAAGTGTCCTGGCAAATGTGTTGTAGATTTTGCACCATATTTTTTTTTTCCAAAACAGAGAAAGTTTGAACTTGGTCACTTTGTTACAAGATCCAAAAATAAATATACAGTGAGGTCCAAAAGTCTGAGAGCACATTGAAAATCCAGCAGCATGTTTCACTGTTGTTTTGATCCACTGT
>JAOUQW010000034.1:12045704-12065543 GCA_028565825.1 Olivaichthys viedmensis | reverse complement strand
ATCACTAAGTGTTTAAATACCCGCTTGTTTCCGTCCTGTGTTGTCTTTGAATGTTTGTGTGTCAGCACGCCTGTCGCGATGTGAGTGTTGTTCGTTTATGTTTAAACCCGTTGTCTGTTGAACGAAAGAATAAAGATGTTGTTTTCACCGATCGGCTTCGCGTTTGTGTCCGCACCCCCTGAACCTGCACAGTGTGACATCTGGAAGGACTTGATAGTGAGCTGATGAGTTGGGTTGATTCTGTAAACCAGTAAATTTTGCAATGCCACTAAGAATCACTCCTCCATAGTATCTTAAATTAAGTACTGAAAGATGGATCTGGCTCAGCATGGCTCTTGTCTTGGCTAATACTTAATTTACTCTCTACATTATTGACATCCAGATGAGTTCATGTTCTCTGAGCAGTCTCCATCATCGCTGCAAAGCTATGGGGAAAAAATGGTCTTTGAGCCATCAAGGCTTCTCAGTAAAGTTGCACATGGTCCTATTATTTGAGGTCCTTGAGACTGACAGCATGGGGCTAAAGCAGGTCCTTGGCGCTCTGGAGGGTCTGTGTCCCTCAGTGGCTCAACCATCAGACTGGCCTGGGCCTGAGCGGAACTGGCAGGTCTAACATGGAAAGAGCACTTTGCACTGACCTCTCCTTCAACTTCAGCAGAGTGACATCTGACATGTGGAAACCCAGCATTAGACTCTCTGTGTTCTGCCCACTTGATCTCACTGTCAATCTTCTGTTCTCTTGATGAATGGAAGAAGTGAGAAAGAAAGAAAGAAAGTGAACAAAATGACAAATGGAAATGCAGTATTAGCCCCTGTGTTTCTATTCTGTTCTGCCCACTCCATCCCACTGCCATTTCTTTGCTCAGTTTGAGAAAGAAAGGAAGGAATGAATGAAGGAAGGGAGAAGGGAAAGAAGGAAGGAAAGAAAGAAAAAAGTCACCGTTTTCCAACGTTTTGCTCCGACCCTCTACTTGAATAAAACCTATATAATAGCTAAGAACTACAAGGACAAAATGTCATTTCATAATATATCATTCAAGTTGACTGAAGGTGGTTGTTGACATACTCTGGAGAATGGGAGGGCCTTGGCAGTGAAGCTACTCTCAGTGTTTGTTCATGCACTTTAAATCCAACTGTAAGGTTGTTGGGTGTAAGAAAGGCGCTATATAAATTGAACAAATTAATAAATAAATAAACTGTAATGCATCCCAACAAGCCAAGTCTGCCATAGGACCAGCATTTTCTTCACTTTACTACCTCAAGTCAGAATGCAAGCCATTGAAGGCAAGCTGATATCACATAAGCCATTGCACAATCAAAGACATCGGGAGGAGGGAAAGGAAGAGACCAAGAGAGACAGAGATAGGGAAAGCCAAAAGCACCATGGCTAACCTAACTGTTGCAGTAGCAGAATGTCCTGTAATATACAAAAGCGATATTTGGGCAGGTGGAATAAATTAATGAAATCAGACCTGTGGATCTCACTAACAGTAATCAAAAGCATAAAGCCCAATCTAGGCCTGTGGGGCTCCTTTAATGGGCCACATTTTGAGCGCCCACAGAGAATTGGCACATTTAACATCTCATGGAATCCTGTCAAATTCGTATTTCCACATTTTATGCTGTAACACTAGTACCATTGTTAAAGCGCAGTGTTCTGTGGTAATCACCATTAGAGTTTCCAAAGAAAGTTGCAAAAGTGCTGAGATCTCTACACAGTGCCTCGAAGTAGGCCAGCCAATCCAATCCAATCAGCCTCAAGACTATTGCTCTAGCGAAGCACAATTGTGGTTTTATGGACTGGAGTGCTTCCCTATTCATTTGATTCACCACACAGCGTAGCGTTTGCTCAGCTCAGCCCTTTCCTGTCCTCCGTTTCCCTCCTCTTTGTACAGTGAAGCCGCTGTAAACATAATAAGGCTTGATTTAGCAAGGGCCTCTGTGCCCATGTTAGACCACGACTGGCTTGCTTGCAGAAGGATAGAGTTCCCACTGCCAGTCAGTGCAGAACATTGTTTTCCTTGGGCCAGGGCCACTCAGGGCATTTCCAACGCATTCAAAGTAAACAGCACCACAGCTGCTAAACTCTCTCATCAATGCGTGAGCTCTTGGCATTCGACCTTCACCTTCTAGGGTTCTCCTCATAATGCCCAGCATTTCTAATTTTCTCATGTTGACAAAAGTCCACGCGAGAAAAGGAGGTTATTGTTCGGCCTTGTTGAGTCTCCGTGTGATTTCACCCTCTCTGAGCTGGGAGGCTTTCTCCACCAACCTCTCTCGACGTCCCAAAGAGACCCCCTACCCTTTTTGCCCGGCTGCCATTCACTCACAGACAAAAATCACTCTGTCAGGTCGGGTTAATTAAAATGCCTTGCTGGAGATTTTGAACTTTGCTGTTTTCAATGTCTAGCTGAGCATCCCCCTCCCCAGAAATTTCTTTGATTTAAATCTGTGAAACACTCCAAGGGTCCACTTGTATTGCAGTTGGCTTTCTTTTGCTTCACTGACAAAAGAGCCAGTGGAGGGGAGGAATGGCTAGGCCAGCCAAGCGCAGAAGTGACAGACTTAGCACAGATTTGAAAATTAATAAAAAATTCTGGTCAGCCAGACTTTCAGAGGTGGAAAAAAAAAGAAACAGAGACGCTATCACAGCTCTGTGCAGAGATGGATGGTGGCCAGAATGAGGTCAGCCCTGTCGACTGCAGCCTGCAATGTCTATGGGC
Source organism: Olivaichthys viedmensis (assembly GCA_028565825.1). Classification (NCBI taxonomy): domain Eukaryota; kingdom Metazoa; phylum Chordata; class Actinopteri; order Siluriformes; family Diplomystidae; genus Olivaichthys; species Olivaichthys viedmensis. The sequence goes on along the minus strand of JAOUQW010000034.1, from coordinate 12,062,820 downwards.
CTGGCTGATAGCTACGAATGACTCTCGAATGGCCAATCGCTAATGGTTGCTCCTGGCCAGACTGCTTTAGCAGAGCAAACTGGATTGCAAATTTCTGACAGTTGTCCCAGAGGAGGGCCATGATGAATGCTTGCAGGACATCCGAATGTAAATAGCTCAGCGCCCTGAGCTGGAGGTGGGGTGGCAGTGCAGATGGCCTACATGTGCTGGCCCCAATCAACAGCCTGATCTCAGAGGTTACTATTAATTACAGATTATTACTGAACCGTAAATGCATCCAAGGTAGGCCAGTCTTAGACTCAGAATAATTTTTGATGGCTCTGTTCCCTGGACTTGTCCCTTAGCCATGCTGAATTACAGAGAGTGTTGTGAAGATTCAGGTTCTTCTACTTTGTTGTTGTTTTTGACTCCCTGAAGGTGGGCACTAGTGGAATAGACACCGCAAAAGACATCTCTTACCTAGTCAAACAATTGTGAATGCAATTAGTTTACTAGGTAACATCACTTAAAACCTTGTGTGAACACCAAAGAAGAATTTTTAGGGGTAAGTTCATCACACTGTGCTGAGAGATTAGGGCCTGACCACACCAGAACACTGTTTCTCTGACTGCAGATTAAATTTTAGGTCTTGGAAAGTAATGGCAGAAGAGCAAGCAGCCCGCCCCTATGTGCAGCCGTTTGTATTTAGGTGCATGATAACTCCCCAGTAAATTGGATCATCAATCATCCAGCCGTACTGGGAGAAAAAAAAGTCTTACGTTGTAATGTCAGGGTTAGCCCCACATATGTAACTGTTTATAGGCTAATCCTGATAGAAACATAGGGAATGGGCACCAGATAAACCCTACCCCCCCTCCCAGGAAATACATGAGAAATCATATCCACCCCTCCATCATCATATAAACCTTCCCACCATAGCAATGTGCCCAGATAATTGTGTTCTACATAGACCTAGAAAGTTATTTTTGTGGCAATTACGACGGCACTCACTCATTAGTTTCTACAGTTATTGTTATTGGTCTACATAATGCAGGCTATTGCCAAAGCGAATGGGCCCTGCATGCCAAGTGTAAAGGAGAGAAGCTGCACTGCTCAGCTCATGATAAACACAGCTCTCAACATCGTTGTGCCTGCCAGGCGGGAGCCTCTTAAGACCGGGGTTATACTTGACGTGTGACTACACATGCAGGCGAAGCAGCTATGTGAGTGGCATTGTTCACATACTCGCCTGCATACCTTTTGTACATCTGGAGGATTAAAAGCAATTTCCACTAGAGGGCATGTCAGAGCCGAAACATCCCTGTCCGACAGGTTTCCATGTCGACCTGTAAAATGTTTTAACGATTTCATGACAGCTATTCTGGGAGGCATATTTGTTGCTGTGCAGCAGCATGGAGATGTTAAACACATGGACGATCTCTGTTAGTTTCTCTTTAAAACTTTTCGCCGTCGTCATAATTGTTGTCATGAGCTGCGTCTCAAATCGCATACTATGACCTTACATTCAAAAGTAATGTAATCAGGGGTACCTTTCCCGAAGGGTTCGTAACGCTAAGTACTTTAACTTCATCTAAAGAATGTTCTTTAATTAACGAGGATTTTCCCGAAACCCTTCTTAACTAAAGTGGTACGTAAACTCGTTCATAACGAGTGCTTCTTTATTTAGATCTTGCATGAAGTTCTGCGTCAAAAAGGCAGAGGCCTCTAATTTTGGTTAGAAAAACACTTTGCCCAAACTAAGGATTATTATTATTATTATTATTATTCACGTAATTAATTTCTATCCTCTTGTAGTTTGATCGTTGTTATGCTTTTTAATTCACTCTTCACATAACTAAAATAATTATTAGGCAAGTCTGTAGTCCAGTTGGCCACATAATGACTTTACCAATTAAGCTCACATGTTGATTGTTGAAATAAATAAATGTCGGAAGACAGGTGATGATGATTATGCACAAGCAGTGGAGATGTGAATCAGAGGTGCCGTTTCAGCCTACTGAGGGGTTCACAAAGAGGAGCCGTTTTCATGCTGCTGCTCTGTGCATTCAGTGACACAGTACTGCTGCACCATGCATACAGCTACACAACATCATAAAAAGGAAGTTGGGATAGCGTATATGAAATAAAAATAAGTTTTTATACCACTGCAAATATGCCTGTTGTAGGTGTAGTGGATGGGACACTCATTCCTATACGCAGCACCAGGCTCTTGAATGTACACGTGGGCAAGATAGTTGGTACCATTATTGCTCCAATTTTACTTTTCATATTAATACAAATTTTTCCTCAAAGCTTACCTCTTGTTGTTGCAACCTCTCTCTTCATATCTTAATTAAAATTTTGAAGGATAAACATCATATTTTCTTTTTGCACCATTTTTTTCGTAAATCACTGCCCGTTTAACTGTGGGAGCTGCAAACACAATCTCTGTGCAATGTCATTCCCCTTTTTGCTTTCTTCCCTGCATGACAGCCTGCCGCGAGATTTCGAAAATAACATATATCGTCCTCCCGAAACAAACTTAATTTCTGTTGTAAATTGTTGATTACGCTTACGTTTGTCGTCGACCATTTAAAAATATCGTCTATCGGGCATCTATTTATACTGTTAAGGTCAATCCATATAGAATTTATCTCCGGATTGTGAACCAACTGTGAACCATCGACTTGCGCTGCTTTTTGCCAGACTAGGTTGGGGCGGCGTCAACAAAGAAGCACTTAGAACTCATTCTTTAAATCTCTGTTAACGAAGGCTTTCAGGAAACACTCGCAAAACAGGCTCGTACATAACGTCCTTTGTTAAGTTGTTCGTTAATCACTAACATTCATCGTTTTTGGGAAATGCACCCCTGAAAGATCCAGAAGATTTGTACGTAAAACAAAGTTTTTTTTAAGTGTTAATATTCAAAAACTGTCTAGAATAGTACATTAGTATGAGATTTTATACACAGCTCTAGTTTGTTCAGTCTGTTGCTGACATTGCGTCACATCACGTTTTACTGGCCCCACTATTTACGTTGGTATTGTTCCAGTTTTTTTGGACGTGCACAATCAACATGCCGAACAAACACATGATATGCGTGGCAGCCATAGTGTAGTTAAAAGCAAGTATAACCCCGGCCTAAGAGAGACAGTGAGAGATTTAGCAGGAATGCTCATGTTTGGAGGCTGAACATCAAACAGAGCAAGCCTCGACATTAGAGCCAGATCAGAGGTCAAGCCTGTTAAAGAAGCTGCCTCAGGTTGACCATAACCAATGGTGTCTAGAGGGGCTCTTGCAAATGGAATGTGTGCTTGTAGAATGACAAACAAATCATACTACAAGGTCTGTGGCACATCTGGTGTTGTTTTTTTATGTGTTTGTTTGCCATAACCAATGGGAGGACATATGTCAAAAATAGTGCTTTGTACACCCACAAAGATCTGTCACTTATTTTTAGGCTGCTCTTTAACCGGGGACGTGCTTTGCTGAGTTGAGTGGTTCTAGCTGGCTGAAACTCTCCCAGGGATCTTTGACAGTGTGTGTCCAGGAGACTATGGGGCTGTTTTTGCCAGAATTCCCCCCTAACCACAACTCTCCACCTCCCCACATCTTCTCTCCCCATCCCTTGCCTGTTTCTCTCTTTACGAGCTGGACATTGTGCCTGTAATTAATGGTTCTCTGTGGCAGTGGTGGCTGAGGTCACACTACTTCACGGATGCACCTACTCTGGTAGCTATGGAAGCCTGGGCTGCTGTCTCCAACCTGCTACTCAGGCTGGAGAAAGCCTTCACTCCTGTTATCTTTCAGTGGCTCACTGAGGTGCCAGAAAACAATGCAAGCTGACGCTGAGAAAACAAGTGATTTTCCCATTCATGTTCCATTTGGTTAACACTTGTAGGAACCCCATGGCAACCAGCTCAAATCTGTAACGTGCGCTGCCAACTGTTCGGTTTGGTTAGAAGGAGGAAATCAGTTGAAATCTGCGGGCCGTAAAAACAAATGTCGCAGTTGCATTTTATGCTTTAAGGCTTATTTTCCCAGTTGTGCCTGTGCACAAAGGGAGAAAATCATTTTCCACCCAGGGAAATGAGAAATCTGTTTCTGTTCTCAGTTACCAAGCTGCAGAACGACAATCCTCGACACACACGAGATGACAAAGAGAGCGAATATATGGGCTGAGAGAAAATCTATATGAGACAGCTCTCCCACTCGCTGTTGCGGCAAAGAGATAGGCCGAGAGACTGACGTAATTGCTGGAAAGTTTGAACTTCTCTTTATGTTTAAGTGCTCCATTAAAAGAACCTCTCATGTCTAAATGGTATGCTAATGGCCCTTTTTCTCAGACAGGTCTTTGGCCAGGCTGCTCCCTCCAATGCCCCGGGCCCCGATCCACCCTGACCATGCCAAGTTTCCCCACACACTGCCCACTCGCCGCCTGTAGCGTGTAGCATACCTGCTATAATGGTCTTGGTTTAACATTGACCTGCTGAACTGACGAATACTCACCGTCATGCTATTCATATCAATTACCACAATGGAGCACATTATTGGAAAAATAACTAAATACAGGCAATACGATGTTTGGTTTTGCTATTTATGTTTATTAAGCTTATGATTATGATTTGCTGAAGACAGCTTTGTATGCTGTGATGAAGGTTTCCCACTCTGTTTGCCAAGGAACATGTTCCCAGGTTTGGTAGAAGGCTTTTATTATGGCAGTCATGATGTTATTTAAGCTAGAATGGGTGTTGATGTTTTATAGCAATCTGTCTGTAGACAGCTTCTTCGACCCCGGTAAAATGAAGACACATCTTTTGCTGAGCGCAGGAACACTTCAGCGCAGTATTCACATGATCATGCTGCGAGTGTGGCATTGCTGTTTAGAGGTCAGACCTTGGTTAAGGTGCTCTGGATCAGACACATGTAGTGCAGTGCTCTTCCCTTGCACGCTCATTCTCCACACTCCGGCACAGGTGGAACATTCCTCGCTCCTGACGTGAACAAGTGAAAAGAATAAAGCACTCAGTAAAGCCAGCACATCAGACCTTATTGACACCCACTCCAGATTTATGGGGCTATGGCCATGTGTGTGCAGGTTTGTGGAAGTGTGAAGCACATGGTTCACGGCTTAGCCTCACCTTCCTACTGGCAGTGTTTAAGAAACCAACTTACTGCAGGGAATTGAGTTGGAGCTTTGGATTCTACAAAGCAATAGCAGATGGAGCTATAACTTCCAGAGAGAAAGTGAGTTAGAGTGAGCGAGCGAAAAAAGGGAGAGACAGATGAAAAGTCCATAAGGTCAAAACGTGTGTTTCTATTTGCTCTTAAAATAAATAATGTAAGTGAATTAGTCTGGCAGATGGCTGCCGATTCAATCTGCTCAGTCCGTTAAACAAGTCTTCTCTGGATGGCTATATTGAAGCACAGAGCTCTGACAACCAGGATTAATGAAGCTATCCACTTCCACTCAATCCACTTTGTTCTCCATCTCTAAACATCGTTTTTAATTTGATATCCACATATCCCATTGAGGTAAACTCTCTTTATGGGAATACCGAGGCTTGGCTGAAGGAAACAAAATATCTGCCATCTTTGAGAACTTATGGGACATGAAAAGTGTACTCTATATAGACCTACAGCCTATATCCCTGCTTTGTGGAGGGACATTAACCACAGTTTCCTAACATATATGGACGCAATTTACAGTACGGTTATCAATTCTATTCAATTCAATTCAATTCACTGACCAGTCTCAAACTTGTTTACTTTCTCACCAGACGGGGGCACTGCGACTGCAAAATGGAAACCTTTGAGGGAAAAATCAGTCCTGATGGCAGAGGAAAGACTGAAGTTAATCACCACAAAAAGAGGAACTTCGCTGTGAATGGGTTTTGAATGGCACAAAAATAGTTTGACTCAGCAAGTGTGGTCTAGTTATTCTAAGAAATCCCACAAGCTACTTTTCCAGCCAGGTTTCATTAGTCCCCATTAGGACTAAATGTGCAGATGTGCTACTGCCCGCCGCGTAAACAGAGAATTACCGGTTTTGTGGCGAAAAAAGTGAACAAGCAGTAACATTAAAAATACATAAGTATCACATCCACTATGTTTTCGGCTTCCAGTGGCCACCCGTCCTGCATTTGATGTCAATGATGTCATTGTCAAACCTGAGCTGCGAGCCGTAGTTCCTTATTGGGGTTTATACTTATAATATAATTGCTAAAGAAGAGAAAAAAGAAAAAGAAAAAAGAGCGTCTGTCATCTAAAAGTGCCAGTTTACAGGACGTGGAGAATCGAGCGAGACTTTGAGACCTCAAACATCCCCGAATGACATCACGCCGGAGAGCCAGTAGGAGTGTGGAGCGGACCTTCGGGGGCTGGGAGTGCGTGTGTGCGCTTCTCCGAGTGAACGCGCAAACTTTACCCGCGCACCTCAGAAGTTTCGACTCGTGCTCTTTGCCTTATGAACGTCTGCAGCTTAGGATTGCCGGTCGAACCAAAAACAACTGGAAGATTTAGACTGGGGAGACAAATTAGGACGTTTTGCACACGAATATTACGTTTTCTTAGAGCGAGTTCATTTAAAATCAGTGATGTGCGTGTCGGACTTTGGATGCGCACCTTTCTCATTCCAGCGGTACAGATGCGGCTCAATGGAAGTTGAACTTTTTGTTAAGTGCAGCCCCGCTGCAGGAGTTTCCCGAGTTGGGGCATAACATTTAATCAGTTATATCATAAGCATACTTTTTTTTTTTTCTTATTCTTTTTTTTTAAAGCAGTTTTTTTTGGAACTTAACCGACTTTGGGACCACAAGCGGCGGATATTTTGGTTACGATTTTTCTGTCTCTACCTCGCTCCGTGTCTTTAAGGCTGCCGCGAGCCTCCGCTGCGGGTACGATGGCACCGGTTGCGCGCGAGAAGCGCCCGGCGGTCCGGCGCGGCTCTTTATTGGCTCTGCTGTGTGGCTTGCTGTGCCTGGTCGCTGCGCGCGCGTGTCCGCACAAGTGCAGCTGCTCGGGCTCACACGTGGACTGCCAGGCGCAGGGCTTCAGGAGTGTGCCGAGGGGCATCCCGAGAAACACCGAGCGCCTGTAAGTAGCACAAAAGACGTGCTTTATGGATGCACATCACCCGCCAAACGGAAAACGACACTGAATTGGCGTATGGTTTCGTTTGCACATCTGTCCATATGAAACGCTGGTGGCTGTACTGTGGTACTATGGTTATCAAACTGTGAACCATGATACTGTCATGCTTTTACTGTGGTACTTCATGGTAACTAGGGTTAGAATATGTTAAACCATTATACTACCATGGTCTTACTATATTTCTTACATATTTAAACATGATATTACTATGGTTTTACCATGGTGCGTTAGCGCAACTATGTTTATTACATAGTTATAAAACATATGAAACTGTCAGAATTTGAGTCTGGTATTTTATCCATTGCTATACCCTTGACCATGACATCACCATGGTTTTAATGTGATACTTCTGCTAACCGTTAACTTATTTATGGTAAAAATATGACTGACATACCATAGTAACCATGGTATAACAAAGGTGTGCAAACCATGGTTTTGTTTTGTGCCCGGAAAACAGTTATATTTCGTAAGGGTAGCCGGTCAAACAAACCACAGAGCCACAAAGCAAAAAAAAAGTGTTGGATTAATACTTAGGGTCGATTTGTGTGTATGGCTGCACAACGTGGGCAAAATTGGCTACTACATTGTGATTATATTGCTACATATTGGGATATGTAAATGCTTTTTAATGAACCCCACACATTCTTTATAGCCTACCATTTACCTTTACTTGGTAGCAGGGGTGTCATGAACATCCAAATTAAGTGGGCATGTGCTTACTTATTTCAAATCCATTAGTATCTGACCCTTTATCTATGTTGGGTCATTCAGAGTGAGTCGCATCTTATCTTCAGTAACCCAGTAAACAGACTAACTGTACAAATTGGGATGATGGAGCCTAAATTAAAAACACATCTATTATATGCTATCACCTCATTTATCGATCACGATGTTGATGCAGTTTTAAAACGGACACAGTTTATTTGTGCGCTGCTGCTATTATTTATGTGTTGTCATAGATAAAAAGAGCTCACTAACAACTGTTAGCAACTAAATAACTAGTACTGCTGCTAGGTGACTATAGGTGGTTTTAGCCTGGTGTTAAAAATTAATGCTGCATTACTTGGACGGCATGTTAAGTCATTAGTTAGCCTGCATTTTATCATGCACTGTGAGATATTATAACTCCTGTTACTGTGTGTTAAAACACAGCATAGCTTTTGGATACAAATTTATAATTGTTCTGTGTTTTTATGTGTAGGGTAGTAGTTACATTAACATTGTCTAGTTCCCCTGGAACCCTTAAAGGTTCTATGTAGAACCCTACAACAGTATTTCCACTATCAGAGAGTGTTCCAACGAGAACCCCTTTACGAACCCCTTTACAAACACTTAGCTATCCAAAGAACCCTTGAGGAACCCTTTTTATATATGTGTAAATATATAGAGGCAAAGAGACACTGTAAGTCACTGGACTTTTCCATATGAATTCACAAGCAGCATCTACAGAGGAGATGTGGATGCAGCAAAAACTGAAATTGCGTAACCATCCACAGATTACAGAGGGAAGTGCAATAGACCAGCACACCAATGGCATTTTCATTTATTTAAAATATTTAGAAATCGAGGCAGAGCAAACAAAATCTATGAACCTGGAGACGGCGAAGGATACATTTTGAGATTTTGAAGTTATTTATTTAGGAGTGTGTTTGTATGTTTGTGGGGTGTGTGCATGTGGGTATGTGATTTTCAATTTGAATATCACAGCCAAAACTGTGATAATAATCAAGAAATTATATTTTGTGTAGCCCTACTGTCCAGCTGGACACAAATGAACACTGTATGAACACTGACTTATTTCAGTGTTGTTGTAACAATATGGTTTTGGCTGTGTACCAAAAAAATAAACTTCATTAAATCACTCATAAAGTTAATCTCAAATAATATTTACAAGATTCGCGGTTCCTTTGCTTTTCTCAGATAGAGCCTATGATCTAGCCGCTTATTGATGATATGTTGGAATGTGTGAAATATATTTTGCTCGTTCAACCGTTTCAAACACTCTGTGACGTTTTAGGACGTTTTGAATGGTCAGATGTTGAGTGTAAAACAGCCTTCTGGTTTGCTTTGGCACTGGCTAAAGCTGTTGAGAAAGAAATATGCAAAGTTCACAGTGCTGTGAAAACGTGCCAAGTCATTGGTGAACAATCAGACGTGTAAACCTTTAAGGTTCTAGGATTATATGCTTTCACTGTCTGAGACATGTTTCGTCGAGTTTTAGCTTTTGCTATTTTGCCTTTTATAGCCTTTAAAAAGCAGATTATTAATTGTTGCTGAATGTTACAAAAAATGTAACAAGTAATTAATTTATGTGTAGATCATATGTGTACCTCGGCACCCTGAGTGGGAAAACCGTGGGTCTGTTTAGGGCAGTTAACAGGGTCTTATATAGTATATATTCTTCCCTCTTATCAGCAGTTATATTAAAAATTGTCTCTGTGACACTGATATATATATATGCATATGCATGCCAGGCATTATATATCCTATAACTAACCAGAACAAGGAGCAAAGCTGTACTATACATTTTATTTATCATATTAGAAGAGTCATTTTCTCTGAATGTAGCGTGACAGCGAAAACGCACAAACTTTGACCGAAGGGTCTTTTGACCCTTGCAACCTGTCAAACCCCAAGGGTTTCTCTGAGGAATTTTCATGTGAAGGAACATCAATTTAGGAGCGTCCCTTATTCATGCCATGGTGTGTTTATTTGTTTACTTGGTCAGGCTTGCCCCTCGGTAAAGCACTCGTACTGGCAGGAGGCAGCAGCAAACCTCTCATACTTTGCTGAGTATTTCAAAATTGGCTGTGAGGGTGTGTTAATGCTGTTTTGTAGGTAGCAGGTTTAAGAAACAAGTTTGTCACCTGAAAGTTCAGAACCCAGTCACAGAGGCCCTACGTTTAAGTCATTTCATGAAATATGTTTTCACGACCACTTAAAGTCCAGTTGCTGCTGGCTGCCTGTCTCTCGGGGGTGGTTTACACACTACCACCGGTCCCATAACACCCTGCAGTGTTGATTTAAATGTAATGAGTACACCTTTGTCTCATGCAATGTTTTAGTCCTACTAGTATAGTGTGTAGTAGATGGATATCTTTTGTTGATAGCGCATAAGGATTTTTTCACTCATTAATTTGTCCCTCACACACAGTCTTTCTCACTCTCTGTCTCATTCACACACACACACACACACGCACACGCACACACACACACATACACACACTTTCCTTTATTTTCTCTCACACATATGCACGCTGACTCTCACTCGCACCTGCATGCAGTCGCACACACCCGACTGACTCTGAAGCGTTTTACAGTACAGACTTTTCACAGTGGCCAGTCGCTCTTGCTCTTCGCACTTCAGGAACAATGTGGCACATTGTGGCTGGCGCGGCACGCCACTGGCACTCATCAAAGGTCCACACTGAAATGAGAGAGATAGACAGAATGAGAGAAATGCCAGCATTCTATTACCCATACACCCCCTGCATGCCTCACTGTATTTCAGCAATACAGGAAGAGTGGGAATGGCATCCTCTCTTACTGGAACAGTACGCAGGTTTCGGCTGTTTACGCAGCCTTAAATGGGCACATGTATGCTCACTGTTTCAGGTGTCTAGTGCATTTTGGGAAAAATAATTCTTAGATGCATTGCAATTGTCTTTTAAAAGATTCTGCATCAATTCATAATATGTAATAATTGGACTTGCATTAATCGTTTTCTTATTGAAAACTGTAAACAGTACCAAACATTTCTGATGAAAAATAAAAATTTAATACATTAAACCTAGTATATTTCATAATGGAGGGCTATCCGAATAATAAAAGCAGGGAGAAGATCATAATGTAGAGTATAGCAATAAAAAAAACACATGCATAAACATGTATAAATATATTTTTATATATTTTTTTTTTATTGACTCAAATTGCAAAGTCTATTTTGGTCATGAGAAGGCATGACAGAGAGACGTGTAAGGATGTGTGTAAATTTGTTGTGTTGGGGTTTGCACTAAAAGTCACTCGGTCAGGAGATGGGTTTGTGGTCTTCAGTGTCCTCCTGACCCCGGCCCAACATAAGAGCAGCATGTGTGAAATCTGCGCACGGGTGAACGTCTGTGGTGCAGCCTGCCAGGCAGCTGCTGGCTCTGCTTGCGGGCACAGACTTCTGGGAAACATCAGGAACCAAACTTCTTAGCCAGAACTGGCAGCAAGGGCTGTATGCTTTTAACGAAAAGCTTGGCTTGAGAACCACGAGTCAAAGTCATTAATGTCCATGGTAGGGTACCACTGAAAAGTAGGGACATTGAGGGCTGTACTGGCCTCCAAGTGTGTGTCATGCTTTAATCCAAGGCTGGGTTTGATCGTGTGCATGCCTTGCGGCCGTCTAAGGTTAACGAGGGCCCGCTTTTGTTATGGGAGCTTTGTCACCAAAGCAACACATCAAAGCCCAGGCTCGTGCCTTCAAATCATCCCTTATGTTGTCATTTTCGGCTGAGCCTAGATGGGGGAGATGCAGTGTTTATTCCGATCACACAAATATGGATAAATCTTTGCATGTTTTGTGCCTTTGCCACTGTAATGTAAGCAAAATCAGGGGCCCCAAACACTGGATTGCATCTAGCAACCTGTTAAACAAAAAGATCAAGCCAGAATTTCTTATTAATCGATTGGGACACTGTCATGCCTGAGTGGTTTGAATCCAGGAGCTGACCCTTTCAGCTTTGATGAGATTTACATGAGCCACCCATTGAACCAGGAGCTGGCCTGGTTTTTAACAAGCCTCCTGCTGAATAAACAGAAGCTGTGGAGATCTGGCAGAGCAGCAGTTCTTAAATATGGTCAGGACGCTCAGGGTTTATTTTGCTTCTACTGTTCCCCCTTGCAATGACGTCTACAGAGGTATGCCACACTCACTTTATTTGTTCCTACTGGTGTTTTTTCTTTGTTCTTGGTTTGTTCTTGGCTGCTCCTAGGGTGCTGGGTTATGGATGGGTCCTGTGGGGCCTAGCTGCAATGTTGCCTTTAGCAGGGAAGCATCGGAAATGCCTTGTTACCCCTTAGCCACTCGTTCCTGCTAGATTTAAGAAATCCTACGCTGTGTGGAAGCAAACGCTCGGCCGCCTGAGCTATTGCCTTCCAGTGTTTTTGGAAATAAATGATCTTGAGAGTAAACAGACACAAAGGAAATATGAAACAATTAATTTTTGTCTGCTCTGCTTAACGTGATGAGAGCGTCCTTCAGCCAGGAATGCATCCAGACGGCATGGTAATGATAATATTTACCAAACAAAATCCTCCCCAAGACAGACTCCAGCCAGAAACATTGAGAAGTATAACCTTTTACTGGCACATTCGCTCTCTTGCTGCATCTGCCAAAGGCTCTGATTATGTAGCCTCTTTTGTCTTTGGACTGTGATATGATCTCTCACAGTGCTAATTCAAAGGGGGTTCGGCATCCTGATTTTTCTCAGAAGTGCTGTGAGCAGTCATCAACTGCCGACTGAGATCAATGTTCAGATTGGGTTCGGGTTTAACATTTTAGCAACTCTTACAAAGTAACATTTATTTCTTCATTATTAGGTAACTAATTTTAAATTTTATTTAACACTGGTTAGTTTACTGCACAACCAGTTGTGTTATTTTACATCACTGTGAAAGTACAGAGCAAAACATTTCAGGGTGATGCTGAATATTGGAGTACTGTTAAAGTCGAAACTCAAAGCAAATGTTGGCACTGCCAGTGTAGACAGCAGTGTGCTGTGCAGAGCACCGATAGTGGCTGTAGTGTCCTAAACCCTCCTTAAGAATGTGTCCCGAGTGGCGCAACAGTAAAGCGTTTGCCCTATCGCCTGGAGATCCCTAGCTCGAGCCCCGATGATGCCACAGTCATTCGTGGTTGGGAGTCCAAGAGATCGTAATTGGCCCTGCTGTCTTGGAGGGAGGGTTGGCATTACATGTTCTCTCCTGTTGATCAAAGCGGCACCAGCCAATTGTGGGCGTTAGTGAGCTCATGCTTATGGAAGAGGGCAGTTGGTGCTTTCCTCCAAGCAGCAGTTCATAAAGATGCGGCAGTTGGCTTCATGTGTCTCGGAGGAAATATGGGCTAGCCCTCACCCTCCCCAGTTGGTGGCTGTTGTATGATTGGAGAGAGAATTAGCTAGTGTGGGTGGGAATTGACAATGACTAAATTGGGAGAAAAAGAAAAAAAATTTTTTAAAGAATGTGTGCCCAATGGGGATGTGTGGTGACCACATGACTGTGCTGCTGGCAGATGAAAGACAGGGCCGATCTTTTATTCCGTATATGGTGGGGTAATAAACCACTCTATTTGATGTTGCACTAGTGTGAACAAACAAATCTTCAAGCAGGATGCCATGTAGCGCAACAAGGCCTAAGATGAGTTGTGTGTTGGGAATGCAGGAGAGCTCTATGGTAGGCAGCATACGTACAACAGGTTGTGTTCCATTGTGGAATATATCAATAGTTGAGAGTCATAGAAAAATACAGCAGCAGAAGTCCGCATAGCCCCATGTCACCATCTTTTCTAATGATCATTGGCACTGTTATGCCTTAAAAAGTTAGCCCAGCCAATGAGATGCGATTAATTGATTAATTGAGGCACTCAAATGGAAGTAGACAGCATCCTACTGTGAACAATTAACAGCATCAATCATTTGTTAATCTAAATACAAAGACAGGCATGTCTTTATATCAGCTATTCCCACACTTGTTGATGGAGGTGGGAAATTTAATTTGCATTTTAAATAAATAATGTAAGTACATATTTATTTAAGACTGACTCACCTCAACAGCAAATGTTTAGAATTCTAATATTTGACTATTATACTGAAAGTACTTGAGTTGACTCAACTGTTTTAAGGAATATGATTTCCTTAATCCAAAGGTACAATAAACAGAAAGGTTTGTACTTTTGACCTGTTTTAAATTAAATAAGTACATGGAACTGAAATGACTCAAGGTAATTAAATTACTAAAATCATTTGAGTAGACTCAACTGTACGTGGTTTACAGTGCGGTTAGGGCACATCTTGCCAGAGTCTGAATATTCCAGAGATTCAAGAAGAGGAACTCAATTAGGATTCCAAACAGCGTTCCGAAGCTTTGCAAAGGAAATGGTGCATACCTATCTGCTTCTTGCGGACCAGGCGCATTGGCTTTAAGTGAAATAACAGGAGATTGGGGCGGGAAACCCATTGTGAAGTGGGGAATTGTATGGAAGGAGACGAGGCCACTTATGTGTTTTCATAAACATTCTTCTCCCATGACTTTGAGGGTTTAGGGGGCCTTGTGAATAAATCACCTTCTGTGTCTCTATTACCGCAGTTCACTCCACAATGCAGTCAAAATATCCTCCAGCCCGTTTGCTGTGCTTCCCTTTATGTACTGTAACTGCTCTGTGAGATTTAAAGCAAATTTAAGCCATGCCCTATGCAGGCTCACAACATCTTACATTTAGTCTGCTGGTTTATGCCCTTGTGTGGATGCTGAGGATGTTGGGGATGCACTGTTAGTGCAGAGCACCTGCCGTTTGAATTGTCCCTTTATCCCTTCAAGAAAGCAACGCAAACAATAACCAGTGGGGGGGCTGCCTTATCTCTGCCCTCCACCTTGTCAAAGTGACCAGAGGCTTTCGCATTTAGTAGCAACAGTTCTTGCTTAACTCCCTGGGCTGTTAAGTGACAGAGAGAAGGATGGCTGGATTAGCAACGAGGGCAGAGAGGGCAGTTTAAGAAAGGAGGCAGGAAAGATAGACCTTTTAGATTGATCACTCTGAGCTGGTGAGAGGAGGGGAAAAAAACAGACTGAGGCGAAGGACAGTTGTTTTCCTGTTTCTGTAACAGTTCCTCACAGAGGAAACAAATCATGAATATAAAAAAAAGAACTATTTGTGTAAGATTTACAGATGTAATGACAGAATGAAACCCAGGTTTAGGTGAGGAAGGGAAAAATTTAATCATTAGTTTAATGTTTAATGTGCCCTCTTCAACATGCCCTTGCCACTTCTCCTTGGGGAACTCTGCAAAACCATTTTAAGGGTCATTCTAATACCCCATTTGACAACACGGCAGAATTCAGGAGTACAGATTACCCTTAATGCACTCTGACCATTTATTGTTTCCTTTTCAGAACCGTGCAAAAATTATGGATAAGCCTGCGTCCAAGTTTCCACTCACAAGACTTTTCCTGAGTAGCTCATGGGTTATGTTAAAACCTACATTGCTAGACATTGTTCTGTTAACATTCTGTGCATTTGAGTAATGCAGAATAGTTTGGTCTCAGCCACTTTAGAATATAGATGTATAAGGAGAGAAAAGGAGCAAAAAAAATGTGCAGTGAGAGAGAAAGAGAGAAAGAGGGGAGGGTTTTGGATAGAGATACAGGGGGAGAGAGAGAGAGAAGGAGACATGGTTAGTGTATGCTGTGTCTCCTCAGTGCCTGTGTGCTATAATATGTCTACAATATGGCTCATATTAGTGCCCCTGATGTGCGTTTTGTGGAGTGGGGGAAGTCTTTTGAAATTCAATATGCCCTTAAATCAGATTTATAAATGTTTATGTATATTATGTGAACCACACTGGGCCAACTGGAGATAGGCCTGTGTGTGTATGTGTGTGTGTTCTTGAGCCCTAATTCTTACAGTGTGGTCTATAGGAACTTCAGTTCACAGTGTTTGTAGAGGACTAAGTATGGCTTTATCTTCAGCATATACATTTGTAGATGCAGTACAAATATAGATAAGGTAATAGCCTGAACATAAGATAACTGCTGGCCTCCTAAGACCGATTTCTCGGATGCATCATGAACAGTATATCTATGTAATTTGTTTCTCTTATGCTGGAGGCTTGCACTGCATTTAGCTTCACATACTGTGCTATTGCACTAGGCATACCACTGAATCTTCTGTAATGTCCAAACAAAGTCATTTCTGTCAAATCATCTGGCCTGTTTTATGACCTATAATTAAAAACAAGAGCAATATGATTGACGGTCCTGTACGTCTGTTTGAATGCTACAGATCACTGGTGTATGACGGGTGGAACAGATTGTTCTGTTTTTGTACAGTGTTAGTGTGCGTGAGTGAATGTGGGTTTGCATGGACTTACAGATGGGCGCATCGATCCTAAATATCGATATGTACCGATCCTAACGTTTCCTATTGGAAATCGATCCTCACATAAAAAATTATTGATACCAAATATTAGCTTAAATCAGTAAGTTCTATTTGTAATAAAATTGAAAAAATTAAATGCTTCAAATAATTGTGTAGCATAGGAACTACTTATTTCGCCCTTTTCCCTGTTACTCATCACACAGGCATGCTGGGAAACAAGTCATAAGCAGTGAGATGGAGTGAATGTAGGTGTCAGCACTGCTTTGTTATGATGGCACAAAGAAGCTTTTTTTGTGAGTTATTTTGCTCCTCTAAACTGCAACAAGGTTGAATGTGTCAACAGTCTGTATGATATTACAGACCACAAACTAGTGCTAAGCAATATCAATATCATGAAGTATTAACATATCATGATATATTAACATCTTGGTGCACTTTTCTGAGTATTGTGGGTATTGTCAGGTGTCAATGATTCTCAGTGTACCAAGTGGACATTAGTATCTATTTTTGTACCAATTGTTTAATTTTCTCTTCTTTTCCTTGTTAAACAATAAAAAAAAAATGTACATGTTGAATTAAAAAAAATCTCTGTACTTATAGTTTGTTATAATATGGCCCCACTGTTTTGTTGGCGCTTTGTTAGCTAAACCTCAGCAAAATACACTCACTGAGCACTTTATTAGGAACAGCCTAAATTCAGCCTCAATTCTTCATGGCATTGATTCCACAAGATGTTGGAAACATTCCTTTGAGATTCTGGTCCATGTTGACTTGATTGCATCACGCAATTCCTGCAGATTTTTCAGGTGCACTTTCAAGCTGTGAATCTCCCGTTCTACCACATCCCAA
>JAOUQW010000034.1:12028560-12042308 GCA_028565825.1 Olivaichthys viedmensis | reverse complement strand
CCTGCGCTCTGACCCCAGCTTACCGATATGCGAAGAATGAATTTCACTGTACTGTACTTGTATATGTGACAATAAAGTAGCATTCTATTCTATAAGCTTATCATTGACTGTTGTGACAAGACGAAGTAACGCTGAGAGAGGGTTTTTTTTAATCATGGTTTTAGCCTGAGTAATCAGTGTCAGAGTGGTGTAGTTGCAGATCGGACTGGATAATGAAGCTGTTTTTCCTCCACAGGCATTTAGAGAACAATCAGATCAGTGTGATCGAGAGAGGCGCTTTCCAGGACCTCAAACAGCTCGAGAGGCTGTAAGTATAAGTGTCAAACTCTAAAATATATCTCTACACACAACATTTTACCACCATATTAAGACAAATTTGTTTACATGTTGTAATGTTTATGATTCTTAAAGGATCTCATCTGTCTCACTCTAAATATACCTCTTAGATATTTGTAAAGAGCTTTTAACTTTTAAGATGATTTTAGTAACTTCCATTTCAAGTGATACAAGATGGCATCCTCATTTGCTCCCTGCCATGAGACAGACATCCATTTGCTTTCCCCCAGTGAGAATCTTAACACCTCAGAGAGAAGTTGACCACCAGGTCAATCCAAACAATCAGGCCATTTCTACAGATGGACAAGGTCGGGCACAGCCTGCACAGCTGGCTGGGGATTGCCTTGTCAGTGATTATCTGAGTTTGTGTGTGAATTGTTTGAGTTTTTCTCCTGCCTGTGAAGTTGTGTGTGGTTCTGTCAGAATTAGAGCAAAACAGTTACTCACCATCAGTGTGGTTAAGAAAAGCAAATCAGAGGACCATCTGCCTTCAATGCTGTGAGAGGACATGTGCAAGTTTTTTGACCACCCCTGAAAACACTTAGTACTCATCTGCTTCCTAGCTCATGTGTTTGCCCTGGTTTTACACCGCGCATTCCTCTGCCTGTCATTCACAATAAGAATTTTTTTACAGCTTGCATTTCCTCACTGATCTGATCTCATCAATGTGACTGTGACTCAACCTCATGTCTATAACTAACATAACCATTTATGTCCTCCAGGGTAACATTGAGTTGTACATGAAGCAGCCTTAATTCATATGAACAATTCTATATAACAATTCCATATAATAAACATGCAGTACAGTCAGTGTTAATCTTGAGACAGCCTTGGACAGCCAAAAGTAAGCGACGTCATTTTGATTACATATTTTTAAAGGTCGAGATTTTGGGGCCAAAACTGCAACTTGGCAAGAGACAAAAGTTAAACTTTTATTCAGGCTCTGACTTTGACATCAAAGCCTGTTTCACAGTGTCAAATTTGTCTCCTACCTTTAAAAGGCTGTACAACTACAACCTTTGCCACTGTCTCGCCTAGTCAGGTCAGGCTGGGGGTCGTTGAGGCAATCAACTTTGACTCTTGGGGGACTGTGCCGAAAGCTGATACTGTTTGGTGAATCCCTTTTCCTTAGCGTCTGCTGATATCATGATGGTGGATGGAGTAAAACAGTGCACAGATGACAGAACTGTTCTTCCACCGCATGCCTTCAAATTGGCCCTGTGACCTCTCGGGTTACTATTATCCCCCCATCTTTTGATTAAAAACCCTCTGTAAGGGCCGTCCCATGAAAGCTCTGAGCCAGTCTGGAAAAGCTCATGTGAGGGATAACGGCCTTTAATGGCTTGCGGCAAGAGATAACCTGGGCCATCTTCAGAGGAACACATCCCATTTCCCAGCGGCCTCAGCACAGCTGTGATCCCTGACCCTGGGATGCCGCCGTAGGCTGGGCTTCACAGTCCTGGGTCCATCGTCCGGGTCGACCTGGCTGATTGCTCTAATCACAAAGATTGATTGGCCTGTCTGAGTGCTGTTTATGTTTGCCCTGTCTTGCCATCGATCTCTGTTTTCTGTGCCAAGGCAGATGTTTGTGTGTATCCGCTCTCTGTCAGTGTGCAAAGTCAAACAGTCCTGAGCTCTGTCTGTGCCTCTCACGCTCATGTTCCGTCTCAAGCACGCTCATGTTCCATCTGTCTTTCCACAACGCCACCCCCCTACACACACAGATCCATGTTTTCTGAAAGTTCATTCCCACAGTCTTCCTCACTGCCTTTAATGTTCGTCTTGCATTACACTCCTCTTCTCATTTGTTTTGACCACACTGACTCTTGTCCTTTCCCTGCCCTCTCTCTCACTCCTTTACTCTTTTTCTCTCTCCTCACAGGCGTCTGAACCGGAACAGGCTGCAGGTTCTGACGGAGCTGCTATTCCAGTCCACACCCAAGCTGGGCCGCCTGTAAGTCTACTTCTCTTTGATAGTCCAGCTCTGGAAAAAAATCTAAATCAAAACAGCGGTCAAACCTCCCCGCTGTCTTAATTCTGATCATTGTCCTGGAAGGGAACTCAGTCAAATATTTGGCTTTCCCCAAAATGCTGTTTAAAGAGGACGTCATCAGCACAGGGTTTTGTTATTTGCTGTGGTTTTCCTACTCCAGATGTGGCTCTTTTATACAGACCAAGGGCCTGGGCAGACGTAACGCGACACGGCTCCACTCTGTGTTACTCACAGTGAGGTGAAGGTGTGTTACAGGGAATGTTTTCCTTGGACGGACCGGATTCCTGTTGCTGAATTTCATTTCCCCGCTCCAGCTTTGAGTAAGGGGCCAGGTGACACCGTATTCTTGGGTCTAGCTGCCAAGGAAGTCTTCATTTACAAATTCACGATCCTTGGTGAAGCGAAATTGCTCAGGTTAGCCTTGAGTCGGAGCACGGGTTAAGCTTTACAAGTGTTGATTTTGGGGTGCTCTGCACAAATGGAGGTATATGTGACACACAGGCCACACTGTGACTTTCTAAGTTCTCTAGTACCTTCTCTGAGCAGCGGTTTATTTTGAACGGTGGTTTCAGGTTGTTCCTGTTTCTCTTGCTGCTAGGAAGGTTCCGCTGGCGTATTCACACTCCGCCTCTCTCGATTTGCACAGATGTTTGATACATGGATGATGACAATGATTGGGACTCGGTTTACAGACCTGAAATGCTCTTTTATGTCAGCCACGGCTCACGGAGCAGCCTTTAATATTTCCTCAGTGGTTATCCGAGCCTTCGCAGAAACAATCAGCAGGAATGATGGTTTCATTTCCTCTCTGTTGCCAGCAGTTTCATAAAAGCCTTATTGGCAGTGATGTTCTTATTTATCACAACTTAATAAGTGTTCTCTCAGGCCGCAGGCAGTTGTGAAGGAGTGGAAATGATGAAGGAATGCCAGGCATATACACTAAATCCCCCATTTCTTATCCCCTCACCATCTTTTAAATGATAGCTTTTGAAGGTTTTTTTCTTTTTTCTTTTCTTTGGCAGTGGCTAAACCAAACTAGACTCTTGGTAATGAGGGTTGTACAGGGTGGGGGTGGCTTACGGTGAGGCTCGCAACTTTGCCATGTCAGAATTGGTTAGGCTCAGTGATATTGTGATATGAATGGACTCACCTCTTACCCTCCCATTAAAACCCCTCAGACATTGCCAGCTGGACTGAGCAGCACGAATGAACATGTTCAGCTCGGGACAGGGCAAGAAAGACCAACGTATGTCCTGTCTACATATGCTAGCAGGGGTCAGGGAACGGTAACAGGTATGTTCCCTCTGAAGACGGCGAAGCTGAAACAGGGATAAGGTGAGGGGAAGGGGCGGCCTGGATGGATGATCGAGAAACCAGACTGTGGGCTGAGCAGAGCCGACCCTGCTGTGGCAGCTCCAGGTGTGGCGAAACAGGCTGGGACATTGGAAGGCAGCACATACAGGAGCAGCAGTGGCCGTCACAGGGTCACGATGGCTTGCACGGGCCATTTGTGGTCAGTGTGTGTAACGCTGCTCTGGAAAGTGTGTGGTTGCAGTTATAGACTTTTCCCTCAGTGCTGCTCAGTACGGGCCAAGATATTTGCCTTTTACACACGCACGCGTCCTCACGAACTCCGACACGCACACACATGCAGAGGATGGAATTGGTTTGGTTCAGCTTCCAAAGATTCCTCCTCCCTTTCCCCACTCTCTCTCATACCTCCATACCGATGGATAATGGAAAGCAAATGAAGAATGAGCGCGCGGCCATGAGCATGCCTGCTTCTATTTATTAATGGTGGAGCAGAGCAAGCCTCCATATTAACTTCTTTCTCTTCCTGTGTGTAGTCGGGCCCCACGAGCTGGTTAGGTTCGAGCAAGGGGTATTTCAGTCAGGAAGAGCCAAAGCGCTCCACCCCTGCCATTACGCTGAGCTCAGGTTGCGTGTGATTGTTGTGATTTAGGGAAAAATGGGTGAATAGCGCGTAGTGAATCCCCTTTTGGCCAATTCAGAACTCTCCCTTTCTCTTTACTTTTCTGGACACAATTATTCTGGCGGAGGCGAGCAGTTAGCCTGTCAGGGCATAGTGATCGTCTCTCATGGCTGTTTTTGATTGATCGGGCCTGAAGTTTGCCTGACGCCTGCATGGGCGTAAAGAGCTGGGCTCAGGCCAGCTCCCCTCTGGCTTGTGTGTGCCTCTGCTTCTAAGAATGGTTGGCTGCATTTGGGTTTTGAATCACAACCAATTCTTCCTGCCCTACCCACCTTGTCAACCCCCACCTCGGCGAATTTGTTTTCTTTTCACAGCACTTATTTATTAGAAACAAATCGGCCTCCCACACACGGGTCAGGGTCTCTCTCTGGCTGGTTTGCGTTTCTCCTGGCCTGATGTGGAGGAGCTTTGAAATCCAGATGGGAGGCAGGGCCTGGCCTTCTCAATCCTACAAACCCAAACTTTTTGATTCCAGCCTGCATCGCATACGTGTGACTCCAGCCCTATATGGGATAGATAGCATAGTCAGCTAGCGCAGTCAGCTAGCACAATGAATCTCTCATCAGCACTTTCCAAAGCGCATCATTACAACTGTTGTTTTACTAAATCCCCCATAATATGCGTTGTAATTACCTCTTTACACACTAATGTAATTTTAGAGCAATAACTAGATGCACCAGCAGTACTAGTATTTACATGATAATTATAGTAATTGTATATTGCCGTGTAAAGTAGGGCTTTTTGGTGGCTGCAATAGCTGCCTAATAGTTCAGCGCGTCTCAAGCGTTTAACCCATGGAACTGTGGCTCAGCAGCCCACGGATTGTTTTTAGAGAAACTAAGCCTCCCAGAATCCAGCCAAACGTCGTCCAAAATAGGGCTCGGCTCAGTCGGTTTTTAAAGGCCAGACAGCTTAGTGATTTACTCCAAAGACATATTTAGATAAATATAAGCTCCAAAGACTTCGGAGAACTGACGGAAAGCCGGCTATATCCAGGAAGCTCAACAAAAAAGCTGAACTCAATTTTTCTTTAATAGCACTGTTTTTTTCAGTAATGAACCAGCTTATTTGCATGCAGCAGGGGAGTTGATAAGACTTGTGCACAACGAAGGTAAATGGTGGGAAGCATTGTTGTTTCTCAGGAGTGGATCTAAAAGGGAAAGCTAATATTTTCAATTATGCTCCAGCAGGAAAGCTGTCAATTAGTTAGCCCCTGTTTGCACTGACTTTCACAGGCAGGCAACAGCGTCATTGGCAGCTACTTAACCTTGTCAGGTTTCAGGAAACCGAGTCAGTACACAGACTGAATACAGGCCGAAACAAACGTCCTCCTGAGCTTCTGCTCACATGAGCACTTTCTTTCTGTTTCTGCTGACAGAAGGTAGGAACAAATGAAGCTGTTTACACTTCGGTTGATTTTTGGCACGAAACAGATATTTTTCCACCTACTCAGAATCTACGATCATACAAAGGTAGAGTTTAGAGCTGCATGCATGTGAGGGGTGACTCAGAAGCAAAGTTACTAACTTTTCGATACTGTAACACCTCCCAGTGTAGTTAGGCAGCTGAGGGCAAACTGCACCGAAATGTTGCCAGGGCTTGGCCATATATTTTATAGAACATTTAATTTGTACATAGTGTGTACTAAAATAGAAACATGCACATGGAAGCAATTTAGGTTTCCAAATAAAGGCAAAGCATGTAGGTAGAAGAAGTGTTTAGTTAGTAGATCTGAATATCATTAATGTCTCTTCCTTGTTATAATTCAGCTGGCTAGACCGATCTGTAAAAGCTGGAAAAAAAATTGTGTATGTGTAACCTCTCCTCAGGTTTTGGAAATAAGTGTGATCTCATCCAGCGGTGTATCTGCATCCAGGAAGGTCTCAGGCACCAAGAAATCTGCTTTTATTAAAGTGCAAGGGGAAAAAGGTTATTTCTCCATTGTTGGCCTATTGTTCCTGGCCCAGGTTTTGTTGTATGCTCCCCAGACATGTTTAAATCTTATCCTCTCTCTGAGCTGTTTGGACATCTTGGAGTCTGTAGTTCTTCTTGATCTGGACACACACAGGAGGCTTGGTCGAAGGGATTGGTGTTTTTTGATATGCCCTCATAGCAGAATAGCTTATTTATGCGAGTGTGTGTGTGTGTGTGTGCGTGTGTGTGTGTGTGTATCGGAAGCATGGTGTTGGGCCCACAGAGCCACCCAGTGTTCTAAAGGCTGCACTGCTCACACAGCTGGACCTCAGTTTGTATGCTAACAAACAATGGTGTAGAGCTGATGGTCTATGGCTCTCAGTGCTCATGTGAGGTCTGTTCATCCCTGAAGATCTACCAGACAGAGCAAGAGAAATAGAGGAAAAGGAATGAAAGCTGGACTGCACAGGCTAAACTAATTATTAAATTTGTTAAATAAGAGCTGGTTATTACAAATTACATGAACATGTTTTATTACTCTTGTAATTAGTTTACTAGCAGCTCATTTTCAAACTCAAATCTACACTCCACATATCTCAGAGACAACGGGCAGAGCTGTACAGTGCAACAGTATTGTCACACGTGCCAGGGGAAATCCATTCTGTGCTAATATAAAAAAGATCACAGTCACACCCGTGTGTTTAAGTATGTGTGTGGTGTACATATCTCCAGCAAAATATGTTTTCAAGTCTTCTTGCTCATAAGATTTGTAGTCAAGTAAACTTCCATGCAAAGACTAATCAGATCCGTTCACACAAAGACCTATGTCTTGCCAGAGGAATTCTGCATAATCTGTTTGGTAAATATTGGACTATGGTAATTATTTCAAGCAAAACAAGAAGTGATTCCTTACAAGAAGTGATTCAGCCTTAAGTATCAGGTGGGGTGTGTTTAGAAAGGCAGGTAGGTTGAGTGACATTTGGTTAGAACATATATAAATATTTGAACATTACACCCAGTGATGTCTAGAGACCATCAGGTAAGCATGCATCTTTTCTCTTCTAAACACCCTTTGCAGACCTGAATGGATTCTTGGATCTAAAGCATTTTTACAGTGGATTAGCATGGTTGTGAATATGCCTACGGTGGGCTGCTGCAGAGCGTGAAAGGCAGGTTGGAGAGAGACGCAAGTAATGAAACTCAAACTGTGTCTCTGCGAATATATTAAAAGCACAGTAATGCCCCTAATGCTCCATTAAAGGATTATCTGCAAGCGTGGGATTTTAGTGAGGTTGTGCAAGAAGATATTATACTGTATGTAGAGAAAAAAGATGGACGCTGCTTTTAGTAATAATTGGGGATGAAACATGTTTTGTCTGCAGACTGAGTAGATGTCATGCTAACAACACACTAAACGTGGGACATGTTTATAGAGGTGCTTTACTCAGGTGGTTGCCAGGCCTTGTTTCGAAAGCCTTTTAAAACGAGTGCATTTGAGCCGGCTCAGCCAGTGGGACTGATAGAGAGAGAGAGAGAGAAAGAATGTCCTCTGAAGATAGAGTGTCCCCTACCCCCATCATGGGCAGCAGTGGGAGACAAGGCCTAATGCGGCATGTTGATTGAGGGCGCCTATAATTTGGGAAATAGTTTGGGGCCATTACGCACTGGGGTGTTTATCACAGGTAGTTCCCATGACAACCAGCCCAGATCGTAATTGGATTTAAATGGGCAGAACTGCTTGCATATGTTTCAAAGGGCTACGAGGAATGCAGCGTAATGGATGTGCACGCTCAGTTTTCCTCGCTGTGTCATCCTGTCCTTCTCTTTTTTTTGTCGCTTACCTCACAGCACGGTTACTAATCCAAATCCAGAACTATCCATACCCTGGTTGAGCACCTGTGTCTGTTTCATGTCACATAACGGTACCCAAGAATATAGAAGATTGTCCATCCATATGCCTCTGTACTCCTGGTAACCTGGCAAGAAGGGTAACCAAATTTAGGTACTTAGTTACAATATGGAACACTTGGCAATGGAAACAAAGACAAAATGGGGGTGAGGGATTTGTTAGTGTACCATGTCATACCACACTGTCCGACTCTTTCTCTTTCTGTCGGTCTCTTCCTTTTTTTACTCCTTTCTTTTTCCTATGGCCAGTCACATGGCCTGTCATTTTGTCATCACACTGGACTCTTCATTACTATTGTAGGGCAGTCACGAGTGAGAGTTTAGGTCTATATGTTTTGGTCAGCAATAAGTCACTCTACTGATTAAATGCCTTCAGGCTCTGACTCTGGAATGTTGAGTCAAAAATCTGGGTTTATTTCTTGTATATTCATGCTTGACATGCTGCATGGCACTTATTAGCATATATGAGTGTAACATTACACCGATGCTGCACTGTACTTCAGGCTTGAAACCACATTTTTAGGTATTAGGAGCGAAGGGGGGTTGTGTATGTTAGACTTGCGTATTTTAGAGTTGCGGTATTGTTTAGGTTTAAGATTTCCTAAGGGTTGTTAAACTGTTTAAGCCCTCCTGCTCCCCAGCAACCTTACTGGAACTCTTGGCCACGCTGATTGTTTTTGCAAGTGTGAGCTTAAGCACAAAAGTGAGCTTTAGGAATGTGCTTTTTTGCGCATGAAATTGCGCATCTAGGAACAAGGCAAGAAAAACAAACAAAGCAGTGTTAAACCTGCAGCCTTCGCCCTGACTGGATTTCTCCCTCCTGCCAGCAGTGCTGTTGCCTTTCACACAAGGGTGAGGAGGAATTCTGACAGGCCAGCACATTTGTTGCGTGCCGCTGTGTTTGCATGAACATGTGATTTGGCGGCGCTCAAGGCCTGGTCTAGTGAAGTCTTTATCAGACAGTACGGCTCATAGTGGAAGTGTGTCAAGTTCTGTTTGTCATTTTTCTGTTAGAACAAAGTGACGTGGTTCAACAAGCCACTTCACAGAGGTAAGCAGACAAATATGTGAAGGTTTCTTTAGTGCTCTAGCCACCCAGAAAAGGTTGTGTGTTTGGCCTGCTCGCCAAGCTAGAGGAGATGGTTTACAGTCCAGACAGCACACGGCGCAAGACGCTCTGGCCAGAGAGAGGGAGAAAGAGAAAGCTGACTGACAGGGTTCACTACCAGACTTCCTTTGCTTTGAGCACACACAGTTGTCACTTAGTTAATTACGGCCTCTTTTTAGGATCCGAAGCCTTGCCCACAACCGGGCCCCTTCAGGCAACAATGGGGAAGGTTGTGGAACTCAGAAGAACTAAGTGGAAACAGACGCCTCTCCTTGGTTTTCCTCGTTGTTGTTTTTCCGCTTTTATCTCCCTGTGCGTCTCCAGAAAGCGAGTTCACATATTCGAGCTTCTATTAGTCATTCCGGCCACTGCGCGGTGAGGAGTTACTTGGCTGAACCCTGGAGCTGGGTGGTTGGATGTTATGCAGCCAGAATGCCTGGCTCAGCGCTCCCAGGCGGCTGCTTGAATATGCATGGCTCATTGCTGCCGATACGACATACATGGGAACTGCAGCATGTCCTCACAAAATGAAAAGCTGGGAAGTGTGCAGATAAATTGTTACATTATGCCTTTTTTTTTCCTGGCTTTGTTTTGTTTGGCACAGCGCATCAAACTGGCTCCCACAAAGACTTCATCTTAGATTCTAATGTATGCATGTGCAATTGTCTGTGTGTGGTATGTTTTTTTTTCTGTTATTATTGAGAAGATCGGGATGAACTATGTGAAAGGGTGTGCGTGATGCATATTTGGTGTTTACTTATGGATGGATAGGGACTGGCTGAATTAAAGAAACAGATGAAGGAGCAGAGTTAGAGGACCAGATGGACCTGCTGTACTGAAATGATAAATTCTATCATAACTTGATAGATAAATGTTGTCATGCTCGTGGGATCAACCACATTATATGTTTCACTCACTGGCCATTGTTAACACTTTTTACAGATATTTTATTACAAGTCCTTCTGCTCAGGGGCGTTCCTCATTAAAACAGAAATTGTAAAACAATACTAAAAGCAGTGTGTGTTCTGCTGTCCTCCCGATCTTTCACTGGTGACCTGTTTTCGGCCCAGGAAAACACAACGGACGCTTGTTCATGTTCAATGAATAGAAATGTTGAGAGACTATGTGTTTTACTGCCTTGCTCTACACTTTGCAGTCAAACAATGAGATGAGACTCACTATGTGGTGACAGCCACGTGCTCTGGAAAGAGGAAGCCAAGCTGAGGGCCCACGGTCCCGGGTAGTTGATTATAGCATGGGTCGCTGAGGCAGCAGACTTCACATAGCTATGCACGGAAGGGATAACAGAAACAGAAAAACATGGGCCCATATTATCTGCGGGAATCTTTATCAACAGCAGCTTAGAGTAATATACAAACAGCATGAACAAAAAAACAGTGGGAACGAGGGCAAATGAATGGAATCTACATGGAGGTGGCTAATCCCTGTCGTGGCTGGGACGTGAGAGCCGAAATCATTCTCACACTCAGATGGCCGTCACTTCCTTTTGAGCTCCAGAGAGAAAAACACGATGATTGCTTTTATGTCAAAACTATTTGAGAGGACTATACTGAACGACTATACATCATAAGAGGGAGAGAACAAAACAAGAAATCCAACAGGTTGTGTGACATGACAGCGCCTTGTCCAATCTAGTATACATCCTATATGCAGAAGTCAGTGCTGTATCACACTAAGGATGTAATGGGAAAAACACACTGCTTAGTTGTGGAAAAGGTTCAGTCGAAGCCTTTGCGTCCAGAGACTCCGAGCAGGGGGTATGTGCTACCACAGAGAATAGCCTGCCAGGGGAATCTAACGTTCCAGAACGACTTGTCTCTTATTTAACTTGGGCAGACACACACTACCACATTATTTTTCCTCCTATCCTTTTTTACTCACCCAAATGATTTTTGAAAATTGGATCTACTTGCAGCTATTAATCATGGAGCAGGAAAAGTAATGTGAAGGGGAAACAGAGCTCGCTAATTTTCAGTTCCCACTGATGACAGTGTTGTAACCTTACAAGCCAAAGAAAACAGGTTTTAGGCATCATTTCATTTTGCTATAAGCCGTAAGGAGGTATTGCTCGGTGAGCTCCTTTTGCAGGTCCCACCACTGAGGACAGTGTAATTAGGAAAAGCTGGGAAAATGGTGTGATGTGTCTGAGGCTCCTCAGCAAAGCAACCCTGCTTGCTCTTTTCAGAAAGGTCCTGTGAAAATGAAAATCAGCAAGATAAAGAAGTTCAATTCTGTTTTATTGAGAACCATAGGGTGGGGAGGGTGTAAGCTTATTAAGTGACCACGTCTCAAAGGGGTTTAGAAAATACAGACCTTTTATTCATTGAAGAAAAATTGTTCTGCCATCGCATTATCTCCCTTTTAAGACTTCCCAACCCTGAGGAGGATGTGTGTGAGACTTTTATTAGGTGAAGTTCAATGCTGAGTAACTGTGGTGTGAGGAGAGAGGCAATCCTTGCACCCGCCTCTAAGCTCTCTGCTAACGAGATGTGCCATGGTAATGCATGTCACTCGACATCTCCACCCAAATATTTACAGCTCGAGCTAAATGAGGAGATAAATTGCCCTCCGACTTTCTTGCCTTTAAACTTTGGGAACATTTGCCAGAGTAGGGGTTTGACGCAAACAGTTATTTGGCACGTTCATGCTCCTCAATCCTCAATAAGCAGAGGCATATTTTGAAATGCTTCCATTTTTACCAGCAATACCTTGTCTTTGAGTCCCATAAAGAAGCATATGAGATTGATTATACTCCCTTTTTAGCGTCATCTGGACCACCATACACTCTCCAGACTTTTCTGCCTCATATGGTTACATTATTTCATGAAAGGTCTCTGGGCACTGTCATTTTAGCAGATATTTGTGCATGTGGGGTGTTGGTGCATGTGAGGGAAGTGTATATAGGTATGTTTTTGTGTGTATAATGGTAGGCATGTATTTAGCTTTTCGGAGGAACCCAGTGTCCTCTTGAAGATGGGAATACCTGACAATTGTATGGAAAATGTTCTGGTCCCCATGAAGGCTGTGTGTGTGTGTGTGTGTGTGTGTGTGTGTGCGCACACCTTTGTGTCTTGTGAACACCTTTGAAGACTTTGGGGAACACAGTCCATGTGGCTTTAATGGTGCGTGGAAGACTGCAGGCTCAATAATCATGGCTGACCCTGATCCACTAAGTGTTTTCTCTTCGTGCGGTTCAGCTGACCTCGTCTGCCTGTAGAGAAGTAAACATGGCCTGTTCAACCCCATGCTTTTGTTTCTGCTTTGAATTCTGTAAGTATTAATAATTGCTGGCGATTAGCACCAGCCGTGAGCCATTTGGACTGTATATTTGCGCTCGGGGGGAACCAGGCCTGGCTGTGCTTGGTCACATCATCACCCCAGTCTTCTCTGCTTCCTGTGGCCTCCACCATTGACCCTTCAGATTCTCGACCTGCTAATTGAATCCATGCTCTACCATTGATGGTCTCCTAACAAAGTCTAAACATGGTGCCTTGAAGCCGGATGGTGCACGTGTGTCTGATTCATTTCCAGAGCTGAAGCCACTGAACCGCTTTTCCATGTAAGTGCTGAAAGTTATAGCCTCCGCCAAGATGGTCGAGCTGATCGGTAGATTCTTTCTTTTTCTGACAATGTGTCAATGGAGCAGTTGACACAGCTGTGGTTTGGAAGCCTGATTTTCTCCTCTCCACACCACAGACAGATGCTGTAATATTGGATTATTTAAAGCTGCCTATTTTCTGCCTGGATTCCTACATAAAGGGAGTCTTTGCTGAGAAACTGCCACAGGAAACCAGAGCTACTCTGAGAAAGCTACTCTTGCCCTGGTGCAAGGTGGACTATTCCATACTAATGCGAGATGTCTGCAGGAACGTCTCAGAGGGACTAGAGGAGGTCAGAGACATTATAGCAGTGGACACAAAGACTGAGGGGTGACTGAATTCCTGGGTCAAGGGCCCACTTTTAACACAGCACAAAAGCAGCTTTGACTCCTAAGGTCAGCAGGCTGCTTTAGTTCTTGTTGCCCTAACACCAATTTATATCTATGGCAATTAGGCAACAAGGAGAGAAGATCTATGGTGATTTGGGATTGATTTTATTTGCAGTTTCAGCAGTTTATTCTATTATTGACACTGGAACTAAGCAGGCTTGGTGTTGCTGATTTAATCCCCTCTGACATAAAACACTTATGAGGGGATTTGTTGATTTATTCTGTATTATACATATAAATTTAAGGTCTTGTTAGCTAATCACTAATTTAATGTGGCAAAGTAAATATCATGAGCAAACCATACCAGTGTCATCAATCTACACTGAGAAAATCTTTATAGCTGTAAATATGTCAGTTTCTCCCATGGCTTCGGATCCTCAAACACGGGGAACCCTGAGAAACGCTTATTGTTGGCTCTGGTGGCAGAAAGATTGCCTTGTTTAATGAAGAGTCGCCTCTTTCGTAACTTGCTGTATCATTCCAGAGT
>JAOUQW010000034.1:11992445-12026174 GCA_028565825.1 Olivaichthys viedmensis | reverse complement strand
TCTGCATGATTTTATGCATTGCGCTGCTGCCACATGATTGGCTGATTAGATAATTGCATGAATGAGAAGGTGTACAGGTTCCTAATAAAGTGCTCGGTGAGTGTATATGGAAATACTTAATCTGGTAGGCATATTTGTGTCTGAACTCACCTCACACCTGAACATGTGGACATGCTTATATTCTTAAACAAGTATACTAAATATAGCGTTAATCTAACAGGAGAACCCATTAGGGTTTAGTGACATTATGGAAAAGGCAACGCTACTATTTTGTACTATTTATATTTTGCATTCTTAAACTAGTTACATTTTACATTTTACAAGTTACATTTTGATGTTTATTTTGGCTGCTTGATCAATTACAGACACAATATACATGTTTTTATTTGGGTTATTTGCCATTTGTATGGGCTGTAGACATTTTTATTGGGATTTTTCTAAAAAGGTTTTAGAGACAGACCTTAATGTATCCAGGATAGTTTGAAACACTTACATGGTAGTTCTGTCTGCATGCAATAAATGAATAATGAAGCATCTATGTAAAAAAAAGTTTTTCATAACAATATTAAATATTTTATTGTTGGAATATTCGAATACTGTTCATTTAAAATGGTTAAAAAATGCCAATCCCTACTCTTGAGAAAGATCATTAACTGCTCAGCTATGTTCTTGCCTTGTATTGTGTCTCGATTGTAAGTAGTTTAGGATAAAACTGTCTACCAAATAAATAAATGTATATGTACGTATATCTTATATGTATTTTATAACTCTGGTTAGCTTGTGTAATTGTTGTTTTTACAACAGTATAATTAGCTTTAGTTTAATGATAACAGATTCCAGCACCTTTCTAGTCCGAATGCTCGCTTCATCTGATTGAACATGATGTGTTGTAGTTGGGTTTCGGAGATGAGGCCATATATTTCTACTCTACACTGCTATATAACACAAATGTTAGATGACAAATGGAATGGTAACACATCTCCTGCTCTTTGAGGAACCGTTCCACCAAAGTGTCCGACAAGCTCACGGTGCTGAAAGTTGAAGGGGGGCCCTGGAAATGGAGTTCCAGGTGCCAGAGCTCAAGCCTCCTTTGCTCCTTCCCGTGAGGAGGAGGAGGGCTGAGGAAGGGAGGGGAGCTGTTGAAAAGTCTCAGGAGGAGAGTTTCTTTGGAGGGGTGCAGGTCAGCCATGCGGAAAGGCTGGAGTGCTGTTTTAGGACAGAGGTCAAGCATGGGCACTGGGGGATTTGACAGCAAGTAAAATAGACGCCCCACAGAGCCTTCTCCAGCCGTGACCCGCAGAGACATTTGCCTAAAACTTAAGTGTGAGGGTGTGCGTGTGTTGGGCTATTGAGCTGTCCCCTTTTGCTGGACAATGGACAGAATAAGAGAAAGAGAGACTTTAGTGTGACTTTAAAGTCTTTAGTGTGTTTACTTCTGGCTCCGGTCAAGGCTACTCATGGTTGTTAATTTGTAAAATGTTTGTGCAAGAGAAGCGTTTTTGGGTTTTGCCCTTGTGTTATTTCAGGGATCCTTTGTGTATTTTACAGGTAAGTGCTGCTATTGTCCACACCCTCAATTATTGTCTATCACAGCAACAGAGCTCATTCCACGATGAACATTTTTGTTTCACGTACCAGCTAACATGTGTTACAAACACAAACACACACAAACACATATACACACATGCACTAATTGAAGACACACTGTCTATGTTTTAACTCTGGCTCTGAGAAACTTCATCCTTTTTTCAGCCAAACCTATCTCCCTTGACATTTGTTTCCAATCAAAACTTCAATTCCCCTTTTTTTCCAGTTCAGAACCCTGCAATAATGGAGTTAACCTTTTGATACATTTCCTCCACCCTTGCAGGCTCTGGCCTAATGCTGAACCTCACCTGACATCAGCTCCTGCTAACCAATTTACTCAGCTCTAAGCCTGCCATATTACTCTTGAAGGGCACTGCTCTGGCTCTTTCCTGTTCTTTGTGTCTCTCTTCCTACCCTCTCTTCGATAAGTGACATTATTGTCCTCCAATTATGCCTTCCAAACAGCAGACACAGTAGCCAAATAGTCTTTCCGAAGGAGAGGTTTACTCAGATTTCAGACTTGAAGAGTAATTTCCGATTCTTAGGGTCTCAAAAGATTGTGGGCGTTTTTAGGACCGAACAGCCTGGCACCATTGTAACAGATTCACTCCTAATGTTTATAAAGTGGCTCTCGGAGAGGCATGGTTTTAATTATTCTGGTAATTTTTATCAGCATTACTGTCAGCCAAGCATGCCTGTGGCTGGGTCACTTGTGGCCAGGCGTACGTATTAGAGTGACTATAAATTTGACCAAATGTAATCCAACCCCTTCAATTAATTTCTTCCGGGTGTATAACTGTCAGGAAGGATTCATCTGATGTTCCGCTGAGCCGCTGTGAGGTTAAAATATGCTGTTTTCATTTGGGCGCATTGCTGATTTATTGCAACTTGCTGATGTGTTCATTTGAAGCTGTGCTGTTTAGTCCATTTAGGAACCAAAGGCTGTGTTCGTTTTGTAGCTGTATTGTTTTGGAACGTGAGGCATTTTTGTGTCTCAGTAGGCACGAGGTGGCTGTGATCCAAAGCAGGACAAAACAAAATGCAAAAAGAAGTGGCCTGCAAGGAGGCCTCAGTGTGTGGCCATCGGGCTGGCGCACAGGTCGTGCTGGCCCTCCAGCCTCTAAAATGTGGAGCACTGTGGCTTTGGGAAGACGCATATACCTTTGTTTCAGACAGCCGTGTGACAACTATCCTTGTTTGACTTCTAAAAGTGTGTGTAAATGTCTGTTTATGTGTAAATGTATGCATGAACTCTACAATGTGTCTGAAGGTACGGTAAGAAAATACTCTTTAAGAAAAGACAGGAGCAGGACAGAGTTCTCTGTCTGGAAGCTTCCAGATGACGAGGCTGTGTGCTTAGTCCTGTGACAACATCAACTATCCTCGCTTGAGTTCTGTGTGTGTAAGTGTGTATGAGTGCAGAGATGGGTAGTACTGCGTACTAATAAGCCTCACTTATTATTAAAGCACATTATTCAGTAACTACTATAACTACAGTGACACTAATAGGAAAGGTAGTTACGAGAGTGAGGAATGTAAGTCTGGACTTGCTGACGGATTCTGGGAAGTAACATTTTAAATAAATTGCATGAGGGTACTTTCTACTCTTACTCAAATCAATTTGTAAAGGCATTAAGTGTACTTTAGATTTCTATTGGGCATAGAGTACACAAGATTGGTTCTAGAACGTCATTATGTTGTACCCTATGTAGAAAACATATATAGTGAATTGGAAGCCATTTTGGTCGATGAACTCTAACTGTGTGTTCAAAAGGCTTAAATAAAAAAGAAAAAGACGAATGGGACATGGCAGATTACTGTGAGTAAATGAATAAAAACAAAACTAAAACATTAAAGTTTTAGATGAAATTATGATAATGTTTGCAGGTGATTCTCTTTGCTTAAGAAAGGGACAGAATTTTCACTTTCTGTGGTTTATGTGATACGAATGCAGAGTGTAGCACTACTGCTAAGTCAGCTCCGTCTGTGGCACTATAAAAGTATAGGCTTATTAACATGGAAATGCATTCAAATACCCAAAAAATTAAGTAATTAACATTTTAATGCAGTTTTTGAAGGAATTTGACAACCCTAGTCTATGTTAACGCTAACTGCTTACATTACCAGTCTTGCTAGCAAGCAGAGAATGCTATGCCTAAAGTTAACACTGTTCCACAAACGAGGTGTAAATTTGTATGATGTAACACATATGATATTTTTTGTCTTTATCTACATTTATTTACAATGAAAGATTTTTATCTCATAACTACTTGGTCTGAAATTTATATCTGATCCTGCTTAACGAGAAACATGCTACTTGTGTTTTTAGATGCATTTGGATGACTACTTTTACTTTTTTTCTCTGAGGGCTACAGCGAGAATAAGACAGCCTTGCTATACTGTCACGTATTAATGTGTGAACAAATGTGCATACCCGTCTGTGTATATATGTGTGTTTGTGAGTGTGTTGGCAGGCCACTCCACTGGCTGACATCGGTCACTTTCGTTAACTAAGCAGTCCAGCCTTTTCTTTGCAGTCTTTAAACAGCATGTCCTCTCTCCCGCCCTCTCTCCGACTGCCATAATCACAGCTCTGCGTAGATCCAAATGGAGGGGTAGACAAGACTGCGGTCCCATGCTGGACTCGCCGGCCTGCCCTGTAATGCTCACTTAGCTCTGCAAGCCCCATGTGCTTCTGCACACAAACATAGGCACTGACAGACACGTACACACATACACACACACACAGGCCCAAGTAAAGGCACCTACATGTGCACTGACAGTAAGACATACCTCATCTGTGCAAACATACATAGATATACAAAATATTAAAGACATCGTGAAATGGAAATCTTAAAGCATTTTTCCTTCATAACAGCACGTATTTCCAAATGTAAACAGCTCAGCATTTTGTCTTAACGATAGCTGGGATTTGGGGAAGGGAAAGTGAAATATGAAATTATATTATTGCTTAATATTATTTTTTCATGCATGGTGAAACAGTTAAAAATCAGAAGACTTTTAGAAGACATTCAGAATCAGACAAAAAGTCATTGCAGTCATTGCATTTTGATGGAAGATAACGTAAAAAAAAGAATTTTGTCTTTTAAGTGATTGATACTGATGAATTGTGTACAATATGACCAGGGAGATGATCTAACAAGGTGAAAAGGTCAATTTTGAGCTTAGGTTGTCTTTAAGAATATCAACACCCATACGAAAAAAAACCCAGAATATTAACAAAGATACCCATTTCATGGACACACAAAATTCACTGTGCACTGTATGCTGTGAACTTCATACATAAAGACATACATAAAGGCTAAAAACCACACTGCAAAAAAAAGCCAAAAAGGGCAGGACGCATGTACAGCTTAAGTACACACACACTCGCCGATGGCTTCCTTTCCGTGAGACCGCATACTGAGAGGGCCTCTGATTGGACGGCACCGTCCCAGCTCCCAATCAGAGCCTGAGGACCGGCACGGGACCGGCAGCAGACTTAAGAATCCTCGAGAGAACAGGAATGCTCTCTTATACACCCACTCTGAGAAGGCAAATGCAAAATTTAGTACAAATGACTGCAGTAAATCTGCAGCAGGAAACGCAGAAGTGGTGGGCCAGGATTAGCTCAGAGTGTGCTTGTGGTTTAGTGGGTGCTGCGTCGTAGTGCTGTTCTTGGAAGGCATGTTCCAGTTGCAGTTATGCTTGAGTAGGGCTCAAGGCTCTGGGTTTTACCGGGCATTATCAGCTTAATTTTGAGTGAGCAAGATTATAAAGCGCCTCAGTTTTCCATTGGACTGCGAAAGTTTGTGTCAGAGAGAGAATCAGAGACAAAGCGTACGAAAGTATTGAGGCAGCAAGACACAAACTGACAGCTGCAGTGACACTGTTCTCTAAAAAGACGGTTGTTTTTTTTTTCATGCCACATCTCCTGTGTTGTCCTCTAGCTGCTATGGAAACGTAGAAAGGTCTCCAAGCATCTGCCTGTGATTCGCATCGGCCTGAAAAACAGGGTCTCTGCCTGCTATCAATCAGTTTAGAATAACAGAACGTGGCCAATTATGGGTCCTTTAACATCATCTGTATGTGGTTCTGTAATGACAGACACAGGTCTTCATATGTCTCCATAAGTTTCTGAGCTCAGTTTCTAGCTCACATATTTACCTCATCACAAATCTGGGCCATCTTCTCTGCAGAAAAAAACGAGGTGATAGAACTGAGATAATATTGTCGCCGATGAGATGAGAAGTGATGAAAAGTTTATGAAAACCGGCTGGGGATTCTCATTTCCTCTAACATGGCAGGAATGTTAACACCAGTGAGGATTTTATACCTGGCTCCTCCGGTTTAGCGCTCCTTAAAATGCTCTAAATGCTTAAGTGCGGACCATGAGAGCTCAGAACAATAACGGCAAAGGGGCTTCCATGCTGTGAGGTAGAGTTATTGGATCATTATGAAGCCGTTCGATTGACCTTTACTCTTAACACTCTTTTGTTTGAGGGTTTCCAATCCCCCTCCCCTGACAGTGGGGTGCTAGTTACACAGCTAGAGGACAAATCTGCTCTCTAGAGGACAGACGGCTTTGCGGCCTTCCCTTCGTCTGCAGCTGTGTCCACGCCGGGACCTGAAAAGAGAGGCCAGTGTACTAAAGAAGAGAAAACAGGATTGTTCATTGAAGGCCAGGGGGAAGCTAAGTGGCTCCTTGGTTTGGGGTGTCTTTTTCTTCTCTGCCACTTGTTTGGTTTTAGGCTTTGGAGCTATAGTAGAACTGGCAGGGCTGTTTGAGTTTTACCAGCTTTAATGAGGGGGGGAAGGGGGACTGTCTCAGAGTCCAGGCAAAAGAACCGATCACAGATCACCACTCAACCCCTGAAAAAATGTGCATTGTTCCATTGCCCTCCAAACGTGTCAAGCTCTCAACGGTTGGGCTTTTAATCTGTGAGTAAACATTCCCCTGCAAATGATTTTTCCAGGGAGGAGATGAGAGACGCAGGGAAAACCAGGAAACTTAGAGGAAGAGGGCAAGAGAGAGAGAATGGGAGGGGAAGAGAACGAGAGAATGAGCAGAAGTCATGGCACTGTTTGCTGGTCCACTACACTTGCAAGCCTCATTGAGGTGGGCATGTCTCAACGACGACTGGCTGCGTCTCATAAATACTGATTGTGCTGAACCAGTGTGGCCCAGGTGTGTTTATTGTGGCCGTAAGCCTGTGAGGCAATACTCTGTTGTTTCGCTCTAGTATCGATTTGCCTCATACAAAACAGTCGCAGTCTGCGGTTAGGTCACAAACGATGAAGTCGGCGTGACGGAGGGTGGCATAGTGTGCTCGTCTGATGTATGATCCATTTCCCTTTAATGCACTAAGCACACACACATACACACACCCTTCCCTTTCACAACCCCAGAGAGCGAGGGAAAATAAGGGTAGCCTTTTTGGTGTCTCATTACTCATCTGCTTTAATACGCTCAGAGGCATGAAGTCCTTGAAAAGGTGAGTACAATGAACATCAATTATCTCTCATAAGAATGATGTGTATGTGTACGTGTGTGTGTGTGTGTGTGTGTGTTCAGTTTGTGCATGTGAACAGATCCTTGTGCATTTTGCAGCTATTACCTATATGAAGTGATGCAACATCGCTGGGTCATCAGTAGCTAGTCTAACAGTGCAGCTGCAGACATTTTAAGCACCCTAAAATAAAATGTGTTTAATGAGGAAATTATATTTGGAAATTATATTTGGTACAAAAATTTATTATAACTTTATTATAACCTATAACTGATTCTATTATAATAATCAGAAGAGTGTATCGAGTTATATTTGCGATATCGATATATCGTCATATCGTCCAGCTCTATAATACAGCCCTCCCTCTTGTTTCCTATTGGCTCATGCCTCTGAGGTTTGCAAATTTGCAGGGTTAAAGTTCACCTAGATGAACTTGTTGTAAAGCGAACTACTGCCAGAAGCAAATTGTTTTTGTGTGTGTGTGTGTGTGTGTGTCTCCTGCATCATTCCCCATTCAAGTGAACTGTCTTTTTTGCCAGGAGTTTTTATTTGCGTTTGGTCTAATTGCTGCTTAATGCAGTTTTGCTTTTGACAGTGATAGGGTGACTGTTGAAGAGAATTGGTGCAATTTTTGTAGCTCTGATTTAGTCAACTAAATAGTTTAAGCAATAATGTTTGTGCTGTAGATATTATTCTATAGCTGTAGATGCGTGGAAGCAAGAACACATGGAATGGAAAGACGGGCCATAAAACAGCAAGATTGCAGAAGCACAGTGAGGCTTTTTCCAGGATTTTATGTGTTAAAGGATTTAATGTGAACTATACTGGTATTTGGAAGGCTCAGAGGCTTTAGGACATAGTGGATTATGGGACTTGGAGCTGGGTCGATGTGTGTGTGGATCCTCGTGGCCATGCCCAGCGGTGCGTGGCATAGGCCACTGACCCCAGGTGCCCTGCAGGTGTGCAGGGGCGGGCTGACTGGAATGTGGCCCCACGCTGAGAGATTCCCATCAGCCCAGGCATTCCACATGCAGTGAGGTGGACAAAGGCCAGTTGTGTGTGAAGCTTCCTTGCTGAAGCCCCTTGTCCACCTTGACTGACTGTAGATTATTGCCTTGCGTCGGGAAGAGAGGGGGATATTTTCCCTGAACTCTGTTTCCACAACAGTCAAAGTGGAAGCAGGTGTCTTTTTTCACAGAGTGCTGTGTGGCATCTGAAAGGCAGCGATGATCCATGACCTCTTTGTTAGTGCTAACAGTGCTAACACTACATCTAAGCTAACAGCTTCTCGACAATTGAATAATGATTTCTTGGTAGGTAGAGCACATATACATGACC
Source organism: Olivaichthys viedmensis (assembly GCA_028565825.1). NCBI lineage: Eukaryota > Metazoa > Chordata > Actinopteri > Siluriformes > Diplomystidae > Olivaichthys > Olivaichthys viedmensis. The sequence continues at coordinate 12,017,739 of JAOUQW010000034.1, read as the reverse complement.
ACTTACAAATAACTAAATGTGGCTGCATGGCACAAAGGGGAAAGCTGTATAATTTATGTATTTGTGCATGTCAGAGTTATTTATGTTTTCTCTAATGAGATTATCATACTGGGCGTTTCTGTTCTCCTGTCGCCCAGAGCAGCGGCACAGCACGAGGCCCAGTTATAGTGCACCCAGCCAAAAAGATGAGCCAACCAGCTTTTTAAGTTCAGCTCAAGTGGCCCCTGGTCTCTTGTTAAAATTAGAGGATGTTCTCCTCTGGCCAAGAGTGCGGTCATTCTAATAGCATTCACATATTCATTCTGGGGCTCTCCTTCTGTAAAATGATTTGAGAAGTAGAAAAAAAATGTCCCATGGCGGTACGCTGGCTTTAATTAAAACCAAAGAATCTCAGAAACCATGTTTCACTCCTTTTTTCGCAAGTCAACAGTATTTTCCCAAAGGTCAGGAAGCTGTGGAGTGGGATTTCGCAGTTCCGCTCATGGAGATTGCATCTGACTTAGCAGGAAGCCCGGCTGCTAAGCAGCGTTTAAGCCGAAGCAACGTATCTTCAATTGAGGAGTGCAGATCACGTCTGCCGAGCCTTTGCTTTGCCATTTCTGTACGATTGGGCTGACTTAAAGCCAAAATGCTGGAGATTCTAATTCCAGCACCAAGTGGTGTTGTTCAATTTGGCCCCAAGCATTGTGAGTACCTGCTGTGTCCCCCAAACACCCTTTTCCTCAAAAACAACTAACGAGTTCAAAGGAATGCCAGCAATGTGGGTTATTCACATTTTACAGCCGCTTGTACTCGCATCCCCACTGTTGTGGGAGAAACTAGAACAGCCAGAATGTTCATTGAGTTAATGAATAAACCATAATGTATTAATAAGACACATATGTGATCTTGGAGGGAAGGGTAAATAATAAATAGGCCTCCCTCATGCCCTCAAAGCAGATGCAGTGCAACATGTGCCGCCGTGGCAGATACACTGCGGGATGTCTTGTTGTAAAACAAAAACACGTATCCTCAATCCAGAGAGCCTAGTCATGAGTGACTACAGCATCCAACTGCCAGATTCCCTATTTTTAGGGCCGAATCTAAACACTTTGTTTTCAGAACAGATTTGTGTGAAATATGTAGGAGACACTCAGACATGATCTCCTGTTATTTCTCCAAGGACTCTGTTTAAATATTAGCTTTGTGCAAAAACAAACGCGGTGTTGGAGAAACAGGCCCCCTGTTGACTGCGGAGATGGGCGGCTTTGTGACGGCGCAAATATTTTGGCGGATGGTTTATTTTCCTGTGAGAAAATAAACACGGCGCGGTGTTGCTACGGTGAGCAGCCCTGGGTGAAGCTTGCTGGCAGCAGACCCAGCAGCCGGAACAAAAACACCATGAGAGTTTTTCATTACTTCAGGGGTGGGAAGAGGAGAATGAGTGTGTCCTGACCGGAGCGCAGTACTGAATCACACCGCTGGAGCTCCTGTATTGAATGCTAATAGACGGCATGAAACCACAGAGGTGTTCGACTTGCAGGCCCTCCAGGAGCGTTAATGGTTTCATGCTTAGAGGTGTAATACGTATACCGGAGAGAGATAATATAGTGTCAGAATTTGATACATTACATGCCAGGTGTGCCAGTGTAGTCACTCCCTATCATTTTAGTCTCTTTCTGTCATATGTGTTTCCATTGTCTGGTTAATGTTCCATTTTATCAGAATAAACTATTGTTCCACAGGGGGCCCTGAAGACATCTCAGTTCCCACACATCAGAATGTCTATTTCTCACCCTCAGCCAGCATCACTGCCAGCTTCGCAGGTGCCACTGAAGCCCAGCCAGCATATTAGTCATTAGAGGCAGGTCTAAAGTGTCAGCTAGCACATTTATTTTTTTATTGTGGCAACATATCGGTGCTCTTTGCCTGTGGTGAGTCATTTTTCGACCCTTTTGGGGTTGAGAGAGACAGCAACAAGGCTTAAATCTATCACATAAACATGCTGGGCAATACAAAGAGATGTCTGAGAATAAGCAGTCTTTCGCTGTTGGCATGTTGGTATGGCATCAAAACTTGACAGGGCTGAGGTTTTACTGTGTTGCAGTTGTTTAAACTTAGTCTCAGCCAATGTGGAGAGAGCCATTGACCAACCAGTGTGAGCCAGATCAAAATACCGCCATGAACCTCTCCCATAATGCCGTTATCTATCCAAAAGCAAGAAGGGTTTTTCAAAACACAGTATCTATCTCTTTTTTTTTGTTCCCTCCTCACACAAGCTAGTCTTGTCTCTTGGGAATGCTTTGTGATTCAGTTTCCCTGGTTTGGCCTATTTCCATGGCACCTGGTCCTGAAGAGGAACTCTTACTGTGTCTCACTGAAGGGTCTTACTGAATGAAATGTGGTTGAATTGGAATTCTAGCTAGGGTAAACTTCCAAATGGGTACGATTCAAGCTTAATTTGTTATGGATTACCTTTAAAGTCAGTCATCTGGACACCTCAGCTTTTCCACTTTTTTTTTTTAAAGAACTCAAGCTCTTCTTGCTAAGGCACAGTCTAAAATGCAGTGGTGCCTTAAATTCACGGGACAGACATTACATTCCTATTGGTAACCGACATTAGCAGTTAATCTTCAGCTGAGTGAATTAGCTTCAGGCTTTATTAAGGATATAAAACATGGAAGGGAGTCTCCTTGCTGAGTTATATCAGACTTTTGAACTTCATGATATGGCGCAGATGTTACTCGCAAAACATAAATACAGCATTTAGAGCTTAGTAGTGTCTACACAGATTAAATATACAGCTCACATAGGAATACGGTGAACGCTCTGGGTGGAAAAGTTGGCAGGAGACAAGATTGTGTGCTAATCCAAGATGCTTTGTTCCCTAAAGTACCTTATTGATTTATTTAATCACAAGATAGGAGTTGAAGAAGTTGCATAGTTAGATGGCAGACCTTTCCAGACAATAAATGCCTTTAAAATTTCATTAAATTATAAATTTTGCTTAACAGAGTCATGCTGTACAGGGCTCCATGTTATTTCTGAGCCAATGTGTGCACAAATACACCCTATGAGTGTGAGGATGTGTGTATGAATCATCTAGGATTGACGTGGATGCTGGCACATGCACAGTAGATTTTGCTCCATCGACACCTTCCTGTGTGCTTTCCTGAAACACTGATTACATTTGCAGATTGGACATCTTGAAGTTGGACATCATGTGTCTGCTAAATTACCACCCAAGGATGCAAAACCCTGAGACCAGCATAGAAGAACATTAAAAAATGACTAATTTAAAATCTGTGTGAAACAGTTCACAATTATCATTTCTAATAAGTATATTAATGAATACAGCCTTATTGTGAGCTCCAGTTTAAATGAGAATGGCCAAAAGTGACTCTTGACTAACGGAGGAGGGGTAATAAAGCAGGGGCGCCTTTGAAGCTGCATTGACGGCTGCCTGATGAATGCATTTGCTCTGCGCTGATGCCCTTTGACCTTCCAGGCCTAGACTAGGCATAGCTGAACGTCACTGGGAGACCTGTTGCCAGAGAAACCCTCTGATATCCGTATGCATGAGAACAATCTGGTTTGACCCCTGAGCCAATGGATTACACTTGGTGTCTTGACTAATGTTAGATTAGATGTTTGTCTTAATCTGTGGTTAAATGGTTCAGAAGGCTGAGGTACATTTGTTACCGTGTTTGTTTATTCTATAGATACAACCCAAAGTGAAACTTGACTACCGTGGGCCTTATTAATCCTTAGTTTAGCCAACAGTAATAAAAAGGTGCTGCAAGACAACCATAACAACCTTTATCAGATGTTCTCCATTTAGGAGACTATGAGTGCATTTACATGTACAGAATTATCTGAAAGCTGCAAAAAAATCAGATTTTGGTGATAAGTTGATGGTGTACATATACTTAATGGGAAAACACATAATAATCAGATTTCTTTTTGTAGCATTGCTATAAGAAGCGAAGCTGTTTGTTTAATTATATTTTTTCACTAAAGGTGTGGTAGCATCACTGCTGATAAGTACTTAAATTTCAGCAGCTGAATAATGGAGCAGCGCTGATAAACACTGCATTGTTTCATGTTCATAATATGTACAATATATGTTTTTAATCCATCATGCTGTGTATTTCTTGTCAGTTAGTTGAAAGGGCAATTGACTTGAGGTTTCTGGCTGCTAACGATTTGCTCTCGTGTCGCTTTACTGGTAATTATTCATTTGGGAGTTAATGGTTGCAAGTTGTACATAAGGCTGTTTTTCTTCAAACTGTTTCTGTTTTGATCCAAAAATAGACACAAGCTGTTTTTCCCTCTCCGGTTATTTGTGCAGCTTCGCAGATGTAGAAAAATGAAACATATCAGATTTGCAGTACAACATAAACTGAATAACCTGATTATTGGGCTAAAATCCAGATGTTTTTATCAGATTAGTTTTACAATTAAATAATGGCTTTAATCCAATATAACATATATTTGTGTGCTGTCTACATGACAGAACTCAGATTATTAGTGTGTATGTAAACACACTCTGTGATGCTCAAACCAGGTTTTTTAAAACTTTTTTTTACCGAAATGGATTAGTTTGTTTAGACAGTAAAAATTATCAGCATGTGACCATTTACTGAAATACTTGTAGACGTTTTTGAACATGAAAATATCTGGTTTCCTGTGATTTTTTATGAACGCACTTATAAGGAGTCTTCTTTTTTTTTTCTCTCATTTTTTGTTTTGGTTTGACTGGGGCCTTGTAGCAGTTTGCTGTTGGTGAATGGCTGTCAGTAGCAGTAGCTGTGTTGGTGCAGGCTGATGGATAAAGCTTGTTGTGGCATCTTCACCCCCTAACGCTCCATCACGCACACAGTCACTTCAGCTGGCTGGAGATTATGAGAGACGATGGAAAACACTGGGGTGACACATGTAGCGCAGGGATTTGGGATTTGGCATGCTGCCAGGCTGACTGGCAACAAACAATGTGCAAATCTGTTTTGTTTTTCCTGCCTAACTTGTGCATTTTGCAATTTTTACTTTGCTGCCTGCTTCCCCAGATGTCCACCTTTAGGACGTTTTTGTGCTCTTGCTTACAGCCACTTCTATTAGCTATAGCTTGGGGGAAGGCTTCTAAAAGCACACATCCCTGACTAACAGGTATGTTTATAATGACATGGAGGGTTACATAATTTGTTTTGCACATTCAGGGAAAGGACGCACTGTGTAAAGCCTGCGTGGTCAGGTTTTGGTCATTAAGCTGATTTTTCCATGCTCTCAAACAATGAGTAACACCTGGCTGGCAAGGCCCCACCTACCCACTGTTCTCCTTCAAATCAGGGAGATGGGTGAATACATCCTCTTAATTAAGAATTTTAATGAGCTTAATCAGTTTTTCTTGGAAGCACGCAGTTGTCGTCCTTCGCCCCCGGCTCTCATTAAATCCACAATAATCACTGCAGCACAGCCTCTACGCGGCTTTGTGTTCCTGCATCTTTTATCTCTTAATAAGGAGATAACACATGGAAATTGATTCATCTCCTTTCATGCCATGAAGTATTAAGCAAATTATTGTTGTGATAATGACTTCGCGTTGCCACTTGCACTTTTCTTTTTCATAGCGAGTTAAAATGTGAACCCTCTTGCCCTCTTTACCACTACTTAACGGTAATGAAGATACATCTCATGTAATTTAATAAAAGATACCAAAGAATTTGCTTAAAAATCTGGAACAAATGGTCAAGTGTTTTTTTGTGCAATGAAAGGAATCTTTGGAGTTCTTTATCTACGTTACATTTTGTATTGTTGGGAAAACCAACAATGGGACAGTGGAAATGAACAAAAGCTGTGACCTATTTTAATACATAAACTATGGTTGCTCAGTTATGTGGTGTTTATTTCCTATCTTGTAAACACATAGATTCTTTGGCATTTAGGGATCAGTGGGTTTGGTATTTCCCACAGAATTATTTTTTTCTTCACTGTACTCCACAGTTCATTTGGGTGTTCTATATATTTAATGTGTCCTGAAAACTCCTTCCTCCATTATATGATGGGGAAGCTCGTTGCAGCCTAATGTTTAACTGTCAGGTGGGAGCCAGTGGCAGGCGAGGACGTTTTGAGTGGGAGCAGGCTACTTTGATTCCTAAACACCTTGTCTGGGTGCACACTGCTCCTGTCACATCTCAGCAGCTGCTACTTGTTCACAGCACTCTGCGGTTTGGAAGCTGACCTCCCTGGATCCAGCAGATGACGCCACACCTGAATGGTGCTCCGACTGCAGCGAGGAGGGCCGGCTGATTTGTTACGTGCGAGAATAGAGTAAAAGACAGCTAATTTCCGTTGTGTAATTCGATTGGCTAGGAACAGCATCTTACTTTGCCCTGAATGCTGCTCCAGCAAGCCTCTTGGGAGCCCTTTCTGGAAAAATGGATATGTTGCTGAACATTTCAACGTATGGTTCTATTTCACTTTTGTCATTCCTCAGGGCTCCTCACGGTTTGCAAGGTTTCTTCTGGTATGCCGACATTAGTCACTTATTCAGGTCTGTTGCAAAACGGTGAAATATTTGTCTTGAATGTTTTTACATTGAGTGTGTATCAAGGAATGAGAACCATATGGGTCTTAAAACGTACTGGCAAACAAGTGTTCGCTTTAAGCTGTCACTGGGTACCTACTTTTATGGGGTAATAATTTACAATATAATGGGAGCTGGGTGCTAATATCTGACATTTCTTGCTAAAATAACTCACCATAACACCTGAGGCAATAGCAGTGGAATTTAAAAAAGGTGAACTAGAGGACCACCCCTGGGTAGAGCCCACCTGTGTGAAGGTGCTTGTGCTGGCCAGATGCGTAAGGAATACCTGGAGGAGTCCCCTGTCCTGTGTCAAACACCTCTGCTTGCAGACTTGTCTTCTGACCTTGTTGAGTTGATCCAGACACATCCTCACCACCCCTCCCCTTTCAAAGGGAATTCCAACTTGATTCCTGGAGTCCGGTGCCAGCTAATTCTATACAGAGGTCCAGACAGACAGGGACGTTGGTTGGACTTGCCCAAGTGGGGCGCCTGCAGATGGGAGCCACTTTTGATTGCTTCCACCTCCAAGTGCCGTTGACCCCTGACCTGGAGGCGGAAGGCCTTTGGCGTTGTTCTATCACCAGAGACCAAGACACGGAGCCACTTGTCAGTATGGATGGGTCAGGCCTAAGCGTGTGGGTTTACGGAAAAACCTTTGGCTTTTGATCTTGCTCCAGGGTGTCAAAGATGGGGTGTTCCTGGATCTTGTCAGGACTCCTTGCTTGCTTTTGAAGCACCAGACAAACAGCAGGAAAATGCCCTTCATTGGTTTTGGAATCCAGGAGGGCTGTATTGCTGGCACACATCGCTCCTTCTTTTATGAGTTTCCATTCAAATGTTGCCACCGAGTCTGAATTTACAACAACGCTTTATCAAAGAAGGCTCCAAAATATGAAACGTGTGAGTCATGTTTACAACAATATTTGTAGTGTGATACATATGGGGGTGTTTATATACTGTGTCTGGGAAGGCTACATCAAAAGAATGATTTTACAATTTCAGAATTGCCCTAATAGAGCTTTTATGCCAACCATGTACTGGAGGCACCCTTTTATGATTAGCTGTTCTCACATGTTCTGTCAGGTTTTGAGAATAGTTATATTATCCTCTGAGTGATGAAAACATATATTCTTACTGTAGTAGTCAAAAACAATTCATGCAAAGGTATATTTGAAATGATTTATTGTTAGAATGTTTGTACTGGTAGATAATTCTCTCACTTCAGAGTACTGTAATTGGCCATTTATTAGCACTAATGTGTCAATTACTTGCCTTCGCCTCACTCTGAGCTCTCAGTGTGTCAATTACGTGTGAACTTGGAGATTAACAATCTGAGTAGAGATAACCTGAGACAATTGAGTAAAGAGAGAAGCTCTGTTGCACCCTGAAAGAAAACCTTGAGACACATCACCTACATAGTGAGGAACATGTGTTCAGGAACGCTGCCAAAAACAACACTTCTCTAAACTATGTGGTGCCCCTGGGAGTGTGGTAGAGGTGAACCAGGGAAACTAGGCCCTCTGTTTACTTCATAATTATTACAGAACTATTCAGTGTTGGTGGATGGTCCAATGTCTTCCCCTCCATTGTACCCCTTTCGATCTAACAACTGAAGTGAAAAGTATAGAAAAAAGTACTAACGAAGCTTTTAAAACTTATGTGGCTTTGTTGATTTCCCAGCAACCCCTTTGATCCTATGGGTTGTGTGAATTTTGTTGCAGTTTCACGCCCCCTCAACCTGTTTAACTGGCTACCTTGCAGGCTTCTCTCTCTGTTGTAGTGCCCATGTGAAAAACTGGAGAGTTTTGATCCCCACCTATTTAATTGAGAGGGCTTGGAGGATTATTGGCCCTGTCACTTCTGATAGCTCAAGCTGGACAAGAATCCAGAACCCAGTCTTAGTGCTCTATTCATCTCTTTCTTTCCTCTCTCACATACTAACTTTGGGGGTATTATTGGGCATAGGGGTTCTAAATAGGACCCATAAATGCTCTGCAACAGCTGGCATCCAGATGTTATTATGCTGAAGTCACTTGACAAGATGCATGTGATCCAGCAACAGAACTGCACCCTCTCTCATTAATAGCCTTCACCTGCATTATCTTGCTTTGACTGAAGACTAATGTAAGTCTTTCCCCTGGTCCCAAGCTTCATGCTGAATTCAAATAAACAAGATGCCAAGCAAACAGACACGATTTGCCTGGGCTGGGTGGACTGTACATCTCTGTCCCTACTGGAATCCTCATTTCCTCATCCTGTAATGCTAATCAGAGCAAAGCTGGTCTTGATAATGCATGCTGATCATTTCAAAATGATGGGAACTAATGTGAACCAGGACTATCGGTAATCCACTGCTTGAGAGTAAAGGTACTTCATACCGAGGAGTGATGTATTTTCTCCCGGGGCTTTTATTTCTGAGAAAAAAATTTAAAAATCCAAATATTTCAAAGGTTGGAAGGTATTGAGAAAGCAAAACATTAATCTATTACGATTGGGCAGACGGTTCTCATTTCATGTACAATAGAGAACATCTGTGGCTAGGTTACAGCACATATATATACCCCACCCCCCCATCCAGTCGTGTATCAGTTTCCTCTTCAGCTAACCATCATAACAACCACCAAACTCTCTTCTCACATTTATTTTCATTTTTTGAATTATGATTCAACAATAGTATGCGATACATGTGTGCTTCTTTCAATGTTCTGTATTACAAAAACATAAATACATTCATTGGTTACCTGTTTTGCTGTGTCAAAGAAGTTCTTCACCCCACTTTCTGAACACCCATGGAGTGTAGCTGGGTTTCAAAAGCACGGGGCTCAGTCTTGGCTTTGTACATTTGCCTTTCTACCTCAAATTCTACCTTAATTTGTCTCTCCTTTAAATTCTTTTGATGGTTTTTCAGCAAACCTCGCCATTCACATCATTTCAATTATTGTGGGTAGAAGCAAATTATGCCACTGGCCCGCTCATTCACAAACCACCAGAAAGGTTGCTGATTAGTCTGTCAGATTCACTGTAAGAATGATCAAAAGATGAAGGTTTGAAAGAACCCTGCAATAACATTGGCTTTCTTTTTTAATGGAGAACCAAGTAAATCCCCACTGATCCATAATCATCTTATTTCTGCCGCCACCCCCTTCCCAACCAAGGATTAGAGATATTGGAGTGAATGGGTTAGACTGGGGAGAAGAGCTCTCTTACTAAAATATTAGCACTTCACCAGTCCAAAGCCTTTCTATTGATGGTGATTAGGAGCAGGTGTTGGTGTGCAACTTGAGAAAACGGAGGGCCTGCCACTGCATGACCGCAGCCCTTACTGCAAGACAGAGGGCTTCCCCATTGATTTATGGCCCTGAGACCCCTGTGTTTTCACAGCACACATTGCCCGATAACATATATCAAAGGCAAGGCAGCTAGGCTGTGAAGACGACTAGCTCTAGGCCTCACAATGTCTGTTGCTTGGAACTTTTTGGGACTATTCAAAATACACTCCTCCTCCCATCCTAAGGCTCACAGGCTGCCTGACAGGCACACCACTGCAAGGCTAGGTAATTAGAAGTAGCCTTGATTGCAGAGTCTTATTACTCCAGCTATGGTCTCCTTGGCCTGAATGGCCTTTGTAAAGCCCAGTCCCTTTCCCGAAGCTTCGAAATCTGAATATTTTGTTTACTTATGCTATACTACTTAAGAGCAGCTCTTTACAAACATATCTAAATCAATAACAGACTTCAGTCAGACTCAGTAATTAAACGTTCAAAACCCTGTAATTAAAAGACCTTCTTTTCAAAGCTCCTTCCTGTAAACTGAAACACTACATGGCTGCTTAGAGAGTCAGATGGACTGATTTAGTGTCCTGATGCAGACGTACTTGCCACTGCAAATCTACCCTCTAGCCATTATAATATCTCTCTTGTGTTGCCTCATGTCCAGAAGGCAGAGAGCAAGGCTATTTATGAAAGACTTGTCCCTGTCACATCCCTTTGTCCCAGTGCCCAGCTTAAGACTCCAAACCAAGGGGAGCATGCGTCAGAATTAGTCTTTGGGACTCTCGGATTGCTGTCAGCATTCCACACATACCCTAATCTGTCAGAAAAGTGTTTCCCAATTCCTCTACTGCCAGTGCCAGCCTTCCGGAAGGAGAGCCAAGGGAGGAAACCACAATTTCCGCTTTGTAAAACAATTGTACAACCAGCAATCAATGATCTGTTTTTATTTATGATTCCCTAGGTGGCCTTATACCCTCTTAGTCAGTGTTTACAGAATATGTACTGTGAGCAATGTATTTTATAATCTACATCATGATTACATTATTCGTGTGCTTTAAATGTTACTTTTCCAGCTGCAGTATTTTCAAATCATTTTTGTTTTATGTTATTTAGTCCTCTTGAGGCAAATTGGAACTTGTACTAAATCAGATTAAAAGGACAGTTTTAAAAGCATATTTCTCGTAAGTTTGTTATTGTTGAGTCAGAGTATGGTCTGAAAAATCTCTAACTGCTTTTTGTTTGATTGGATAGAGGGGGCTGAGGTGGAGGGCATATTTGGGTTCAGGCTGATGAATTGAAGCCACCTTCGCCTGTAAATGGATGTATTTACTTTCAGAGCTGGCCTAATGAGTAGGAGAATGTCCCGGAGACGTGCTGACGTCAGTTCTAATTCAAACAACATGGCAACTAGGGAAAGCTGCCACACGCTCGTGAAGGGAGCTCATTTAGACTCTGTATCATGACAGCACCACAGTTCAGCGCCAGGAGTAGACAACATCCTGAAAGGATAAACAGCACTATACCTTTTCAGATTGTTTGGCATGTATATCAGTATCAGCCACTACATCTACAACAAAGGAGTTGCTTAATCAAAGGAATGCTTTTGATAGAAATCCAGCATTTGTTCCACATTTTTTAACACCCACGCAAAGAGAAATAAAGCCTCTTGAAAATAATGAGTGGAAATTTCTATTTTGGATAATTAGCTGTTCTAATGAGGCCCTTCATTTGTTTGCTCCTATGTTTGCATAATTTACAGGTCATCAATTCTTGACTATGTGGATCAGATTGTGCTACAAATGCAAGCCTTTGATGTCAACATCTTGAAAAAGCTTTAGCACTTAGCTTGTTTGGAATGGAAATTGCTAATTATTTCTCAATGCACATTCCACACTTTTTCCAATTAAAGCCCTGAAGTCACCACCAGAGTGATTATTTTACTATTTTACTATATCAAGCAGTTTAGATGCAGCTGTAATGAGGGCTGTGTATCTAAAAGAATGTAAGGCCAGAGGCTATAATGATGATATGATACCCTGCTGAAGCCTCTTGTGTGCTATAAAGCTAATGGCCATAAAACTGTGCACGGTTTTCTCTCTGCTAGACTACTCATGGTTCTGTGTGGCAACTGGACATGACCTTCCTGTCAGCTCCTGCTTTCACAACCTTCCTAGGTACATAAAGTGTCCAGGATGGACAGATCAGCCACTGTTGTAATTCAGTGGCTGAACTTGCCTGCCATATCAGTCTTCTAGGGACTATGAGGATGAGGAAGCCAGGTGTCTTTGGATTAACATAATTAACGCTTGTTTTATTAGGTGACTTTATCAGATCAACAGGTTTAGCCAGTCTGCTTGTTTTGCAGCCCTCAGGTCTAAAAGAAGAAATGTATTCCTTTAATGAGCCTTGACTGACCTGCGCCCTCACTCTCAGTTGCTTACAGAGCACTTCCCTTGAACAGGAAAGCTTGTTTTGCTTCCCAGTTGCCTGTGACCCCCTGGCGTGTCTGGCTCGAGTGGAGGACTGTTGCCCGTCCTCAGCCAGGTAATACTCAGGAAGAGGGGCACAAGGCCTGGTGTCTCAGACTTCCTGACAAATTAGGGATATGGGGGCTAACAAAGGGCCAAGGTAGTACATACTCCAGCATGGACTGTTGCTTTGTGAGGCCTGTCATACTTCCTGATCAGCCTCTACATACCAGATATAATCCAATGCCTATGTGATGGTCTCATTCAGGTTCATTCATGGTGACCCAATGCCTATAAGACTGCACAGCTCAATGTAATTTCTACAACTGAAAATACCATATAACAAAATTGGCTTGGTGGCTAATTTTTATTGAAGCATCTATAGATGCTGAAATTTTGATCATATGTTATTGGGCCCATCTACTTGTTGATGAGTGTCCATTTTAAGCCAAATAATATTTCATTACCTATGAAGCTCTGGTTTCTATATTCATATCCTTGATGTTCTTAGCACATGTGCAGTTATTTTATATTACTATAAAGTCATATTTAAAGTTATTGTATTTTGTATAGCACAAGGCTTACAGTAAACCAAGAATTAGCAGAGAATTTAATTTGTTGCACTTTGGTTGTTAGTGATCTTTTTCTCATTCCAAACAGTCATGACCACAGCATTTTGAGTACCATTGCCCTACTAATAGTGTAATCCCACTACTAAGGCAATCTGATCAGTCTCTCTCTGCTCCCTCTATATACTTAAGTATTGGCCCCCCTGGTTCCAAACCATGGGTTTTGACATATTCAAATCTATCTGGGCAGATAATTACACTTGAATTTACTCACACATTTGTATGTATGTGTGTTTGTATGTTCTGAAGCCGCAGGGGACGACCAGCAGATGTGTGAGGCTTTTTCAGTGACCTACTCTGCCCTTTCTTTGCCCACAACAATTTTATTCCATGATATCACCATTCTCATTGCAGTGCTTAAAGAGGGTGATGTATTCTGTGCACCAGGTGGTTTAGGGATGATAAAGAGGATGATATTTACCCTGTGTAGCTCACCTAGGTTGAGCAAAGACAGCAATCCAGCTCAAGCTGCCTTAATTGTCTTCCGGCAACTTGATTACCTGTCGCTTCTTAATTACTGTAACCTGCCTGCTGGATTGAACAGATATAATGGTTTGCAGATGTTGTGGTTGGAACTGCCCTGACACCAAAGACTGTCCTGAGAATAAACATATGGAAAGGGGCATTATTTATGCAAAGATATTCTTTTTCACCACAAGACCTCTACTGACAATCTGCAGAATTCCCCAGAGCTGATACGAGACCTTACTCTTTTTGATGCTATTAAAAGGCGCAATCCTTCAGGCACGATCCTGCTCCATAGCCTTTGGTGTGCTGGCGAGAGAAAAGGGTTTCTCTGCCACTGACACGTCAGAAGCTGTTATAAGAGGTGTTAGTAGAACTTTGAGTCAGCCATGTTGATAATGTCACTGAAAACAAACTGGACCAAAAAGCAGCCTCTAATCTAGGCCTGAGCAAAAACAGAAAGCTCTTTTCCCGCATTTCCCTGCACTTGTGGACTTAAATTCAAAGGGGACAGTTTGACGAGCTTAGATCAAAACATTTTTCAGTATTGCAGCTAAGCCCAGCATGGGACTCTAACGTCCCGCAGTGCCAAATTACAAAGGATAATATCCAGTCTGATGATTTATTTAGCCTTATATGCCTTGCCTTTCAAAGCTACCATATGCAAAAAAGACACAGTTATAAAACATTTGTTTCTATTTCACATGGGTTTCCCATCAGCCTAAGGCTTTTTTACTGATTTTAATATGTGCTCTATTCTGTAAAAGGGGTCCCACTTGACCAGAGCAGTTTCTAACATTTGTGGAGGAACAGACTGGAGCAGGAACTCCTCAGAGGCCCAGTTAGTGAAGGCCACTGGTCTTGGACCACAGCTTCACAGGGCACCAGTAAATGTTCTTAACCTAAACTTTGACCCAGTCACTCTCAAGAGCATAGCCAATTACAGTCGTCTGGTCCAGACATCAGAGAATCCTTACTCTTAGGATGTCAACGTGTATTACAGGGAACATTTTCTTTACTTATTGTAAGGTCCATCTGTCTCTCTAGTTGAAAAAGCATGCCAAGGCTATTATTGCACAGCCTTTCTCATATCAAGTTTGTAGATTTTCCACTTACACAGGTTCAGATTTTGCCCAGAAGTTTATAATGAAAAGTTGGCCACTGACCGCACTAACCTAAAACTCAATGCCATAGCATCCCCAAGTAACACACTGCAATTTAATTTGGAAAAAGGACAAATATGCTGGCATTTGTGCTTTTGAGAATGTTAAGCCAGTAAGTTTGTCCATATGATATTACAGGCAACTTGCCCAGTAGATGTGAGAGAGCAAGCAGTTGTGGCCAGAGCTGTTTCGGCTAATTGCTGTGATAGTGTAAATAGATTAGGCTGTGATTCAGATGTTTATGAAAGGAATGCCTACCTCAACTGTCTTATTAGCTACTGGTATCACAGTTATGTTATGTGGGCCCTGTATTGAATACACATTGCATGCACTATTGGCGATTCTCACCCTTATTATGATGAATTATTGTATCCTTGTTTCTAATTTGACAGGCAGCTTGTGTAGACAATTAAAGATGTAATGGTATTGGAGAACTATACACAAATTCTGACCTCTTCTTTAAGTTTCAGCTTTATAAAATGATGGTCGAACAACACAAGAGATAAGTCAAGGTCAAGGGAGCAGGAATGTTCTTTTTTGTGCCCCAGAGATGTCCAATGCACTTCAACAGAGCATATACCCTTGTAGATTTATTCATCGATTCTCAGAATGTTTTAATTTAAAAAAAGGATGAAAAGTCTGAGGGCTGACGTGGCATCCTATGCTGTTTCAAGGAAGTACCTCTTTCTGATGATGACATTATCAGCTTCCTCCTCTAACCCCCCTCTGGCTCATCTGCGATGCGGTCTTGGGGAAAGGTGTCGGACAGGTCGAAATGAGAGGCTCCGCTGAGGCAGCAGGACTGATGAGAAACAGGCGGCTTCAAACATTTTCATCCTGCCTGTCAAGGCCACCAGGGCACTGAGACACGGGGTGCAGGGAGCACATCTGGCAAAGAAAGCAGAGCTGAGCTGAGTAGAGCAGAGCTGGATGTCTACTCAGTTGAAATGGGGAAAATATACATCCATTCAGTATGCGCTGGTAGAATTAAAAATCTGTGCACAATATAGCATATGTTACAAAGACCCTCTCTGGTCAGCTTATTTTCATAGCTTTATATTAAACTGGAAGCTAATTATTGTGGCAGTTCTAATAGGATTACATAGCGCTGCATTTTCTGCATGGAATCCTGCATTGTTTTTGTTTGTTTCTTTGTTGCCAAAGATCGAGAGGACTCCCTGAGCATGTTTAAAGCACAGCCCTGAGAGCAGTTTTAAAGATGGAAAATAGTGCTGAAATCTAACAGCATGGTGCTTAATTAAACAAATGTGTTTTGTTGTACAGTGAAAGGTTTGCTAAATCTACACTCATAATGTCATACAGACCCAGTTTCCAAACTAGACACCTCACGAAGCTTAGGAGGGGAAGGGGCTTATTTGGGTTGACAGTTATTGATTAAATTTTTGCAACATATTTGTGGTTTTCTAGTTCTCTCCTATGTTTTATTCTTCTGTCTAATTTTCGTACTTTATTTGTAGTTTTTGAGCATCTGATGATTTTTCCATACAATTTAAAAAAAAAAGATTTATTGTCCTGCTGTTTTATATTAATACCATATTTTCTTTCAGAAGTCCTTTATCAGTCCTACTGCTGCTTTTTCTAAATTTTTGTTCCAAAACTTAAATCTTCCTCTGCCAAAGCTGTCTTGCTGTAACTTATTTTCAGAGCTTGGGGTCTGCGCATACTTCAGCTTTCCAGTGTGCCCTTAGCAGAATGCCATGTATCCCTTTTAGATATTGAATATTTAAACCAAGCACACAATGTGAAATTGACTGGAGACAGATGGAGAGCTGGTATTAAACTAGGCAGTACCACCCATAATCCACTATGTCTATTACACCCTCTGACCTTCTGAGACAAAAAAGCATCTCAGCAGCAGATAAATCAGTCAGCCCCACAGACGAGCTTTCTTCCAGTTCCTCATCACCCAAATATTGTTTGGCATGAAAAACTACTCAGACAAGTGGTCTGAATTAAAGATGAAACGGTGCTGTGCATCTTAATTACTGTAGGTGCATGTCAGCTCGAGTTAGCAGGCAAGCCACAGTAAGAATTTGTAGCATGAATAAATCCATGCAGATTCTCTGTTACAAGTAATCAAGCTCTTCTGGGAATTTGCAGGCCAAAAGTAGAGCGGCAGCCAGTGAGGCTTTAGGGGCCAGCCAGTAAAAGTCATGCTATTTCTTTTTTTTTTAAATCTTGGTATTGCAGTACAGGCTTGGGGATAGCACTGTGCTAGTCTCCATTTGGTGTGCACAAATGATAAATTGAATTAGAAGTCCAGAAAATCAGTAGCTTTGCTCAGATGGTAATTGTCTTATCTTAAAACAGCAAGTGTTACATCCTTAACAATCAGTGGGACTCTGTTGTTTGACAAGAAAAAGAGCAATTTTTCCCCTACATTTTTAATATCCTTTGTTATAACTCAGGCTTTCTCAAAACACATGTAAGAGGGCCTTGAAAATCACACATAATAAAGATGCTGTGAGAAGATGGACTTTGCTGCCAAAGTGTTTGTAACGGCCAGTCTAGATGAACATGCCTCTTCACTTGCCACCTGATGCAGCCAGGTCTGTTAAAATACAGGCTGCTGGGCTCAGAACACTGGAAACTGGTCAGAGTCGAGTGTTATCATCTGCTCTGCGCTGCAATTTGCAGCAATTAGCAGCATTAGCGTTCACGACGGCACAGTGGCACAGCATGTAGTGTTGGTGGCTCACAGCTCCACGGTTCAATCCTGAGCTCCAGTTACTGTCTGTGCCCACATGAGTTCTCCCCGTATCCACATGAGTTTCCTCCAGGTGCTCTCCCAAAAACATGTCGGTAGATGGATTGGCTATTCTAAATTTCCCCTAGGTGTGAATGAGTGTGTGTGTTCCATCCAGGGTGTATTCCTGCCTTGTGCCCAGTGTTCCCAGGATAGACTCTGAATCCACCGTGACCCTGACTAGGATAAAGCGATGATTAAAAATGAATGAATGAGTATTCGCATAGAGCTTGGGCCCATAATCTGGCACAGTGTAAGAGCAAGGTGATCTGGGCCTGTGGCTGATGGACCGCATGATTCCTATAAGGTATTAGGTTCCAACTTGAAGAAACCCCAGCAGCACAGATTAATTTGGAGACATTAGACGCAATAGCCCCAAGTGTTGGAGTTTACTGACGGACACAGCATAGTGTATAATTGGTGGAAGTCCAGGCAAATCAAAAGAGGTGGCAAAGCATTTGTAGTACAGGTAACTCGTTTGCGCATTGGTCAACTGGTTTGTGTGTTGAAGTAAGCAACCTTGCCCATGCACTTTTTCAGTACTTGGGCTCCAGAACTCTGATTTTGATTAAGGATAACAGAGAGCAGAGTTTTGACGCAGTCCAAACTCTAAACTTAAGCACACCAGCTGGGTGCTATCCTGCACACATCAAACAACGAGGGAAACAGGTCACAGGATGTGTTTATGGGTGTTCCATCAAGCAGCTGCGCCTTGCACAGCCGTTGCCTTGACTACTGGCGTAGACGGCACGGAAGGCTGGGATAACTGGTGAATTTTGGCAGATGAAGTAGCGTCTGCATTAAGGCAGGTTCGTGAGTCCGACTCATTTGTTCAGAAGATCAACCAATTGATGATTGGATTTAATTAAGTTTTGTTCTAGGCAGAACTAAGTCTTCCAGCCCCTTTGACGCTGCTGATAAATCCATGTCCCTGTTTCAAATTAAAGATCCATGCCGGTGTCTCTTCCTAAAGGGCCCAGGCCAAAGAGAAACCAGCTCTTCTTGCCCAGATCTCACTTTGTGTGCAACCATGGGACCAGGCCTCTTGTGAGCTTGTGTGTGTGTTAATAAAGCCTAAGGGAAGCTTGTCATTTTTGTGGGTTTCCTCTGCTCAGTGAAAAGCTCAGCCAGAGTATTTCTGGCATGGCCCTGTGATTGTTAATCCAGGAATTCCTGTTCTCTCCAAAGCGTGTCTTAATGCCATTAGCAGAACTCATTATGCTAATGCACTTTCCTTGACTAGACTATGATCTCTGGATTAACACACATTCGTGGTTCCCATTCAGCCCTGCGCTGCTGAGAGACTGCCTCCTTCTTCTGGATTTCACACCCTGATTCAGAGCACTTATCTCTACTATTGATTTCCGGATGCCCGCAGTCCTTGCAGCTTGGGATCACAGATCTCTTCATGCCACACTAACCTCCCCTCCTCATTTCATTTTCACTAAGTCAATCCAGCTTTCACTATCCATTAAGACACCAGAGAAACTGTGGAGAATGAATGGAATCAGGCAGGAGATGACCCTGGATCCAGACTATGCACCCTATAGGCAGGGAGCAAGGCGCCACCATCTTTAGCACAGGCAACCGCAGCACAGCCTTCTAGCTGTCTGGAATGTAAACACCTTGACACGTTTTCAGTGAAGGAGGAAAATGTGGGCTGGAACTGAAAGTTGAAGTTTGCCTTTGTGTTCTTTATGCCCTCTCTGATTTTGTCATGCTGGATGTTTTGTTTCTTGGAGCAGGCATTGATAGCATCTTTTGGAACCTCTCCAACTTAAATGCCATCTCTCTTACTTCTCGCGTTTTCTCTCTTTCTAAACCTCCCCACATGAATTTTGAGAAAATTGCCAAGCTTCCTTCTGCCTTTTTAATGTGTCGTGAAGAGAACAAATGGTCAGGGTTTTATATACGATCGCCATCATTTACCAAAGTCCACTAGGGATGCTGCTCCACTGAATGTTGTACCATTCTCACCGGTGCCATCCATCACCGCACATGGCAGCTTTTGGTTTATTGCTCTATGCGTTGCTGTGGGAGTGTGCAGTTCCAAGACCAAGCTAAATGACAGGAGTGGGGACTCCTACGGGGGGGATCTAGCTAGATGGAGAAAATGGCTTTAGCAAGGTCAAGTGGCTTTTCAGAGGTCCAATCAACAGATATCTCCTGATCAGGTTAGGTGGAGGTGTTTCAACAGATGAGGACATATTCACAAAGTCCGTGTTTTGCTCTCTTTCTCTTTCTCTTTCTTTTTCTTTCTTCCAGCCTCAGTCTTTACCTCCTGGTCATGCACACAACCATGAGCTCATTAAACTGTTTATCTTGAGCACATAGCAGAGGCTTCTTCTGACCGGCGGAAATGGTGCCATTGCCTTAGGAGCCTTTTTCTCATTTAACATCCACACCACAAACCCAGCAGTGCTGTACTGACCTCACACAGAGGTCACTAGCACAGGGGTCACTAGAGAGACAGCATGCTCCTCAGCAACCCTTTGGCAGCATCTCACACAGACATCTGAGGGACTAGGCTGTAAATCTTTCACCCAGCCCAATAGAGGGAAACCCCCACCCACGCACACAGCCCCAGCACCTGAGTATTCTACCAGGCTGTTACACCCACCCTCTGGAAAGTTCCCAACAGCTTTCGGCAAGGCGGAACTGGAAAGGCATTAATGCCCCATTGGCAATCCCTATGGTCATGGACATCAAGAGGGCCCTCACTTATTTATTTCAATTTCCAGTAAAAATAAAACTCTCTGTGCTATTTGGATTGGCACCTCCAGCTCTCAGGTCTATGTCCAGGCCAGATTACTCATCATTTGGAGAGAGAGGCTATTTCAGCAGCATGGGGACAGACTGACAGGGTGATTGATGGAGTGACGAGGTCTGGACAATGAGGCAGCCGTGGGAAGACAGGTTTGAACCACGTCGTGGAAGTGTTGAAAGGATCCATAGGTTGTACCGTAATGGCTTCATGTTCAGAATGCTGCAGATGACTGTTGTCAGGCTGCCCCCACCTTTCCCTCCCGTGTTTTTTTATCTCGTTCTGCTCCATAAAATAATAAGCCCAGTGTCACAGCCTGTGATTTGGGTAATGTGCAGCTTAAGGGCATAGGTGACTGCCCAGCCAATCAAAGAGGTGTATTTGGGTGCTGGGTTATATCAGTTAAGGTGTTCTGGCTTGTCTGTGGGCCCCAGTAATATCAGACGTGTGGCATAAACATAGTTGACATTGTGTTGTATGCACAAATGTTTACACACATTCCCAAACTTGTTGTGCGCCATATGGGCCATAGACTCACACATACATGCTCATACGCAGACAGAAGGCACCTCACAGCACAAATCATCTCACTCATTGGAGACCCATTGACTCTAATCTTGCTCCTAATGAGACTCGGTCAAATGGCTCAATTTCCGATGGCCTGGAAAGCCTATGAAAATGAACCAAGTGTTTCTCTGGCACAGTCTCTCATTATATCTGCCTGGGAGGAGAGTTAGTGAGAGAGAAAGAGAGAGAGACTGTAGTCATGAAAGAGCCCCACAGCCTTGCGAGGACAGCACGACAGCATGTTAGCATACAACCATTTTAATCACATCTTGCCATGCTTCATTTCACTGTGAATATAATGTTTCCCCCTGCAAAAAACAAAAACAGGTTCATAATTTGCAAAGGGGTAAACACCAGACTGTCATAATCAGTGCGTTGGCCACCTCGTCATATTCAGACACTGCCTTATTAGTAGAGTTTGTCTTCCTAGTTACGCATTTTGCTAAAACAAGGCAACATTTCATCACAACTAGTAAATTGAGTGACAGAAAGAAACATTAAAAGTTATGACAGCTTTATTCGCGGTCAGTCTGACTGATGTTGAAAGCATTTTCAGACTATTTCAATAAGCCCAGCAATTTGGTGCCTTTGAAATGTGAGAACACATGATCAAATGTTGGGCAACTGGGTTGCCTAGATCACAGAAAAACAAATTAGTTAAATGGTTTTGAGGTTGGAGTTTATAAAATTTTGTGAATAAAACTAACAACCCTACACTGCAAGCTTAATCTAGACATGCATAGACTTTCGAGCTTAAGAAGGAATCATGTGCATAAAAGTGATGTCAATTCAGTGAATAGGAAAACATTAGGAGATAAAGCATACACTCTTAGATAAAAAGATTAAATCTAAAACCCTAAAGGGTTCATCGGCTTGTCCCTCTGGTAAAACCTTTAAAGGTTCCGTGCTTTCGGAAACAAGGATTATCCTTGATATAAGCAGTCTCAAGAATGGCAACTAAAACATTATGTAGTTATCTAGCAGCAGAATTGAACTCTAGTTCCACTGTACAATTGACCTGCCTCCAAACTAGACCTGGATTGGCTGCAAAAGTGGTGCATTAGTGAAAATGATCTCCAGCCAAGACAGAAGGTTATTTGGAGGAGACTGCCTCTTTGGTGAGGAATTAGGAGAACGAATCCTCTGGTTTGGCTTAATCAACATGGCACCACATGGAGAGCATCCAATGCATCTCTCTTCTTGTAGCCACTGCACAGACCAAAACAAAGCACATATGTGCCTATGAATGTGACTCTTTTACTCTTCCCTTAGTAGACTGGTTTACTGCTGTTTCTGGCTGTCAAAATTGGTGAAGGTTTTGAAACCTTTGTAGTTAGGGAGTATGACAAACATTGTATTCTTAGTTCATGGGACCATAACTGTCAATAAGGCAGTGGGGTAGATGATGCTAATGATTTAGAAGCTCGTCATCAGCATGGACCTTAGAGCGATAATGAGTAATAGGAGGGAAAGTAGCATGTCTGGTTAATCTGTCTGTCACTGTGCCTCTCTCTCTGTCTTCACAGTGCAGATGAGCATGAGGCTCTTAGTTGGCAGAGTTCACTTTCTCACATGTGCTACCCAGACTGACCACACTGCGATTTCAAGGAAGATAGCATTTACCGTGCAGGCAGCATCACTCTCCCGGCCTGCTGCCAGCTGCTCTCCATTTTCACACTCACACACACACACACACACACACACACACACACACACAAAGGGCCTTCTAGCTTTGCAATGGAAACACTCAAGTAATTTTCAGTACCATGGGCGGACTGAGTTATGAAGGCTTAGTGAAGCCTATTACCCTTAACATCCCAGACAGACACTTGTAAGAAGAATAGTCACATTCGCCTTTAGGGTGTTCTTTGCAGATATTAATTCATACCTCTGTAATGGGCTTATCATGCCAATTTTGTCAAACGTAATTTATTCTTGTGAGGACGTGGATGATTTATTCCACTTATTCACAAATCTCCAAAGAATATCCCTTAATTTCGCCCTGTAGTCTTCTTCGAGATCTTGGAATACCTTTTAATATTTGCCTGTCACTTACTCAATCTCCTTCAACTCCCAGTGGAGGGCCAAAGTTTCCTGCCTCCATCTGGACATTGTACTACAGCACGGATCACGTCTTGTCGATCCTCATTGCCTTATTCAGCGTTGACCTTGTTCAGATTTCAGCAGCCCGCCTTCGTCCCTGTGGGTTCCATTCTAAGACCATCTTTGTGATGTTTCCCTGATTGCGTCTTAGTGTGTGGACGATCCAAGACGTCCTCCCTTTTTTCTGATATTGGTGCTTGAGATGCCACAGAAAAAAGAAAAGAAAATGGTGAGTTTCTATTGTTTACGAGCTACAGAGTTCTTCAGGGAATCCGCACCTTGCTGGATTCATGAAGCAGAGAGAGTTCCTCAACACTGAGCAGATGCCAGCACGTCTGTCCCACTCCAAACTGTAACTATGTGATAAAGAGCACGAGAAGGAGGGAGGTGGAAAGCAAGCCTTCCAGATAATGTGATGGTTGTGATTCCCAGCTCTCTGTAGGGCTGTGGGTCATGTCTGTCTTGCAGGCCCGGCCCGCTGATAATCGAAGCCTCATGAAGAGAGTCGATAGCATAATGAATAGGTTGATCAGGTCTTCATGGTAAGGCATGGTGTTTGGGAAGAGAGCCGGTGGAAACTATTAAAACGCCCTGAGTGCAAACCTAACCCGGCCTTTGAAAGAGCTGTAAGAGCAGCTCCGGAGGATGAGAGAAGCCTGTTCCTCTGTGATAGAGTCAGAGTCTGAGTGGTGCAGCCCCTGCACACATCTTGCAATCTTCCTCAACACCAGTCAGCATATACACCTTTGTTTATCACCCCATGATGAAAGCGCTGACAAAGGTTGCAGTGTTTAACCTCGAAATATTACTACTTGAATGGCACCTATTGTTCCTGCAGGGGTTTTTATACAAAGGAGATTAGTAGCACATGGACCAGGGCCTGCATTAACTGAGTATCATGCAGAGACTTCATTACGCAAGCCGCGGCAGTCCCAGGCCAGGCGAACAAACATGTCATTTCCTACGCTTACCTCATAGATTTACTAGAGTGCTTGTCTGTAATCGCCTATAAATATGTCCAATTGAATATGGGACAACAAGAGTCATTTGGGTATTATTGCTCTTTGGAATGTTATGATTCTTGTAACTCTTAATGTTAACCATCTCTGTTTGTGCAGCCTGGGGTATTACTGTCACCTCCCACAGAAGGAAAATGATCTCCTTTTACCACATCAGTGGACCTCTGCAGTGCATAATACATCCAGCAATGGATGATTCCTGTGTGTTTTATTAACATTCCAAAAAGTGGGTTTAAAAATTACGCTTTTGGCCCCACTGTCAAACAGGGCTGGAATTAAATGAATGGAAGACCCCAATTAACCCAGTGCTTTTTTTAATTATTGTTTACCAAAGAAACCTTCCATTACCACTTGTTTATTGTAGCAGTCCAATTACTAGCTGCATATCAGAGCTTTATGCACTCCGGGGTTGTGAAAAAAAAAAAAACCTTTTATTTATGCTCATTTATTATGATACGAGAAAGAGAGACTCAAAGGAAAACAAGTGGCTCTATTAAAATTATATAAAAACTCGGCAAAGGGCTGTTCTTTCATTTATAAGCATCAGCTGATTCGCATTTCCTAAATTAAATGGCCAAACACATGCGAGCCTAAAACTCAAAACAGATTGTCTTACGTGGTAGTCTTGTGGTGCTTCGGGGAAGAACGCAAAGAGAGAAATCTTAAGGTTGCAGTGTCTGTTTCAGATCTGCCACACTTAACTTGCTGGAAAAGGATTCTTTACAAATTCTGTGGTGTGAAGGAACTACAAAAGAAGGAACAAACCAGCCAGCCAGCTAATGCCTGTCTAATCCAAGCTTCTTGATTTGATCTCTGATTGTGTGTATAATCCAAAGTTTTTAAGATGGAATCGGAGCGGTGGCGTGCCATTCATTTACAGCTCTTCACACCCTGTGAGGCCTGTCTGCTATGCAGTACTGGGGTGTGATGAACCCCCAGTGCCACTATGTCTTTAACAGCAGTCAGAGGTGCTTAATTTATAAATCCACGTATTTTATGTGACAGCTTGATTTTAATCATGTTTTGCCATTGATGTGGCTAGGTACTTAAAAAAGTTTACCGAGCACTGCTCTGTGGGATATTAATGCTGCCTGAATGCTGCAATTGCTCAATGCGAAATGGTTTTAGTTCTGGAGTTCTCTCATAAAATCTATTGAAACTAAACTCCGATAAACAGGGTGGTCTCATGCAGTGGATTAACACCATCATTTGGATGCCTTTTCTCAGCTCGCGCTGTCATATGTGCCATTGGTGCTGTTATATGTGGTGTACTTCTCCCTAATGGAGAACAGTAGCTCTGTGTAGGGCGTAACCTGGCCTTGTAAACAGTGTGGTGAGATCCCCTTGGCTAGTAGAACCACGGTTGATGAAAAAACAGGAAGACATGGGACCTTCCTGTCTGTCAATTCTCTAGATATACAGTCAAGCCAGAAAGTCTGCACGCCCCTTTCACCTTCTCCACGTTTCATTACATTACAGACTTATTCTACAGTAGATTGAGTTCATTTTTTG
>JAOUQW010000034.1:11952322-11971189 GCA_028565825.1 Olivaichthys viedmensis | reverse complement strand
GGTGGAGCTGAGGCTTGAACCCACAACCTTCTGATCAGTAGCCCAGTGCCCTAACCACTGAGCCACCACTGCCCCTATACTTGCTTCATATACTCGCTTTAGATATATAAGCTTCAGAATCTCATTTAAAAAAATTGTAAAGTACCAGGGATAGTCAGTATTTACAAATTTAACACACACATCATTCTTTGGGAGGCTGGGGTCTATAGGGTGTATTACATCACGAGTGTAAATTGTGTTAAGAAAAAAAAGTGATTCCAGTTGTCCAAGATGGCTGCTTCCATTATATTACAGCATTCAGCTACACAATGAAGTTTTGTTTCTTTTTATAGATTACAGTAAACCATCTTGTGTTCTAAATCACAGTTTAATTTTGGAGGCTATACCATATGTCTCACTAATCTCACAGTGACGTAATGCTGTATTAACCTTCACATATAAGCAATAGCGATGTACTACTACTATTCAAGAAAGTACATAAAGTAGGAAACCGAGTGATGCTCTGGTGAACTGATTAACTTATACATTGATGAGTGAAAGTTCAGCCCCGGTGCGTGGACATGTTCATGATGAGGTGGTAACAAGCAAATGAATCCCAATGGAATGCATTGGCCCTGAACACGTGGGCTTTAGAGCTGATCTGTCCGTCATCAGTCTGAATGGAGGGAAAAAAGAAGAGCTGCAGGCCGTCACCGTTCCTCTGTCCTCCATGCATTGTGTCTCAAAGCTGCTATTCATTCCACTGCTGGCAGAGTGTGAAGTGTGTCTCAGCCCTCAGTGTGAGTTATGTTCCCTTTCTCTGATTTGTGACAGCCACAATGAGAGAGGAAACACTGGCGATGACCTGGATCCTTCTCCTTGGCTCCTTCTTGCACTTCTTTTAATTGTATAATTCTTGCTGTGGCTTTTCATCTTTCTTGGACAGTCTCACAATCTCTCTGTCTGTCTCGCTGTCTCTCTGTGTCTCGGTTTCTTACTCCCCCACGCTTTCTCCCTCTCTCAGACTTTCCATCTTTATTTTTCCATTTTCTTTCTCACACTACATTTTTGGTAACACTTTACTGTAGGGCAGTGTTCAGAAGGCTACATGACACCTACATAAGCCCTTCATGACAACTGGCAAACTTATATAAACTCTTATTCCAATAGACGTCTGTTGTCATAAAAGCTGCTTTTGTCAACTTTGATGTCAAGGAGAAATGCTGTTGAAAGTGCAGATTTCAAAATTTTAATAGAGACCATATTTATCTCTGTAAGTCGAAAGAGGATATTGTGCTATGTTTAAAAATTTTAATTAAATATTTTACGCACGCAGTTTTGTCTACGAAATTAATTATAACGCTTTGCTATTTTTCTTATATCTTAATAATTTTTACGTAGAAACAAGCAGAATAAAACCAACGAAAGTGCAGACTCTGAAAAGACAATACATATCTATTGCAAATTTAGCGCCACCAAGACAACTTGCACGGACAGCGCGGACTACTGAGAGAGAAGTGTTTATTAGCGATTTATTTACCAAAATAGACGACGATTACTTAGTGACAAATGTTTATTTTCCAACTTAACTCGTTTGGAATCTCCTCTTTTCCAAAAATTTCTTTTTTGCCAAAAAATGCATTTTTATTCGCTCGAACTAATTTTACAAGCAGACAAAGGAGTGGCACAGAGAAACACTAATAGAGCATAAGGAGTAAAAAAAACTCCTTAAAACTTGAGTTTTTATGTAAATAGTTTAATTATGAGTTACGTAATTTTACACCTGTTATTTTGTTATTTATTGACCACTGTTCAATTAACATTTCTATGTCTGAATCATTTTGGTTTATTTTTTTAGTAAAGAATTGTGAATTTCTACAGGCGCCTCTACTGTTTTTTTCTTTGAATTTAGAAGACTGGCTACTAAGTAGTTAATTGAATCTACAAAATAACTAGTTAGACATGTAGATTAGGCTGTGCTGAAAAAAATGATACCGATTATGTGGGGTAAAGGTTGTTTGTTAGAGCCAAAATAAATGTATAATATGCAGCAAAATTATAGAATAGATCTCTGGACTTCAAAGGGTTAAGGGCCAAAGAAAATATATGTAACTGTCATTACAGTGTCATGGCATTGGTATAAGGATTCATAAAACTCTAATAGATGGCAAAATGTAACACACTTTACTTAGGGGCCAAAGAAAATATACATACCACTGTCATTGCAGTGTCATGGCACTGACATAAGGATTCATAAAACTCTTATAGATGGCAAAATGAAATTCACTTTACTTAAGGGCCAAAGAAAATATAGATAACTGTCATTACAGTGTCATGACATTGACATAAGGATTCATAAAACTCTTATAGATGGCAAAATGAAACTCATGTCATGTAGCCTTCTGAAACCTGCCCTACAGTAAAGTGTTACCAACTGATTTAAGTATTTAAACAAATGTGACTAAGAGCAGTCTGGTTGTGATTAAAGGATTTTGAAGGAATACATGGTTATAATGTACAATGTGAAAGAAAAGCCTATTTCCTGTTGATTTAAAATGATAAAGTGCAATAAAACTAGTTTGTTCCTAAATTGGCTGAATAATTGCGAACAATTCGAACTAAATAATCAAGATTATCATTTTAGCCGTTATTGTGCAGCCCTAAAATAAAGTATTCTTGAATAACAAGTTTCAGCCAAGTAAAACATTGTGATATAAAATTTAAAAAAAGATCAAATAAAAACAGTTCTTGTTAGTTGACTCAGATATTTGGACTGTATTTATTGTTAAGGGAAACGGTACTCAAATGTCACAGCTAGAGAGAAAGAGAAAGAGAGAGCCTACTTGTTTTTCCCTCCCACACAATCCCAACCCCTGTATTGACAATCTGACCTGAGGAAAACTGACTGGTTTCATATTAGAGAACAGAAAAAGTGACTCCCTTCTGTCTGGGGTCTGTGGATAAGACAATTGTTTTCATTAGCTAATTGCGAGGTTGTGCATGTGTGTGTGTGTGCATGTGCGTGTGCCCTCACCTCTGGTCAAACACAGTTAAATGAGTGTCACTCCCTGCGCTGACCTTGCTGACCTTCGGCAAATGACACCCTGTCTGCATGCACGTGTTTACTCATCTGCATAGGGCAATGGATCTCTGCAGACACACACGCATGCAGACAAACAGACACGCACCGTTTCTCGGCATCAGTGGGTCTCTAAATCAGTGTGCTCAACCCACACAGTCACTCACACTATCACACTCGTATACTTTCCCTCATCACCTGCATTTTTATGCTAGACAGTTATCTCCAGCTTCCTTCAAATCATTTCTTAGCGAGTGCATGGAGAGCTTATCTTTCACTAGATGTCATGTACACAGACACGCATGAACGACCAGAGTGTGAGCACCGGCAGACGAGCTCATTTTTCCAATACCGGCTCTCGGGAAGGGGAGGAAAGGGGAATTAAAAAGGAGAGTTGTATCCCGCTTACGGTGACTGCTCTCCACCCACCAACCCCATAAAAACACACAGCAAGGTGACTTCTGATTTAATTGCTGAAATAGTACAGCCTTTGTTTTGTTTTTTTAACCAGGGACCCGGAGAGGAAACAATGAACAGGCAGTGGTCCAGGAGAAGCATTGATTTTTTCATATGCTTTCTGTATCTTAATGTCCTCCTGGTGTTCAATGCTGTAGTGGCTGATAAAGAATCAAATCTGCCTTCACAGTCACTCTTTCGCGCTCTCGCCCCCTCTCTCTCTCTCTCTCTCTCTCTCTCTCTCTCTCTCGTAACCTCCTTAGCACACTTTGCTCAAGTCAGCATCTTTGGCCCTGTCTTTGCCGAGCGGCCATATGGCTTATATCGCCATCAAGAATGCTTTTTGCAGCTAACGAGCCTGCATGTGCTGAGCTCCATTTCACCCCAGACAATATCAGTCTGCATTTCCAGTCATAGCTGGTCTCTATACATGTCTCTCTAACACGCTACACTGGTTCCAGTCGATCTTACAACCCGAGAGCATGTTGCTTCCAGATCTACACTGTCACAGAGTGGAATGTCACATTGTCAACGATAATAGACAGAAGGCTGTGTGATGATCACTATGTCACTATTATATGCATGTGTCAGCACAACCTAGAGAGCATTGCATTATTGTGTCTATGAAGCGGCGATTAATAGCAAATGAGGCCCTTGCACATCCATCCGGTTGACATTGTTATTCATAGAGTGCAAATGTAGCGTAGAGCTGCATGAATTGCCTGCTCGCCGAGGGGTGAGGATGGTCTATCACCTGCAGCGGAGGTGTGATTGAGAGAGCCCCCACTCCGTTTTTTTTGTTGGGGAAAAAAGAATGCACAGGCATAATTCAAGCTGCAGCGCTGTGCTCTTCATTAAATCGCCATGTACACACACACTCAAACACACACGCATTTTAGTTCCCTTTTGGGGAACAGGCAGTGTAGACCAGCAAAGCAAACATGCTCTTTTCATGAAGCCCCTTATGGTGTGCAAGATGGTTTACACTTGCAAATTCGTAAACAATTCATGACTCAATTTCTAGTGTAAGTGTAGGGTTAGGGGTGGGGCCAGCTTTCGTACCTTTTCTTACGACTTGATTTGTATGAAATCAAACGAAATCCAACTACATCGCTCTCACTTGTTCAAATTTGAATGAATTCTGCATGAGATCAAGTTGAGGTGTGTGTGTGTGTGTGTGTGTGTGTGTGTGGACCATGTTTTCGTCTCTTCAAGGGGACCAAATATCCCCATAATTATAGAAATGTGTGACAGTTTTGACCTTGTGGGGATATTTTTCTGGTCCTCATGAGGAAAATAGATTTTTACAAAGAATGCAGAAGAAGAAAAAAAAGAGTAAATTTTTTTTATTTTGGGTACGGAAGTTAAGGCTATGGTTAGGTGTAGGTTTAGGCTTTATTACTAGCATTACTGTATTTACCTAGAGAAATACCCCACACATATAATATTACAAACAGTGCAAACATATGTGTTGGGCAAACTACTTTGAAAGGGGACAAGTTGCTTTACAAAATATTTAGCTCAGTTACTTAAAAGCTATTCATATTTGAGGTCTTGGACATGGACAGCAGTTTTATCTTGCCGTTACATGCTAAGCTCTGATTCAAATTCACTCAGTTTTGAAAGACAACATAAAAAAAATCTGTGATAAAAGATCCAGCTGACATCGACTTACAGAACCTGGACTGGAAATGACACTCATTCACAATACAAATGACCAGTCTAGGTTTTTATTTTCCTCAGGTCAGTGTTAGAGAGCACCGACTTGTTAGCATCAAGTAACCACGTGTGTAAGTCATTCATCCTGCTTCCAACAAACTGACAAGAAATATATATTTAGATTGATTAAAATAGATATTGTGTACGTTAAGAAAATGAAACCATGTACTCAGATGATATAATAGTTGAACTGCTTACAGGATATTTTTCTGTTCCTGCATTGGTCAGCATGTCTTTGATTTCATCTCCACGGCCCTATCAATAGCTTCACTTATCTTAGGGAGAAGTCGTACTGCATGCGGATGTAACAATTGGAAGCAGAATGCAGGTGGATGTATATACAGTGGCCGTTTATTTAGGCCTTTCCAATACAGAATACAAAACAAAAGTGAATGTAGTAAAAACCTTTAAAACTCATTTAAGGCACATAATTAGACCTTAAGGAGCCACTTAATAGCCACTGTTGTACCTTAAATGAGTTTTAATGGTAGACTATATTCACTGACTTACTCTTAAGGGTACCACCTTAGTTTAGTACCTTCTTTTATGAAGGTTCTATGGCAGGGGCCAAGGTCTCCATTTTGCCATCTTATGCTTATGGATGCAGGCGACGGTGGTAGAGTTACGATTAACTGAATGAGGTAGGAGACGTGGGGCTAACCAGCAGGTTGTCTCTGACAGATTGATGGGGGGGAATTGCTTCCTCTTTTCCTCTTCCTTCCTCCCTCTTTTGACCCGCTCCAGATGGGCCACTGGCAGTGCAGGAGCATCAAACTGCCAATACGGTCCATGCCTGCAATGATTAAAGGCCAATGTAATTAGAGTAAAGGAAATTAAATTTGGGACTTCCATTCCCCACCATGTCCCACCTCAGATGCACACAGACATCATATATCCATACTCATATGCACACACCAGGCAGTCGACCACGCATGAATGAGCAATCATTACTGTTTTTGTTAAAGACGGAAGCAGTCTTGTATTACTCTTGTGAATGTTTCGGCCTTGTTATTAAACACTGTGGTGCTATACCACTATCATAGATGAGCAGTAGCATTTGTCTACAGGACTTATACACATACACAACAGATGACTTTGGCTACGTTCCCACTGCAAGCCTAAGACTAGGTTCAGACAGGCAGCTCAAATTCGAATTTTTTTGTCATATCAGATTCTCTGCAATCTGACCAGTGAAAAAACACAAGAAATCTGACTTGATTAACACATGAAAATTTGATTTCTGGACATGTTAACAGCAGGTTCAGGCAAATGGGATTTTGTGTGGGGTTTTTTTCCGTCAGTTGGTGTCCGTCATTTTGTTTTGACTTCTTGACGTCAAAATATTTGAGAATAATATATGTGGATGAAAACTAGCATGAAAGCAGGTCAGGGAATGAGAGTACCTGGGTCTAGAACAATGAAGAGGTGTCCTGTCTCCTTATACTTTTTAAAAACTCTTCAGTTTTTGTCGCTGTCGTCTGCGCCAAACACGGTCAAGAGCATGAGTGGACATTTCCATTACAGTTGAGGGCAAAAGTTTGCATTCCTCATAGTTTTTGAATGAAAAAAAAAGAAAGAAAATGTAGTACAATTTAAGACAACTCCAGTCTGAACAAACATCAGATTTGGTCACTTCTAATTTGCATTGCGGACACTCAAGTCTAAAAATCGGATTTAAGAAATAAACCATGTTTGCCCTGCAGAAAATCTTAGTGATCAATTCCAATTTACTGTTCAAATCCAATTTTTAGTTAGGCTGTTTACATTAACTTTTTTTTAAAGTGGCCCATATCCGACATAAGTCTGAACAGGTCGCGCTCCTAAACTGACTCGCATGTGCAAGAAAAACAATGCTCCATCTGAGAGTAATTCCTGCTGTGCCGAAATTATGATGAACGTCGAGTTGGATTGACGTAAAAGTTTAGTGAATTCCTATCTGACTGTTGCCACACGTCAGATATGTGTTGTAATTCAGTACCACATATGCAAGTGGCCCAAATTGGAATTGAAAAACTAAGTGTGGTTTCACATTGTTACATTGTTAGAGGAAAAGAAAACAAATCTATGTCACATATGAGAGAAAAAAAGTCTGATTTGGGCCTCTTTTACCAGAAATGGGAACGTAGCCTTTAAGAACCCTACGGTCAGTCTATAATTGTCATCACTTTCTAACAAATGTGATCCAGGCAAGTACGGTCCTGTTTAGGTTGTTTGGAGCTGGAATAGGACAAAATAGGTGAATTGTAGACCTCTGCTCTAAGCCAGGTGTCATTTCATGTGCAGTTTCAGACACTCATTTTACACAACTGTAAACCTTAGCTAAAAGCATCAGTCTGTCCTGAATGGAATTATAGAGCACAGTGTAGCAGGCTGCTGTTTTAACTCTGCTTCTGCTACTTATTTTATTTCCACAGTGATAGATAATGTGCTCATAGTAGGCCATCCCATTTGCTCCCTTCTTGTCTTATGGAAACAGATGGGCATCTTTTTGGGGAGAGGAGAATGAAAGCAGGAAGGGGCGGTAGTTTTATTGCCCTTTCCCTTTAAAGAGGCAAAAGTGGCAGGTCTGTAGCAGGTCAGATGTCACTGCTGCCTTTGAGTTGAACAAATGACTCAACAACAGTATTCAGAAGTCTCGTTGTTTTTTTTGTAGTGCCCTACATCCATCTCCTTCTTTTTCTTTTTAAAAAAAAATGGACAAGAGGGCCTGGGTGGTCAGAAAAGGGAGGGGGTGAACACTTAGGTCTGCAAACTAAAGTAAAAGAAAAGAGAAGGAAGAGGAATGGGTGGCGTGTGTGCGTCTGGGAGTCGAGCATCGTGACCCAGCCTGATTTACCAAACCCTTCCTTTAATGAAATTGTTTCAGTGGCAGAGCTGGTAAAAGCTCGTAATGGATTGGGTGCTCTAATGTAATGAAATTACTCCCTTTCGGACTTAAAAAAAAAAAGAAAAGCGAAGGAGGGGGAGAGGATGAATGGAGAGACAAGCGGGAGGGGGCAGAGGAAGAGAAAATGCAATTAATATTTACAGAGAGTTGACAGACGGGGTGGGCCTCGTGTTCACTCTCCTTCTGCCTCACAGTCTTTAGATGGCTTTTTTTTGCTCTCTCTCTCTTTACTACTTCTCTCTCCCTCTCTTTTTGTATATTTTACCTTGTTTTCCCGATGATGTCTTACAGCAGGGTAAATAGAGTGGGATGGTGAGATAGAGAGAGAGGAAAAGAGAGAGAGGGAGAGCAGGAGAGCAAAGGAGAGAGAGAGAGAGAGAGAGAGAGAGAGGAAAAGAGAGAGGGGAGGGGAGGGGATATGATGGGCTGCAGCCAGCCAGGCCACTTCTAGTCATTTGGTCCTTGTCCCTGACTGCGGGGAGGAGTGTGGAGGTGAGAGCTCTGTGTGTGTCTGTGTGTGCTGGTGTGTCTGGCTCCGTCCTGCATGCCCCCCCTCCCCCTCTCCTCCTCTTATTCCTCCACCCTCCTCTCCTCTTCTCCCTCTCCTCCTCTGTACCCCTCCCTCAGCCCCCACCCACTTGTCTGCAGACCCACCGCTGACTCCTGTCTCTCATCTGCAGGCAACTGGACAGCAACCACATCAGCTGCATTGAAGATGGAGCCTTCCGAGCCCTGCGCGATCTGGAGATACTGTGAGTCCCCCTCTCTCTCATTTCCTCTCTTGCCCTCTCCTCTTCTCTCTTTATGTGTTCTTACATTTATTTTTAACTCTCACTTCATCATTCCTTCCTATTGCTCTTTCTGTATGTGTTTGTATACTGGTGTGTTTTTTTCGCCTTGACTGTCCTCAAAGGACAAAGTGTGTTGCGTGTGAAAGTGCAGCGCACCTGCGGCACAGAGGCAGTACCGGTGTCACCTAGTCCAATCTGTTGCCACTGCTAGTGTATATGTGTATGTGTGTGTGTGTGTAATGGGTGTGCGACAGTGAAAGTTGCTCGTTTGTCATCCCATGCTGCATTGTCGTATTACGCTGTCGCCTCCACAGAAAATGGTACGTGTTCCTATTGACTTTTCCTTCTTGTACCCGCGTGTGCAGAGAATTCTGTTGTTAAAAGTACTCCTCTGTCCGTGCATCTGTGTCCCGTGGAGACCCAGCATTGTAAATCACTACCTTCTACTTCAAATCCACAGGATCAGTTCAGAGGAAGCTGAGTGTTCTTCCCTTTTGCGCCATTCCTGCTTGAGACTTCTCAGGGTCTTATATTATAGTGACGATTTTATCACTTTAACCTTTCTAACCCGCATCTCCCTAAGCTCAGTAAGGATTTGAGTTCTCAAAAGAATTCCTAGATAGTGCTGCCACTTAATTAAGCATAGAGATAAAAACAGGGGAAAACTCTGCGGTGACACTGAAGATAGCGCATTAAAATCAACAGGATGTGAGAAGGGGGAGAGAGCAAGAGGCGCTGAACACCGCAGCCCCATCCATCAGACCAGTGGCAGAGCGCTAAGTGCCAGCCTCATCCTCCAAACGAGCTGGGGGGAGGGGAAGGGAGGGGGTCCAGGCCTCACCGTCCATTTATCCAGAGTAGACCACGGCAGAAGCACTACATCACTGTTAGGCAGGTCCAAGTTTCTGAGGTGTTATTAAGGAGCCACAGAATTGGGAGAGACTGAAGCAGTAGAGCCAGAATGGAGGAGAGAGAGATAGACTGAGGCGAGACTTCGACAGGAAGACAGGAGACAAGGAGAAAACAGGTGAGAAAACGAGAATTAGACTCTCATTTTGTCCTCAGTGTCTCGTGAACAAAGCATAAAACAGGCTGATCAAAGGGGGAAAAAAGGAAAGTAAAGAAGAACATGAGCTGAAATGTGTGAGCGAGTCAGGAATCAATTTTCATTAATAATACAGAATATCCTCAGATTCCACCAAATCCCATTACCAAATGCCCAGCCATGGAGAACAGGGGAATATGAATATGCACTGCTTGCTGCTGATTGAACCATCCATCCATGTGGTCGGCAGCGGTAATGTATCAGCTAGCCAATCATGATGTGTTAACTCCGCGCATTGTAATCCCTTAATCACACCCTATATGTTGTTTGTGCATAATTTCAGTTAGTTGGGTAAAAAGCAATATCAGCTTTGACATCAGGTTAGTCACCATTGCAAAGTGGAGCGTTAGGGACGCATGTCATAGATCTAGTTTAGTGATGATGATGGCTTGTGCCCATGCACCACGTTTTTGGTTTTATCTCCTGGATTAATGCAGCATTGTGTCTCAGAGGAAGCTTAATGAGTCCTTCCTTTGCCCTGTGCCATCACTCTGATGTGATGGGGCTAAAGCTAACCTTCCCTAAAGATAGAATTGTGTTAGATGGAATATTAAAGACTAGTCTTGTCCAAAATAGCCAGCACACTGGGGAGATGTTTTGCTGTAATGTTGTGTAGGATGAAAATCACTTATAGGGATACCCACTAATTGGTTACTATTTTGAGCTTATGAGATATTTTAAATGATATAGTTGTTTGTGATTTTTTTTACATCTGTTTTACAGTATATTTCAACAGTGTAATAGTTCACTATGATATGCAAGTAAATTGAAAGAGGGATAACACTGAGCTTACAGCAAAGTTTCCTTTATTTCTTTCCTCAGTTATTTAAGTCTCTGAAAACACATACGGGACAAGCCCTCATTTTCATTGGTGCAGAGGTACAAAGATAAAAGATGAAAAAAGAAAAAACATCAAAGAAATAAACTCCATCCAAAGGGTCATGTCAGCTGTGCAAAGAGTCTCCTTTGATAGGTAAGATCCAAAAAGGCCAAACTTTTCAACTAATCACACCCATCATTAAAACGTGTCTGAATGGAGCACTGCAGCATATCCCATGTATTTCAGACACAGACAAAAGGTAGAGAGATTCATTGATCAGCAGTCTTGATTAGAAAAGAGTCCTGATCAAGCAAATCCCCGGTCTCTCGTACCAAATTCTTGCGTGTGATTTAATACCTGCCAAGGCTCACAAAATAAATGATTGGCTCTTTCTGGTGATGAATTGTAATTTATATTTAACATAACTGTGCTAATGATTGAACTAATGACTTCAAAGCTATCTTGGGCTCCCTCCCACTGACAGGACATGCCTTGCATCTCAATGAGCTGGAGAAATTGCTGTGGCCAGCACACTAATAAGTAAAATAGTTAATCTGCAGGGAGGCCTTCGAGAGCCTCAACCTGTGTAACGAACCCATAACCCTATTCATCTTACCCTGAATTTCACATTGTGCTGACTTTTGGGTTTTCAACTAATGATGTCTCTTTGGTTCATCTGTAATAAAAGATGAATATTTAATCTCCTACTTCATGTATTTTACCTTATGCCAATTCTAATATAATGTATTTTGTTGGATACATTTGTTGGATTGCAGACATTTTGATAGCAATTTTGAAAATTTAGAACTCAAAATTCATGATTCTGTTCACTTTGTGCCGCAGAGTGTTTCTAAATGAGCGTGTTCTCTCTGTGTGGCACTTATGATTGAAAAAATATTTTACCAGCTACAGCTCGTATTGCATTCTATACATTGTAGCCATACAGTGCGGGAAAAAAAAAATCACATTACAAAGTGTGCTTTGGAAAAACACTCATCATTTTAAAGTGGAGCTAAATTTATTTTAGTAAATTATCTCTTTGTCAAAACCACTATAGATGGCTCTTTGAAAAACCAAAGAGAATGTTTAGTAATGTAAAATACACTGGGTCAAGGCATAGGTCAAGAGCAATGCAATATCTCCCACGAGTTTGCTTTTCTAACAATAACAGGCATTTAACACCGAAATCATAGACTTCCATTCAAAATATTTATATCTGGTCATACGGGCATGTTTTCAGAAAGACAGACTTGACACTGAGAGCAGAACAAATCCAAGCGCTCATGTATGAGATTGATTTATGTTGAAACTGAGACACGGGGAGTGTATTTTATTTCGAGTGTTGTTATTGTACTGTATTATTACAAGCTTGTAATATACAGACTGTTACAAAACTGTACTGCCATCGTCAGTCTGTACTGCTGACATTATTTAACTGTGTATTTAACATTATTTATAATACTTTCAAGATGTTAAACAGGGCGTTAGAGGCTAATTCTGAAGAACAATGTTAGAAATGAATTCCTGGTACTGTGGGTACGCATAAACATCCACACTTCTGCACAGACACACACACACACACACACACGCACCACTCTGCAGAGCACTGGGACATCTGCATATTTTATAGCCACTTTTGTACAGTCTGGCCCCAAATCAAATGTCAAATCATGGGAATTTTTTCGCCAGGCTGTGTCATTTTTTTATGAGGAGGAAAGTGCAGAGACATTTTTCCTGTGCCATATGCCGAAGGTGACCTTCCCTCTTGCACCACGCATTGACAAGAGGCACCAAATTTTCACATTACAGTGAACCTCCCCATCCTGCCAAATGCTGTCATTTGTCAATGTGTATGCAATGCATTTTCTTGACAGCTTGGCACAGACCCCCCTGCTCGAACCAGGATGAGTTTAGCATGGTAGCATGGGCTCTACGCCTCTCCGGCATAAGCGGGCTCCATCTACAGCAGCGGGGGGGTGGGAACTCAGGTCCTGGAGGGCCACAGTCCTTCAGTGATTTGTATTTACCGTCTTATAAGACACCAAATTCAGCCCATGAAGGGATTGGGAATTAGCTGATGAGTGGAATCAGGTGTGTTAAATGAGATTGAAAGCTAAACAGTGCTGCGGCCCTCCAGGACTGAAGGCTGACACCTGTGATCTATTGCATACCGCGTCATGCTTCCAATTTGAATAAGACATTCCTCTCCTTTTGATTAAGCAGATGCACTCTGAACCATGACTGTAATTTAATGATAGTGATGCCGTTCTGTTTAGAGGAGCTCTTTCACACACAGTCCATTAGCATGCCATATTATATCAAGCAGAGGGGCCTGCTGTCACTCCCAAGTCATTCTTAAAGTATTCACTCTGCATTGTTCAGTTTTGTGCAGATGCAGAGAAATCAGTCTGTGGAGATGGAAAGAACCTATTGCATTTCTGTGGTCCAGCTAGAGTTCAGTTCTGTTCTGGGGACAAACGAGTCAGTGTTTGATCCAGACTTAAATATATGACGCAAGAAACGTGGCATACTACTTATGCAGAGGTAAAAAAAATAATGAAATACTCTGTTTTTCAGAGCATTTGGTTTGGCTGTTTAGAAAAGCCTTCAACTGTGACCTTTTGAATGCTCTCCCAGGCAACAGCAGAAGTGGCCCTTTCTCATTTTTTTGTCCCATGCCCTTTTATCCTAATAATTTCAACCCTCAGAGCCCTTGTAAAAAACATTAGTCTTGTTCTGCTCTGCCTAATGTCCTCTCTGCTGGTAGTTATAGAGTGATGGCCCCACTGTGGTTAAGGGGGGGTGTGTGTTCAGGTACAGATCAGATATTCCATGCATCCTTAATTTCCAACATCAGTCTTACTTATGCTGAGCCTGATTGAAAGGTTGCCTTTTAGTCAATAGAACGCTTTATGTGACAGACAACAGGCAGGCGAGTGGCGAGAGCAGGGCCGTGGCTAAATGAGGGAACAGATTAGAAGAGGGGAGGGGCAGGGGAGCCATCATTAGCTTCCAAACTGCACGTTCCTGTGCAGGAAATTGCCTTTCCACCACGCACTGCCCCATTGCCTTATCTCTGTATTTCGGTCTATGCCAGAGCCTGGTTCAGGAAGGGGGCCATGAAACAGCAGTGTCTCAATAGTCAGACACGCAAGCACAATTCATCAATTGCTCCTGGACATTCAGTGAGAGCAGGAGGAGGGAAATAAAGGGGGAAGAGCTTAGATTTAATCTGTTCTCATTTAAGAAGTAATGGCCTCATCAAGGACTAGAGAGGCATCTGTCTGAGCTGTAGTACCTGTTCTGTCCCCTGTCTGAACACCCATGTTCTGCTCTTCCTTTCCCATCCTCAGAGGCAGCAGAGTGTGGATTTTTTTGCAGCCATAAAGTACGCTATTTTTATTTGGAAATGCCAAGAGCTAGTATTGTTTCAGTATTTATTTTTTGTCTAATAATCCTACACTTAGACAAAACCACATGCATGGGATTTTATGTACTGGATCATGTTTTTTTTTTCTTCTTCTTTCTGGCAGGTTTATTTGAATTAGAACATCTGATTGTGGCTTTGTGCTGTAGTTGAACCCTCAGAGCTTAGCAAAACAAAGGCAAACATTTCCATCCCAGCTTAGATGGATTCAGTCATACTGCAGCAAGTGGAGGAGCCCGGGCTCTCAAAACAAAATCTGAAGGCACTTGGCAGCTCGTTCGGTTTGACCTCCCTCACAGCAGCAGATATGCTCTCTTTTGGAGCTATAGCAACATTCTGGAAATAATACCTCACATCTCAGGCTTACCATCCAATCAGGGGACAGGGGAGCATCTAGACCAAGACAGTGAATGCTTATTTCCCACTCGTTAAGCCTCTGAGGCTTATTTAAGCTACTAAAAATACACACAGGAAGCAGTGGTGTGAGACGATGAAAGGTGGAGAGAACGGTAATTCCCTCTGTTTGTCCATGGGATGAAGGGATGGTGTTTAATCAGGCTCTTTGCACCCTTATGCCCAGAACGTATTGGAAGAGAGAAGTGGCCTGGTTCGAGGCCCGTGAAAAACTTCACCCTTAATCTTCGGACACCACGAACAAATCACTCTCAACCTCTCTCTGAGGAAAGTCACAGGTAGCTGAATGTGTACGCACAAGTTAGCCATAGTCCTGACACACACAAAAGATGAGCAAAGCACTACTGCTGAGGCTCTGATGATCTCAGCTGTGTGAGTGTGTGTTGTGTGTCTGGGTCAGCAACGGACAGACAGCTCCTGGTGCTCTCTCTCTCTCTCTTGCTCTATTTTTCTCTGTCCCCTATTTAAGCCCCTATTTAACCTGCCATCCTCCTCACAACGGAAAACTCTCTTATTTCACTTTCCTTCAAGAGGGAAGTACCCAGGGTCCTCTCCAAGCTCCTCTAATGAGGGACTGGAGAAACGCTGAGAGCACTCAAGACCTCAGCGCCAGCCTTTCTGGGACTGTGGGAAAGCTTTCTTGACATAGCTGAGAAAAGAGAAAGAAGCCAAGAAAGAAAAGGTGTCCCATCAAGACAGTCCCAGTGTCACTGGAAGGCTATGGGATTGAGAGGCTAATAGCTACTCAATCCCATTGACTGCCACGTCAATAGAGACTTAAATCAAATCATAAAGTTACATTGTTAAGCTTCACAGCGTTATTAGTCAGGAGCCACTATTGATTTTATTCTGTTTAAGCTCGAATACACATTCTCAGGAGACATCGCGGATTCATTGATTGTTCCCTGCCACAGTTGGCTTTTCTGTAAAAAAAAAAAAAAAAAAAAAGATTGATTTATGATCAGCCACTGGGGGACACACTGAAATGACTCTGTCACTCAAATTAATCATATAGAATAAAGATTTTTAAAAAAATAAAAGAGTGCCACATGTGATTTGTGCTCATTTGCCGAGAACCAAAGCTTACACATGACCTTGGCATTGCATTTTCAGTCAGTGGAAGCCCGTAGAAATCAATGCAATATGATATCTGTAGTGAACACAGCATAAAGCCACTGCCCATTCTAACAGATATGTAATACCTGCTTAGTCTCAAAGTCTGCTTAGACTCTTCACTCTCATTATGTGCGGTCAAGAGTTAATCTTATCTAACTCTGGGCTGGGAACACAAAATCCATATAAGATTATTTTTATGCCAGCTTTTTATAGCTGGAACCTGGCCGGTTGAAATATGGATGAGTTGGAGAGAACTACCAGTTAGCACAATCTGTTAGGTACACTTAGAGGGGTTCGTATTGTTTTTTTTTTCTTTCTGGCTTCATACATCCCTTTGTGTTTTAACTGTATCCCAGCCAAAGCCACAAGAACATCTTTTGTGTTGTCGCTCACTCACCTCGATCTACCGCTGCTTGGAAGAACTTGAGCCAGCGATTGAAAGTGCTGGTCCTTCCTGGGCAGAGCCCAGTCTTTCCCCTGCATATGGTTTGGTATTACAGGTTTTAGCAGGGCGTTCCTCCCTCGGGCTAGGCCAGATCTTCCACTGCTCTCATCTCTGAGCCTAAGAGGCCTTGAGAAGAGGATTGCGTTCGTTAGCTTGGTTAGCTTCTCACAAAGGGTGATTCCTCCTCCCTGCACGTAATGTTTTTTTGTGGAATAACAATAATTTTCCATGCCATTTAGAAGGTTTTTCTTTTTTTCTTTTCCTGTGCCTTAATAAAGTGTTCCCCTACTGAGCCATGCCAAAATAAATGTCAAGATTGTCATTAAAATTC
The DNA here is from genome assembly GCA_028565825.1 of Olivaichthys viedmensis. NCBI lineage: Eukaryota > Metazoa > Chordata > Actinopteri > Siluriformes > Diplomystidae > Olivaichthys > Olivaichthys viedmensis. The sequence continues at coordinate 11,954,620 of JAOUQW010000034.1, read as the reverse complement.
CACAGGAATGCTGTGTTTTGGAGGGATTAACTTTTTCTCTTATTCACTATTTTGTCCCTTTTTTTGCAGTTCGGTCTTAAAGCAGCGCTGTTGTTGGGGATGGGGATTTTCCACTGTCGGAGTTACGAGTCCAGTCTCAGAAACGCAGAAACATATTATCCTGCGGTCATATTTATCTTCCCTTCTCGTTTAAGGGGAGGTTTAGGTGGAATTAGCTGCTTGTGAGTGAAAAGCGTAAGCTTAGTGGATCCACTAGCACACAGCGCTGGCGTTAACTCTGTGCAGCTCCGTGCCACAGTGCTCCCCTAAAACCGGCCCAAACTATAAAACCCTGGCATCATCTCCCCCACTGACCCTTAGATTACATAGCACAGTCCGACCCCCAAACCCTGACTGGATGCTGAACTGCTCTTGCGAGGAGCTGCAGCATTCAGCATTCAGCATTTTCGCCAGGCATTTAAGACCATTATAACACCAGTTGAGAAGTTCCAGACCCGCCGCATCTTTCTGTGCAGGGCGGGTTTGGGCCCTGCAAGTTTGGGATGGCTCTATTACAAGATTAAGGCAGCTAACTAACGCTAATAAGGAGGGCTGCTGCTCTGGCAGGAAGCACAGAAGCCTGCCGGCCATGTTTACAGCTGCACACGCCGCTGATGATCTCATTTTAAAGCCGATTACACGCTGCCGTGGACACACACTGATCATGCGTTATGTGCACCACAACAGTGCCGGGAACGACTAGCACACACAGCGTTCGCATCACAGGCCAGTAGAGCGGAGGATTACTCCAAATTAGGAGATTTTTTTTAGGACTTAACTTGGGAGATAATGTCTTCATATTTCAGTCAAATAGAACCTAATCCTAATACAGACATATAATAAATCTGCCTGTTAGTCTTACATCTTTATCTTTCACTAAAATTGTGTACACACTATCCATGCTTTACGTGAAGCTACACTGGATTAATACAAATGTCTGATCTTTTCTATCTCTCTTTTGCTTTCCAGCACTCTCAACAACAACAACATCACCCTCATTCCGCTGTCCAGCTTCAACCACATGCCCAAACTGCGGACTCTGTGAGTATTGTAATATATTTACATTTACTTTTATTCATTTGGCAGACACTTTTATCCAAAGCGACTTACAAATGAGTTGCGCAGTTGAGGGTTAAGGGTCTTGCTTAAGGGCCCCTCAGTGGCTCTCTGGCAGTCCTGGGATTTAAACTTACAACCTTTCAATGGCTAGCTCAGAACCTTAACCACTGAGCCACTGCATATTGGGCTCAGTTCTGCAAAAAAAAAAGTTCATTGTGCACGATTTCTGCCGCTATTTTTTTCCTAAAATGCATCACAGACATAATACAGACCCTTGTGGTACACCTATAAAAACCCACACAAACATATAAACAAACTTGAATTGAATCACACAGTCTTCCCTCTGAGTTCTGAGGTTTGGCGCTCAATGGGGAGCCCCTAGCACGTCTCCATGACTTTGGTAATTCTCAGACGTCTGTTTGTGCAGGCGTCGCTGTGTTCACTGAGTCTGGCAAGATGGCTCTAGTACAAACCCGTGTCACTACACCACTTTTGTGCTGTCGGACTTAAACCGCAATCGATGCAAATAATTCTGTGGCGACCAAACCACGCCTGGATGGATCCCATCTGTGTCCGCGTCTGTGTATTAGCATGGGATCAGGGTGGCTTTTCTTATGATTAGCATGCGGTGGAGCATCGGGGTCCAGGAGAGGCATAAATAAGAGAGGATGTCAGTGGTAAGCACTAGTTGTGCTTTGAGTTTTTAGGGGCACAGACAGCCTAGGCCCCCAAACCCCTAAGACCAAGGCGCTGTGTGGCCAGTGGGTGACTGGAACACTGCCGCAGCTCTCTGGAACCCTTGTTTTTGCCGTTTTCTCTCTTCCTCCGAGCATTTCTGCAGGGGTCTCCGACTCCAAAGCCGCCGCAGGGTCCTGCCTCAAACAGCCACCTCTGCATTCATCCAGTCTGGCCATGCTCCCATCCGTCAAGAAGGCTGACAGGCTCGCCCCCTCGCATGGAGATCGAATTTGCTGACGCTTCGCTCCCTCGGCTGTATTGAATTATCTGCAGCGAGGCCGCCCCTGCTACCCAGTACCCTCGTATTGAATTTTCATCTCTTAATATCGCTAAGATCTCGCTATTGAATTTGTTTGCTCGTAAAAACAACTCATTCAATCAAATGTTTAGAGATGTCTGTAATCCCTGTAGTAGGATGGAGGGAGTCTCTGATGAAATAGTTCGACTTACCTAAACCCCCTC
>JAOUQW010000034.1:11937405-11952222 GCA_028565825.1 Olivaichthys viedmensis | reverse complement strand
AATGCCCATTAAATACTAATAGAACCATAAGCAAATGCCCATTAAATACTAATAGAACCACCACCACCACCACCCATCTTGTCCTCTCCTCCCCCTGCTCCAGACTCACTCTTTTAGTGCAGCAACCATTCAATTAGATCAAATGATATCACCCCACAGTGCTCACCATTCAATAACTCAGCCAAATAAAAAGAGCGAGAAGACTCCCATGGCTAGACAAGTAGTCATTTTCTGGGGAGGCCGGTCGATAGGCTAGGTGCGCTGAGCCGCTCTTTTGTGCGTGCTCAGAGGATGGGAGTGTGTGCACTCAACTCACCCCCATATACACCTCGGACCACCGGGGTTCGTGCTCTGTGTGTCCTCCATTTCCGTAATCCGGCTCATCCGTAATTAATCCGCAACAACAGGAAGCTGTAAACTAGATTTATAATGGAAAAGGCTCCACAAGGGCTCTTGTCCCTACTGTTATCCTTAATGAGCAAATTTGGAAGGATTTTACCCTATTATTATATTTGCAGGTTTTTATCAAGGGTACAGCCGTCCCCTTTGATTTGCTGACGCCACTCTTTCTGCAGCTCTTGTCCCCCTCCGTGGCGTGTAATGGCCCGTAGAGGTAGATATTAAGCTAGTTGGCTGAATTGGGACACTGCCATATTGGTGGAGACCTTGACAAAATGACGCTGTAGGCAGAAGGGAGAAGTTTCATCCATGCCGTTGTGTCATGGTCATAAATATTGCGAATCACAAAAGACTCATTGGATTCCGCAAATGCTGTAAATGTAATTTTGATATGTAGAGTGGTAAGAAGTTGAATGGACTCGCGGACCCCGTTACGCTGCGGAATGTTTTGAATTATTTGCTTTGATTTTGGGACTTCTTCTCAAATTATGTTACAAATTGTGTTTGATGGAGCTATGTCATATTTTCTTTGGCTAAATTGGTTTCTTCATGAATAAAATAATGCAGAGACTTCCCAGCAAAAATTAAAGGTGCAGCGCTCAGTATCTCCGCTCAGCATTAGAGAACTCTATTTCAGTCATTACACACTGCTCAGTGATCCCTCATTTACCAGGCAGACAGCCCCGGAAAATAGGAATCTCTACTGAGGCGTTTCACATCTATGTCTGTCCTTGTCTTTATTTCATTTATACTCCGTCTCTCCCTTCTTTTAACTCTCGCTTTCTGTCTCTCTCTCACTCTCTCTCCTTTCTCCTTTTCTCTTTCAATCTGTCCCTCTCTTTTTCGCTCTCTTTTTTTTCTCTCCCTCCCTCTATCTGTCATTCTTTATCTATTAATACTCTCTTTTGCTCTCACAATCTCTCTATACCTTCCTCTCCCTCCATCTCTATTTGTTTATTTCTCTATTTTTTGCTTCTCCGTCTAAATCTTGGTCTATCTCTCTGTCTAGCCGTCTACACTCCAACAACCTGCACTGCGACTGCCACCTGTCCTGGCTCTCTGATTGGCTGCGCCAGAGGCGGGGCCTGGCCCCCTTTACTCAGTGCATGTCCCCCGCCCACATGAGAGGCCTCAACGTCCCTGATGTGCAGAAGAGAGAATTCATTTGTACAGGTGCAACACACACACACACACACAAACACTCATCACAAATGAAGGCTGCTGTTTAGCAGTCAATAATTTTTCCACTCTTTGAAAATACTGCTTATCTTGCACCATCACGAAATGTACATTAAATGATGCATAATGTGCCTTCATTAACCTGTATAATGTAAGCAAATATGTCTTTGTTTTCTTACAATGTTCTGTGCTTTCTAATAGACCTCATTGTTTAATTGGTGAAAATATTCCCATCCAGGCCTTGTTAATTAAGCCCCTCTGCCTCCCCCTTCTCATTAATCAACTGAGGAATACACTCCAACAGCTAAGCAGCAATAATTAAGCAGCAAGGAAAGACAATAAAACAACGGCGGCTGTGTGCATTGCGATTGTGTTACTTTATTGGGTCCAGTAATTAACTCTTTGCACACATGTCATGTTGATTTGACGTTGTTATGACCAGTTTTCTGATATAAGCAGTATGGAATTTATTCAATTCTGCTATGAAAATATATTATCTCCATGTTTCATGTTTCCTGTTTTTCTTGCTTTCTATCAATTAATAAGATCTTTCTCTCTCTCTGTTGCTGATTTTGTATGTTTCCTGGCCTCGCAGGCCCTGCTCAGTCAGATCCGAGGTCTTGTGCTCCCCAAGCGTCTGTCTGTCCTGCCAGTTGCACCTGTAACAACAACATTGTGGACTGCAGGAGAAAAGGCCTGACCGAAATCCCAGCCAATCTACCTGAGGGCATCGTAGAAATGTGAGTCTTTGCGCCCATCAAATTAGACACGCACACCGTTCACCTCTCACCCTCCATTTCTTTATCTCTCTCTCAGCCCTTATCTCTCTTCTTCATTTCTACTGATTTGTCTTCTTATTTCTCTCACACTCCCTCTTTCTGCTCACCTTTAGCCTTCTCTATTTCTCATTCTCTCTTTTTCTCCCTCGCTCTCTATCTCCAGTGTAGTAAACACATAAAGTCACTCTGATAATAGCCGGTGTTCAGTTCTCATCTCCTCCTGTCGTGTAGCGAAGGCCATTAGCGCTGCACTTCACAACCTCATTAGCAGGAGCGTCAGAGCTCTGCTGGAGCTGCGGCTTCCTTCGGCTCGAGCTGCTCAGGCTCCTCCAGATTTTCCTCCTGAGTTCAGGACAATTATGCACGCAGCCAAAGAGCTAGAGTCAGGCAAATGAGATCACTCCTGGACCCTGTTCTAATCAGCAGCGCCACAGTGGCCTTAACTCAATCACACAGACACACACAAAAACACACACATACACAGCCTGGTGGCTTTTGCTGCTCTGATCTCCTATAGCCTATATCACTGGTGATATATTTGTGTAAAATAGGTATACATACATATTTGCACATATAGGTGTATGTTTCAGATATGTTTCTGTCTATTTACCCGCAGTAAAGTTTTCTTGTCGCTAATATTTGGCTCGATTTTACATATGTTATGCTACTAGACATCCGTGTTAAAATCTCCCATCTTTAAGCCCCTCAAACACAGATTTAGGCTTCCGATTCACCATATATTGTCACTGCATAGGGTATAACATAATGGAGTGCACTATATGCCCAATAAAATGCTATTTAAGATCCAGCCACATAAAAAAGAGTGGCTTCAGTAAGTGTCTGTTAAAAATTACTTACATATAATATCACTTTTAGGATTGTTCTCTTTTATAGCTAATTAGAAAATAGATGCATGCAAAAATTGCATTTTCCTTCATCAAGTGCCAAGCGTCATTAGGCTAAAAAGTTTAGGAAACATGGTGTTCGATTGACTTGCATTAGGCAACTAAAAGTAGAACATGTGAATGTGGATTTTTGCTTTCCAATATGTGAATATTATGAAAACTCTAATTGTGTTGAATAGCAAAATTTGTTCTGATAACCCTAATGGTCACACACACATTCAGTAGTAGTTAAGGCAGTGTGTAAGCATGTGTGTGTTTGTGTAAAATTGTGTTCTGCCACAGGCTGATTGGTTTTCCGATGGCTTTGGAGCATCTCAGCACCTCCTCAGTCCGTGTATTTGATATACATATTGATCGCACGGCTCTTGTTTGCACTAAAGGACAGATGCGTAATTGCCCTGATATGTACCGTTCCTCGTCCTGCTCTTTCTGCCAATAGTGTATGACCTTTGCGTAACAAACGGCTGCATTCGGCAGGATACATTACTCAAGCAGTGCCCGTGGCCAGAAACAAATAGTGCTAATTGAATGATGTACGAACCTTGCTGGGCTCCAGGCTTGTTTTGACTGAGCCACGTTTGCAGTGGCAGCTGCCAGGACTGAATCATGGAGTGTGCCAGAGGAGATTGAAAACTCAAACCTATCTCCTCTCAGCCTGCAGCAGTCTCTTAATCTGCATCAAATCGCTGGATGGCGCTCTCAGTAACTCACCTGTAGGAGCTGTAACTGCCAGCCTGGGCAACAAATGAGCCTGGAGTGGGTTTGTGTATGTGTTAGTACAAGCTACAGTGTATATGTATGCAGTCAGCTGTATGGTGGCAAGGACAGATTAGTTTGTGAGAAAAGGATACCTTACGCAGACTAATGACCCTGTCCATGACTTATTATGGCCTTGCCAAGCTCCACATCTCTGGTGCAACACATCACAACACACACATATACACACAGGCATAAATGCGCATGCACACACAAAAAAGAAAAGAAAAAATCATTTTAAAAAAACCCCCACAGATTACAATCAAGAGTAAAAAGAGGTGTGTCCTGATAACATTATATGCTGTTGCGTTAACATTGCTATACATTTAGATTTTGTTTGGTGCAACAGTAAAGTAACAATCGCTTGTAACCTGATTTTTTTTTTCTGCAGTCGTCTGGAGCAAAACCTGATTAAGAGCATTCTACCTGGGGCCTTCTCTCCGTATAAAAAGCTGAAAAGAATGTGAGTATTAGCCTCCTTCCAGAAACACAGATTCCAAACGGAGTATTTATGGCAACCTATGCATAGTTGTGCTTTAAACACACTGTACATCTGTCATTCCTATTCCCACCTACGTCAGTACTTTTTACCCATTGCACGGTTGCACGTTTATGTCCAAATAACCTTGACTGGGTTGTTACTTCGTTGTGTTTGTAATTTGGCTACAATCTCATATTTTCTCAGCCGTCTATGTATAATTAAGTGACCTGCCACTCCTCTTCTCCATCAACTCCTATGTATCTTTCTACTTCTATTAACTTTCTCTGAGGAGTGTGTGTGTGTGGGGTGGGGGTCAACAAGCTGGGTCTGGGTTTATATTTAGCATGGTCATCAAGTGATGATTGCTATTTTGCTATGCATGGACCCATTTAGACAGCAATTGACAATATGAAAATATACAGTTTGCAAGATTCCTACTGCCTGTCGTCTCCCTATGGTGTCTGTTAATGGGTCAAAGACAAAAAGGGTTTTCAAAGCAGCAAAAATAGTCTTAAAAAATATTTTTTTTAAATAGAGATTTATTTGTACTTTTGCTGTGACATTTTTTATGTTATAATTGTAAATCAACCAGTTATTCTGAATGAATTTTGCACTTTAGCACTTTATTGCTCCCTCAATGTGTAATTTTTCTTGTAAACACCTTAATAAGACAACTGAAGTAAGAGTGGAATTATATCATATAATATTTATGCAAATTAATAATTCTCTGTAAAATGAACAGCCTTCAGATGCAAAACAATCACGTCTCGTCTTTGACCCTAATATTGGAAGCAAATGTCAGCAGTGGAAAGAGGGGCATGTTCGAGTGACTCCCTTTCTTTAACCTCTGTGTGTTTGGGTTTTAACATGCTGTCACGGTGAGATGTCTTTATTTCCTTAGCACCAGGCGTGTGTTTTAACATCTCTGTTTCCTGTGTGCCTTTCAGAGATCTGAGCAAGAATCAGATTTCAGACATCGCTGACGATGCCTTCAGCGGCCTCCGCTCTCTCACCTCATTGTAAGTGTTTAGCCATAAATGCACACACACACCTGCATACACGAATGCACTGACATGCTCTCAACTCACCTGCATGTTTCAAATTCCTTCGCATTTTGTGAATTTTAGCCTTGATTAATAATTGCCGCATTAGGTCAGAAGTGTGGCACCGTTGCTTTTGTGCTGAAGGCAGTGAGTCTTTGTGAAGGCTGACAGTGACGAGACAGCTGTCGGATGAGGAAAATAAATCAGCACGGAGGGCAACAGTACTGTGTGCGTGTATGCGTGAGTGTGGACGCGGACATCTGCTGTGGTGTGAACACAAGAGACAGCTTCCATTTACATCACCTGAACAAGTCAGAAAGAGACAGCAGCCTCATTCTGTGCATATTAATTTCGGTAGATCCATCTCTCTAAGCTCTGCCCTTGCAGCTGGGGCCACGACAGGCCTCAGTCTCCCAGCACTCACTCATTTACTGAGCTGGAATTAAATATCTACTCACTCACACTGGCTAGATTTTTACATGCAAAGATTTTCGTCACTTTGAATTCATTCAGATTGCAGGTTCAGAAGGAAGTGCTCATATGCACCAAATGTATATGCGCATGCAAGGAGAAGAATTTAGTGTCAATGTTGCCATAACAGCAAGAAGCTTGTGAGTCCTGTCAAAGTGTAACAAGTAGCTACCAATCAACAAGAAACAAGCCAAGTTTTTAATCGCCCTAATTGTGTTTTTAACTTAAATCATGTCTAAAACCATGTTAGTCTCAGCAAAACAAACTCCAAACATCCTTATGTACAAATGTAATATTAAAGTAGAAATTGTTTCCATCACTCTGCTTCGTAATAATAATGTCTTACACATAACGTCCAGCCCACCTCCCATCCATTGCAATTATTTTTTAATTCTAAGTGTGTTTTAAAAACTCCTCACAGGACCTTTTTTTTTTGCACCCAGTGTGTCGTGATGCAAATGCATATGCACTGGTATGCAAAGGTTCCAATTGTAAATGTAATACATTTCAAAAGTTTACATACCGATTATTCTTCTCTTTAACGGAATATTAAAAAGATTATCCACCTTGCTCGATTGAATAGAGATTTCATTTACATTGGCTTCAGTTTGTTCCAATTTAACTGTATATATGAAGGTTTTTTATTACAGTTGATCCATCAGTCGGATTATTAATGGATTATTAGGCTGCATGTAAACATAGGGAGTAAAAAGACAGGTGAGGTGGCATATGTATATACAGTCACTGTTAGGAATTTAGTGGAAAAGTGTGTCAAGTTGGATGTGAATCAGATGCACACTGATCATGCTCAGAAGATTTACTGGGCTTTCTTTGGTTTGTTTCTGTGTGCGCCTGTAGGGTGCTGTATGGAAACAAAATTGCTGAGATCCCCAAAGGACTGTTTGATGGACTTGTCTCCCTGCAACTGCTGTAAGTACTGTTTCTGTCACATCGGCAACCGGCAGCAACAGGATAGAATCCCCCTCTGTGTGTGTGTGTGTGTGTGTGCGCATGTGTGTGTGTGTGTGTGTGTGTATGTGCAGTATAATGTGTGTGTGTACTGATGCAGTGCAGCAAGAAGAGCTATTTCATTTCCCCCAGCTCTCCTCATAAAAAGATCTCAAGCACAAAGAACAAAAAGAGCATCCTGAAGCCCCGATACCTTTTCCAACTCTCAAATGGACCGTTTGGACGACTTGTTAGAGGAAGACGCATCGATATTTCTTCTGGTGTTCTCCTCTTTCTCAGGAGTGTACCTAGCATCATTAGCATTTAAATTGGACCTGATTACAAAGCATATCTCTCACACCTAGTCCTATTGATGTAGACACGGAAACATTGCTCAAACATAATGCCTGTGTTTAGTGGTCTAATTCGAGGAAATCTGTGGGCTTTAATGGGCTTGTTTGAGCTGCCTCTAACAATTTGTGGAGATGGGGAAATTTTGATAGTCTGGCTTCTTCCTTGCCTGCGCATCAATGGATCCAGATTGAGCCGACCAAGGACACGTCAGCAAGTTATTATCAGCCCAGAACAAGTCGACTCCAGCGGCACTGCCCTGCACTTTCCACTGCTTGCCTTGTCAGCTGCCCTAATGAGTCAAATTACCAATGTTTTTGCCAGTTACATTTTTTCTCCCTCTAATGCACGGTTTCTCAAAATGGTCCTCTGAGACTCCCAGACGCTCCACATTTCTGTTTTCTCTCAACTCCCAACACACCTGTACACCAGGGGCTCTATTCACAAAAAAATCTTATTTTTACCACTGTGAATTCTCCAAGTGGCACTAAAAGTTCCTAGCTAAGAGTTTCTTCTCAAAACCTAAATTTATAAATGAAATCCCAATTCACGTTGCCATATTAAAATAAAGAAAATGAAAATGAAAGTGTCGCTGATTTCATAGGTGAGAACAAATTCAATGAGCTACTATTTGCCAAATATGTGTTCAGGTAATTGCCAGCCTATAAATTAATTCGAAGATAATATTTAATTCACATTTAACTAGAATATCGAGTTCATATTAAGTTCATCTGTGCTGTCAAAACCTTGATCTCTGGTGGTATAGCATTTTTTATTAGTTAAGGTGTCTGCATACCTGACTAACTCCACAGTTATTGTAATACCCTCAAGATTGAGACTATACCTTTTCTAATAGCTTGTCAAAAATCTTTCAAACAAACACATTAATTCTACTGCAATGTAGATTGCCGGCAGCAGCCATTTTAGCATTGTCTGTGATTTAGTTTTATGGATGTAGGAATCCTCTGGACTACTCCTACGTTTTTGCAGGTTTAGGAGCTACTTTTAGACTTTTTTAGAATTTTTGTAAATACGGCCTCTGGTAGGAACAAAAAGCACTAATGTGTACTGTTTTGGCATCTCTGAGGACCGGTTTGGGAAACATTACTCTATTGGGTTCAGTTAGCACAGTAAGAAAAACCTTCACCTTTCACGATTCTGAAAAAGTACCCACAGTACCCAGGGTGTTTGTGGATGTTTTTGACTTGCCTGGTTGTGAATAGGGTTTCTTTGTTTTCCTCTTTTTTGAGATCCCCATGCCTAATTAGCTTCCCCAGTGAGCAGGCTAACGATGCATGCATTCACTGTGAGAGAAAGCCTCATTAGAATGGTTTTCAGTAATTAAACACAGGCCCCGTGTTAGTCAATTGTCAGGTAATCTAAGTAGGAGAGACGCAGAGGTGGCAGGGTACAGGAAGAAGCAGGTAAATTGTATTTCTGCTGCACTGTAAAAACCTTGGCAAAGCAAAATGTAGCCTGTGATGTTCTGTTCTTGTTTACAGAAATAACCTCTTAAGATGTTTGTGATACTGCATTCCTCTATACAGTTTGGCACGCCAGTGCAGTGGCATCATGAATTTACAGCATTTCTGATGCTGCTGGCGGCTCTGGGACTGGACATAAAAGCACTCAATGCAAGGCACATTTTGTGCTCAGCAAAGGGAAGAATAAAAAGTCTATGCCCTTTAAGTTGTCAAAGATGTAGGTGGAATGTCCAGGAAAGGGGGCCTTAGAGGTGCTAAACTGGCTTAAAGACAGGGCTGCTTTATTCAGACTTATTCAGGCTCTGTGTCTAATGTCCAGATCTTGATCTCACAGGCGCCCAATGCCTTGTCACCTCGCAGCCCCTTTACTTTAAAGCCCCTAACACAATACATCAATTCTGCATATGCCTCGGCTGTGAAGAAAATTCACTCTAATATATAACGTAATTCAAAGCTCTGGTCTAATCTACAGGGTGAATAGGAAATTTGATCGACGACAAACGGGCTCCAATGAGTATTATGTTATATGGTTTTGTGTACTCCAACTCCTTCTGATTGAAGGATAAAACCTCTTTTTGTCCACACAGGCTGCTCAATGCCAACAAGATCAACTGCCTGAGGGTGAACACGTTCAAAGACCTGCAGAGTCTCAATCTGCTCTCTCTCTATGACAACAAGCTGCAGACCATCAGCAAAGGCCTGTTCACCCCGCTGCGTTCCATCAAGACCCTGTACGTCGTGCGCATGCACACACACACACACACACACACACACACACCTCAGTCCACTTCAGCAGCACATTCCAGTCTCTAAGCAACCACTGGTGATCAAGTTTTACCTACATGTTTCACACCCTCCAATCACTTGGTCACCTTGTTGTTTTTTAATCAGGGAAGTTAATTAGATGCTAGTGAAGTGGCAAAATAATTAGCTATTAATACCCCACTCAAGATTTTAATATTGGAATATTGTAACATTTATTAGAACGAAAACCTTATATTGTGTTTAGTTAGAGCAGTTTGGATTAATTTTAAATGAGTCCCTTTTGCACTTTCCTATTGCATAGTAAGTGATTAATATATTTACTAAACACCCCCACCTCTCTCTTACTCTCTCTTTCCCTTTCTTCTTCCTCTGTTCCACATTTCCCTTTTTTTTTCCTTACACCCTTTTACCCCTAAATCCCGGACCTCTTCAGACACCTTGCTCAGAATCCCTTCATGTGTGACTGCCACCTGAAGTGGCTGGCTGACTACCTGTTTGACAACCCTATCGAGACCAGCGGGGCGCGCTGCAGCCACCCACGCCGCCTCGCCAACAAGCGCATCAGTCAGATCAAGGGCAAGAAGTTCCGCTGCACAGGTACAAAGTCTCACACATTCACACTCTTTCACACACACATTCTAAGGACTCGTAAGTTCAAGGACAACATCAGAGGTTTGGCAGATTACTTGGCATCCCTGCCCTGACATCTGCAACACGGGCATCCCATCGCAAAGCCAGCCAACAGTACCATCCCAAATCAAATCTTCCCAGCCAACCAATAGGCTACTAGGTGACATCATGTGTTTGTTAGACCCATAAATAGACATAAAAGAGACCTAGATAGCTGACAGAGAGTGCCTTACTGAAGCCACTGCTCCATTGGTCCCTCATAGACTTGCATTGATGTTCAACAATTATTAAAGTTCTTTTTTTAGTATACATGACGGAATCTAACATATTTTTGTTTTCTGCAGAGAACATCATCAACAACAGTGACTTTTTCTTCCAATATGACTGACTCGCCTTTAATTGCTTAACTGAACTTTGTCAAATAAATAGTCTAATCTAGCAAGTTAACGTAGCTAGCTAATGTTTGCAGAGAAAATTGGCTAGCTATCTGTCCTTTCTGCCATGATGAAATGGTAAAGGTTAGTAACAAGTCAAAAACTCTGGTATCAAGGCTCCTACCTGTAATTATGACTTGAGGGACCGTTAATGTGCAACTTTTAGGTCAGGAACCCGTATTTATGATAATTCCCATAACACATGAAAGCAACATTTATTTTTGTTTCTTTAGCTCGACTCAGTGCCTAGCATACTGCTTTTAATTACATAATATAATAGTTTAGCAACATAAATTAAGCTAGCCTGGTAACTCTCTTATGTTAAATATCTAGCCGAGTTCGCTAGCAAGCAAGCTAACATTAGCTATACCATTTTATTGTGTAATCAAAAGTAGTAGCCAAGTTTGCAACCAAGTAGCCAAGTAATTTTAGATAAATAGTTTTATTGTGTAATTAAAAGCTAGTGTTTGGTAAACACCTTTAAATTATGTTCGGCTACAACAAATTTTTTTTTTCCCAGCACAACTGAGTCACCTTACTTGCTTAACTGAACTTTGTCATATTAATAGTCTAATCTAGCAAGCTGACGTAGCTAGATAAAGTTTGCCGTGAAAATTGGTTAGCTAACTTAGCAAATGATTCTTCGAGTAATGCTGGATAATACATGCATAGGCTAACATCAATTACTCTCGTAACCATTAATGCAATAGAATAAAAGTTTTACATACTTGCACATGAAATGTCTTGCCACAACACTTAAAATGTGTGCTGAAAACACAGTGCACTTTGACACTTTTGTTATATCTGTATCTTTTGGACAATCTTTTGGACATTTTGCAGCATGGAGCGGGAGGACCCAGTATGGTGGCCAAGTGGCTTCATGTAGCTGTATATAGAATGACGTCATCAGCTATCTAGGTCTCAAATATGTATTTGTGGTTTGACCCAGCCATCCTGGCTGTTGGGATTCTCTGTGTGTGCGTGTGTGTGTGTGTGTGTGTCTTTTCCCTGGAGAGGGAGCTGTGTGGCATCCTCAGGCCTGGAGCAGTTCTACATACACACTGCCAGGCTTCAGAGTGCTCATGGGACATCACCAGGATGTGTGTTACAGTAGAAATCAGTTTTTTAAGGTTCATCACGATCTGTGGGACACTGCGATCATGAACCAGCCTGAAAATGACCATGAACATGAACCGCCTCTGCCGATCTGAAATAGGGCGCAGGAGTAAGCGAGCGTAGTATGTGTGCTCGGTGTTGTGCGCAACCGCCGCTTGCTTTGATTTTAACCCCAGGATTTCCCCTAATTACAGCTCTGCCTTTGTCCCTATAGCAGCGCAGTAACAAGCACAGCGGGAGAGCAAACACACACTCAGAGTGTGTGGCTCCAAAAGCCGCTGGAGCCAAGTGTTTGTGCCTGAACCGTGTGTGTGTGTGTGTGTGTGTGTATGTGCACAGCAGCAGAGGGCTTTTCTCCTGTGCAATGTCTTGTGTGTGCCATTCGTGTCTCTGTCTATCTGTCTGTCTGTGCCCTTGTGTTGTGGGCAGAGCTATCGTCCCCACCGTAACAGCACCGGGGAAAGTGATGACTGCTTTTCTCAGCGGCTTCCTGCTCTCTTTCTGGCTGCACCTCCACCTCTCTCCTCTTCTTCCTCTCCTCCTCTTCCTCTCCACTCCTCCACTCTGGGCCCGGGCCCCCAGGCCCCTGGTGCAGCTGTCTCTTGTGCTTGATCTAACCATGTGCCGCCGCCTACACTCGCCTCACATGGTTCCGTCAAGCACCAGGGACCGCTGGACACACTCGCACGCAGCATGGCATTCTGGGATAGGGCACTCCTCGCCCACCGCAAGGAAGAGGAACAAGGCAGCACTCGTCTACTCAAATTCAGGAACTACTATCAAGGACAAGTACTGCGTTTAGGACCTTCTCCCTTAACAAGCATGTCCTGAAAAGGGCTTAAACGATGTGTGTGGCTCCTGTAGTGCAGACACATCCTGATTTTGCTAAGGGATGGATGTCAAGAAGGCTGGAGCTTAGGTTAAATTTGATCAGCCATCGCAAACACGATCATGTGACATCATCACTATCCTGTTGCTGCTTTTACACGTTTGTCGGAGGGTCCTATTTCCCAGTTGCAAAGTCGTTATTACAAAGTCTTTGTGTTCAACTGCATCGCTAACGTTAGCGGGTTAGCTAGCCTGATACGTTTTTGTATCTTCCTAACATTTACCCATTATTTAAAAAATTTACCTAATGTAACCAATTAGTGTCTGTGGCCTAATCAGTGACGACTAAAAGTAAGTTGTATTTTGAAAAATAACCAACCAGGTTGGTAATAATTACCAACCAGAATTATCACTGAAACTGTCCATTATGGACTTATGTACTTATTTACAATAATTCCAATAGCACATGAAGGCTGCATGTCTTTCCATTTTTTCGGCTTAACACATCGCTTAGCATAAAATATATGTTTTAATGACATAATATAATAGTTTATATTTAGGTTAATGTTTTAGAAACATTAGCTAAGCTAGGCAGCTTGACCTCTTACGCTAAATGGCTAGCCGAGTTTGCTAGCAAGCTAGCTAACGTTTCGTACAATATTTTATTAAAGACATTAGCCCAGTTTGCTAGAAAGCTAGCTAACGTTAGGTAAACTATTTTATTGTGTAATTAAAGCAATTAGCCAAGCTGGCAAACAAGCTAGCAAACATTAGTCTAAGCATTTTATTGTGCAATCAAAACCAGGTGTCAAATTCGCAAGCAAGTTAGCTAACATTAGGTGAACTATTGTGGTGATGTCATATGATCGATTTTGCAAATGGCTGATCAAATTTATCTTAAGCTATGGCCTTGTTGACCCACGGACGACTGTCACTGGGCAAACTCGTGACGTGGCTCCTGTAGGGCAGTGAAAAAGAGGAGAGGAGGACTAACATAAACAGTGCCCTTAGAGAGACATCAGTGATGTGAAGCAGATATATCTCAGCAAGCCAGTGCCTCCAGCTCCCCAGAAACCGCCTCTGTTGTTCTGTCAAAACACATCTCAGGAGTGGACCTCCAGCAAGTGACCTTGCGCTGTTCGGTCCGCTTTATCTGCGAACACAGCCGTTCCTCAGAAAAAAGATGGATGTTTGTTTAGGACTAAGCATGCGTGGGAGTGTGTGTTTGTGTGCGAGTGTATGGATGTCTGAGTGTGATGGAGTATATGTAAGTCTGCTATTTGTGCGGTGCAGTGTTTAGATATAAATTATATAAAGATATAGTTTCCTTAGATATAAGAGAGTGTGTGTGTGGTGTGTGGTGTGTGTGTGTGTGTGTGTGTGTGTGTGTGGACATGTGTGTGTTTGTGTAAATAAACAGTATGACAGTCTCTTTCTCATTCTTTCCTGTCCTTCTTTCTTTTTCTCTCTCCCGCTCTGTCCTGTGTTTGTCAGGTTCAGAGGACTACCGGAGTCGTCTAACTGGCGAGTGTTTCCAGGACCTGGTGTGCCCTGAACGTTGTCGCTGTGAGGGTACGGTGGTGGACTGTTCCAACCTCAAACTGAGCAGCATCCCTCCTCACCTGCCTGAACACACCACTGACCTGTAAGCAAACACACATACACACCAATACACGTATCACACAAATTCACCTTACACATAACTCTACACACACTAATAGCCTTTAAAGGGGTTAGCTATATAATATACAGTGGAGTCCAATAGTCTGAGACCACTTTGATAATCTGTGATTTTTTTCATTGCCACTGTATGGCACTCTAAAACACTTGGCTGAAACTGGATCATTTGTATCCAAAGCACGATCAGGCAGATCAAAAGTGAGCACACCATCAGAAGACCAATACATAAAGCTTTGTTCACTGATAGAGAGAACAGCAACTTCATCACAGATACAGGATGTGCTGAATAAAGAACGAGAGCTGCAATCAGCAAAAGTACTGTCAAAAGTAGTGGTGTCAAAGGACGAGTAGCAGTCTCTAAACCACTTCTCAGGAAGGGAAACAAGGCCAAACGGTTGGCATGGGCTAAGACATAGCAGCATTTCACAGTGGATCACTGGAAAAAAGTCCTATTTACTGATGAATCCAAATGTGACATTTATGGCAGTAACAAGGGTTTATGTAAGGAGATGAACAGAAGAGAGATTGATACCACAGTGTATCAAAACAACAGTGAAACATGGTGCTG
>JAOUQW010000034.1:11908299-11930259 GCA_028565825.1 Olivaichthys viedmensis | reverse complement strand
AACAGTGGCAGCTTGGCGGAGCTGAGGTTTGAACCCACGACCTTCTGATCAGTAGTCCAGTGCCCTAACCACTGAGCATTTGGTTGGTCTGTATGAGAGGCCCAGCTTTCCTCTCGTCATCCGAACAAGTGCAGATGCTTTTGACCAGCCTGTCTCTTTCAGAAAAAGAGGAGAGGGGTTTTTACACAGTAAGGACGCTGGGCCAAAGGGAGCGCAGATTACACAAGTTACTCTTCTGTTGCTAAAATTTGTGATGAGCATTTTTGTGATTTGCCATCTGCCTTTATCATAGAAGAATGAGATTAAGCTTCTCTCTCTGTATTTGATTCGACTATCTCTTGTGCCTTTTGTGAAGATAATGAACCCATTTGATGCTTTGTTGTTCAAGGAAAACCGTGTGAATAATTAAAGGCAAACACATGGCCGGCCTGCTCGGGTATTGCGTGTGTCGCTGCCTGCAAGCCCTCGCCCGTCTGTTAGCAGTGCAGTGGAAGGTCAGCTCACTTAATTAATCTATGCTGTGGGGTACAGCAGAACAACAGCTCTCAGATGCACCATTTGCTGCTCGTGAATAAAGTGGCTCCACGGCAGCAGTAGTGGGATGGCTGCAGTTGAGGATCTGGACACTGTAACACTGCATCAGTCAGCCAGGCCCCTCACTTCCAGCCTCGCTGACTCATGGCCAGTGACGCCTTCCGCTGGAGGCTATACTTTTATGATTTAGCTCTCGCTCCACTGGGCGAGCTTCTGGAGCTCTGAGAGGACCTATGAAAAATGGGTCAGTAACTTGGTCCTGAAAGCTCCACTCCTGTGGTCCATTTAGCAGACCGGGGGATGGAGGTTAGAGCCTGGCTCAACCCAGACGTGATAAAAATGTGTCTCTGTATTATGTTTCTGCCTTATGCTATATCTTAAGAGGGAGAGAGAAATGCTGTATTGCTGTGCTGCTGTAAATTGTTTGTGTCTTATGTTATGGCCTTTATACTGTATACATACTTGTATGGCAAAGTTATTAGTATAAACAAAACAGTGCAAAATTGATATTGGCTCTAACAAACACTTACACGGTGTCATATTATTGATTACAATGGTGCTGGTATGCAAACCAGAAAATAGTGCAATACTTTGCATAAAAATTATTAAAGGTGGGGTCAGTGGAAAAACTGGGTGCCCCAGGCTTCGTAAACGGGAGAAAAATCAAATGATGTGGACACTCAACATTCAACCTATTAGGACAAGGAGGAGTCTCTACTTACCTGTCGATCATGTTGCCTGTCTATTCTTGCACTAGCATTCAGGAGACCAAGCCAAGACGTGTTTTGGAGGGAACAATGACGGGAGGGGCTGCATTTGTTTGAATTTTGAGTTTCAAAACAGCTAGATTCCTCCAAAATCGCTGCCTATACCTTTAACTTTAAAAAATACCACTCAAATTTCTATATAAAGATGGCTTTGCATGATGAATGTCTAATTTTTCCCTCTATCTACAGTAACCTGCTATCCAACCCCTATGTGTGTGACTGTCATTTGGCATGGCTGGGTCAGTGGCTGAAGAAAACCAGGGTGGTGAGTGGAAACCCCCGGTGCCAGAAGCCTGCCTTCCTGAAGGAAATCCCTATACAGGACGTGGCTACGCCTGACTTCACCTGTGATGGTACACAGCTATACAGTTTCTCAACATGCTCGTTATGCCTTATTCATGAGTCTGTTAACGGACCCAATTTAAGTTAAAATTTGTACACATATATCAATCTATTCTTTAATACATGCGCACAACCATGCACTTATCCATCGATGCATCCATCCATTTACAATGTCTGCATACATGCGTGCCTGGCAGGTTCGCAGAGGTCAAAACTCAAACCACATGAAGACACTTATGGCAGTAGTTAATGAATCAGGGCTCAGTGGACTTTATTCGACTCAGTGGAGCTCAGTTACTATGAGTCATATAGTCTTTGCTATTCGCATTACATGCATCTCCTGTTCTCATCGAGTCACGCTAGCTCGCTCAGAACAGGCCGTGCAATCGGCTGCTTCTGGTCACTCCTCAGGGCTGCGGATCACTCCACACTCCATCTCCACGCGGTTCCCTCACATCAGTAGCAGCCTAGATGCTGTTCAGGATGGGCATAAATCACATGCGTCCCCTTCCCAGCACAAAGAGGGCATTGGGAGGCCAAATTGGACCACAAGGCCCCCGCATTGTCAGGCTTCGGCCAGCTTTTAGAGGCAAGCAGCGGCCATTTCCCTACAGACACTGAGGGAGAACCGCTGTCCCGCTGTGCTGCCGTAAATTTTAACAGAGAAAAAGGAAATGTGGTTTGGCTTCTGTCTGGCCAGATTCTCAACTAGAGTCAGGCTTCGCCGCCAAAGCCCGAGTGTTCTGGGGAGAGCAGCTCTTTTGCTGCTTAAGAGCTTCAGGGAATAGGCAGCTCAGATGTAGGCAGCAGAGCACTTTGAAATAAAGAGGTTCAAAGTAGAGGAGCTCACTAAGAAACTAAGAGGGCCATTAGTTAGCACAACGCATACGTTCCAAGCTGGCTTTGTGTTTTTGGCTGCTTTTTTCTCAGTTTCACTGTGAAGTCTACTGCGCTTTTCTTTAGAGCTGAGTGAAGGAGAGGAGATAGAGAGGGTCACTGAGTTTTTCATGCTCTTTCTGCCTTTCCAAAAAAAATCATCACCATAATATCACACTATTTTTGGAGCTCTGAAATTACACTAAAGCTAAATTGACTTGCAGTTCAGAGAAGCCCAATCAACAGAGTAAAATAAGTCTCTGTTTCTGTCCCCGTCCTCTTCCCCCATGCTGCTCTCTCACTCTCTCTCTCAGTTCTCACTCAGGCTGTTATTCTTGGAGCAGACCTGAGCCTCCATTGCCTCCCATTAATGTCTTAATTCCTTGTTTCTTTTTAATCTGGATAGCCATTCGGGTCCTTTGCAGATAGCATCTCCCGGGCAGGGAATGAAAGCAGGCGGACAGGCGGACCCGAGGAAAATGGAAAGACGTAGGCCAAGAACAATATTAGAGGCTGATCTTTAACTCCTGTGTGCCGTGTCGCTTATTAGGCACAAGTGTTTCTGGTGCTGATTGTCAGATCCCTGTAGCAGTGGGCTATTTTGGAAAGAGTACCACTTAAATCAGTTTTGGGCCAGTTAACATGGTGCGTGCACACACACACACACCATCGTACCTGTGGTTTTGCTGGTGCTCTGTTCTTTGTCTCTGTCCTTTGGTCCCCCATTCTCTCCTTTTTAAAGAATTTATGAATGTCTATATTAAACCCAGCGATGCTGGCTAAATTTTTCTCTTGCGTGTGAGATACCTCGGTAAAAGAAGCATTAAAAATTAAAGTCTCTCTTTGGCTATGTTCAGAAAGGCAGCTCAGAAACCTTTTGAGTAGGAAAGATTTTCTGTAGTATGAACGACAAAAAACACATGAAATAAAAAAAATCAAAGCAGTCTTTTAAATCAAGCCAGATTTGTATTAGAAACGGATTCTTGGATATACGACTCAGTTTGGCAAGTAAAATCGTATTTCATGGGGGTTTTTTTCGTCATTCGGTGCACAGCTTTTCTTGACATGAAAGATTTGCCATTAGGACAACAACATGGACAAAAACCAGCATGAAGGCAGGTCAAGGAACGTGAGTAACTGCGCCTGGAGGAATAAAGAAGTGGCCTGTCACCTTTCTTTTTTTTTTTTAAACTCTTCAGTGTTTGTAGCCGTTGTCTGTGGTTAATATGTGTTCAGAACTGTGCCCTTAATGTAAGACATAATCATTATGATGAACATAAATCTCCATGTTGGTTGCTAGGTCATAGTTCATTCATGTCATGATTTTACTGATATTGCTGTAAATGTTTGATCGACATGATAGAGTTAAATGCTGACATTACAGTTCTAACTATTTTAACTGTGGAAGTCGCTTTAATTTTCTCAGTCGTGTGTGTTTATAAGAAAAGTTTATCAGAGTTCCCCACTGATAATTACGAGTTCACCAAAGACGTTCGGAAGCTCATAATTACTGTAACTTACTTGACTTAAACACTCCATAACTTGCCTCGCACTACTTTGCATACACACATCTGCGTCATTACGGTAATAGCCAATGTGGATTTTGCGACCAGCTGCAACTACAGTCTGAACAAGCAAGTTGTGTGTAAACAAAGCCAATGTGATCGCATTTCATGACTAGAAGGGTTGCCAAATCTGACAAAAGCAACTTAATGTCACTTCCAAAAATACAAGCACAATACCCACGCTCAAATGTAGTGTATATTTAGAAGTCAGACATTTCCTAATTAAAACCGTCAGATTGGTCAATAAAAGCTATACTTACACTGTCAATAGCAGACTGCGCAGCATTTTGTGCAGCTTTTGCTCAGCTAATCATACTTCATGTGCCTTCAACAACCACACAAACGAAAAGAGAGGGAAGTAAAAACTGAAGTAAAATGTGATTTGCAGACAAATTTAGTCACCGCGGGAGCAGGAACTTGACCACAGTGCACAAGGTTATAAACTTATAGTCCACACTAATATTACCAGTGCAATAAGTTTTTAACGTCCTTAAACTACTGAGACTCGTTTATTATCTGTTTTATTTATTTTGTATGAATGTCTGAAATTATTGCAGAGACATGTTAAGCTGTTGAGAAAATAGTCCTTTTTAAAACTGGTCCAAATATATTGATAACAGTCAATAACAGTGCCTGTATTGTAGCTAGCCTATACATTTATACATTTTGTGTTTCTAGAACATACAGACAGGAGTTTCAAGCTCATGGCTGGAGATTTATTTGTTGCGTGCTTTCTGACCATTTAGTGCGCTTTACGGCTTTATTATAGCAGTACTGTCCAACGATATAATAACGTTTCCTTAAACAATGCCATCCGAACAGCTGAACATACGCTGCCAAACTTAAAATATGCCCCTTTCAAACCCTGTACACTATTTAAAAGTCCAACATTAAGACCATCCTTGCAAAATGTGTTGTAATATTCAAAAGTAATGTCTCGTATTATTACAGATATTGTCATAAATAAAGAATAGCTATGAGAATGAGTAGACCAATTCACTGACACAAATACGTTTATACAGTAAGAGCAGAGCTCATGCTGAGACGGTAACAAGAAGAGCGCATGTGAGTGGAGACCTCGGATAGCTTGACCTCGGATAGTGTGTGGCCGGTATGCACGTTTAAATATAGACTTTTAATTAGCCTAATATAATGTATGCAAAACGCCCAATCCACGAACTACAAAGAATGTACCCGTTACGTGTATTAGACACAACAGCGTGGCTGAACAGTTAAAAAGTAGCTCGATTCTACGCAAAAACTGCGAACCTGGCAACACAGGTGAGTACCCGGTCCTTTGATGTTGTCGGGGACGCAGCAGGACGCATTAACGTTCACACTACAAATGTAATGTGGCCACATGCGTTCCAGACCAACTCCGCAAGTGGTCCGAGTGATGGAATCACAAGACGCATTTGACCCCGTTCACACCTGTACTGGCCACTTGTGATCGGATCACCCGAGACGGATGTTAATACCAGGTCTAAACTGTTGGTCTCCGTTTGCCTATCTCACTCTCTCTTTCTCGGTCTTTCTCTCCAGGTATAGAGGAAAACGCCTGTTTGCCATCTGCCCCTCGCTGTCCGGAGCCTTGCACATGCTCAGATACAGTGGTGCGCTGCAGTAACCGCGGACTGCGCTCTCTGCCCAAGGTCATCCCCAAGGACACCACAGAGCTGTGAGTCTCTCTTCTTGCCTCGCTCTCTTTCCTCTTTCTCTCTCATTGATCTTGTTGCACATGTCATTTTGTCATCTTTGTTTTATTGGGTTTCGATATTTTCCTGAATTTCTGACACCTGTGGGTGCCTCACAGGTATTGAGCCCCATTAGCCAGGAGTGTTTCCCAAAATGAGCTGCCTCAAGCACTGCAATTTTCCACTTTCTCGTGAGGCATTACCACAATGTCATGTCCAAACGATGTCCAGTCCTGCTCTGGCCATGCTCCTTTGTGCAGCCTGGCCCTCACAGAGACAGTGACAAACTGCTGGTTTAAGAGACGCAGGCATTTTCCATCCCCTGGAAAATTCTCGCGGGGAGTCAGAGAGCAAAATAGAAAGATAGAGGAAAATAAGAGGCAACAGAAAAAGGGAAAGAGAGAGCAAGAGATGTTTTGGGCCTATGTGTATGTTTATGTGTATGGGTGGGTATGCATCTGCATGTGCACATAATACTAACATATTTGTTGTTGGGTCTTTTTTATATTAATGTTGCCCTTTATAGATACTATAGCCTTGCAATTGCTATAGTAATATATCGTAGATGGTGCACACCTCTCCTAATCTTTACTGACAGCCTCCATTAGCGATTACTCCACATGTAAAGTCTAGTCAGCAGACTACAGGTGATATGCTCCCTATAGAAAAATATATGTAAGAAGTGCATTTATATATATACATTTCCATAATTAAACAGATATATGGATAAACAAAGCCTCTTACTATTCAAACAACAAGGCCACCTGTTACAGCAAAGCGTGAGGTATAGTTTGCCTGCCTCTTGGCACATAATGGGTAGAGCCAGCCTACTAGAAGGAGTAGGGTTTTTTTCCCCAAAAAAACATGTTACCATGTTATCTACCTAGCTAGTCAGCACAACTTGATAATTGGCAGTAATTGTTAATTTAGCTAGCGTTAACATGTTTTTAGCGGTTTATATGGTGGAGCTGGCAAGTTATCCACCTATCAACAGCTAATAAAGTGGTGCAGAACTATCAAGCAAATTGTAGTTGAAATAGGCCCAGCTTGTTTCCTTGATTTTGAGAACAGCTGTTCTTTATTTTGGGAAAATAAAGCTGACCTCTTAGGTTTTCTTTTTTCTTGCTGTGACCCATTTTGCCTGCATTTAGCCAATGCACTCTATGGTGCCTGCCAGTAAAAAAACGTCACCATAGAAGCTGAATCAAATGATTCATATCTTATTAATTACAATTTTAGATTGGTTATTTTTCAAGTTATTGATATATCCCAAAATGTTTTGGTAGTAAATAGGAGCTTATTATGTTCTTAAAGTAACAGCATGGTTTAATTTGAATTGGCTTTTGCTTTTGCTTTTTTTTTTAGACCATTTGTTTTTAAGTGTGGGTCAAATGACCACCTGTCTATAGCCACTCTCAGTAGCTGGCAGTAATAGAAATGTATAATGGAAGTGTTAGCTGCCTTTCCTCCTCATAGCTCTTATCTGGGTAAATTTCCCTTTTCCATCAGCCTGACAATTGCCATCCTGCTTTGTTTCATTAAGTCTCGTTGGGTCTCTCATTCAAGCTCCACCTTTGGCACTTTTTGATTTGAGGTTTTTCCACTCACGTTGCATCACAAGCACTGAATTAGCCACAAGCACTACAATTTCCCTCTTTCTCCTGAGGCATTGTGAAAATTCAATGGCAAATGACACACGGCAAATGACACATCACAGAGCCAGTGACAAACAGCTGATTTAACAAACCTGAGCATTTTCTAACTTCCTTGTGAAGAGAAGTGTGATATATGACCATAGAATAAAAGGTGTGGATGTGGCATTGTGTAAAATCATGTTTGTCTTGTATGACTCAGGTATCTGGAAGGAAACCTGCTTACCTCAGTGCCCAAGGAGCTGAGCAATCTGAAACAACTGCTGCTTGTGTATGTATTTCCACCCTTACATCGCTGTATGATATGAGCTTAATGAGATTTTTCTACCTATCTAAATAATTGTGGGTAAATTGGCCTTTCATCAGACATTACACTATAATAAAGTGAAGTGTTTTAGAGGTTTGAAACGGATGATTGACAGTGTCTTGGCGGTATTTGTCAGTTATTTTAATTGTATGTGTACTTCTCTTGTGCCCACAGAGACCTGAGTAACAACAGTATCAGCTCTCTGACTCCCCTCATCTTCAGCAATATGACTCAGCTTTCCACACTGTGAGTCTCTGTAACTGCTATCTGCCACACATCACTGACAAGAAGCACAACAGTTTGTGTGTGAATCAGTCTGAGTGTGCGAGTACATGCCTGGGTGAAATACATCTCTTTCTTTCTCTCTCTCTGTGCAGTATCCTGAGTTATAATCAGATCCGCTGTGTGCCGGTGCATGCGTTCGACGGACTGCGCTCACTCCGTCTGCTGTAAGTCCACTTCCAATCCCACCTGAGGAAGGAGCAGCTTGCAAAACACACACCCACACAAACACACACACATAGGGCTGCCCTGTCACTTATAATGAAAGTCTAGGGGCAGTTGTTGAACTCCATCAATAAGCATTTACAATACATGACTATAAAAGGCTAATTTATATGACTATATAACACTCCAACAATAAAGATCTTAGGATGAGACAGACATGAAAGAATTACCAAAGTTGTTCTGTAGCTTTATCCAATTTTCAAACACTGCAGCGTTCCAGTTACTTTTTTCTAAAAAGAGGAATTATACAGATTTACAAATACCTTTGACTATAGCATATAGTTTTGCATAAACTTTTACAGACGCCCCAACAGCTTCCCTTAGAGTTTCTAGTAAACAGGTTTTATTTTCCTTCCTCAGTCAAGGGAAACGTGTAGAAATTCTTGTTTTTGATAATCACACACACACGCTACAGATGCGGTGGATAAAGATTACGTTGAAAAATGCTGGAGTATTCCTTTAAACCCTTACGCTCTGTTATGCTAGGCTGACGAGGAACTGGCCCCTCCAGTCGAACTCGGGTCAGCTATGTCTGCCAGCAAGCCATCACTCTCACTTCTTAATTTCCCAGAATGCCCCTGGGGCGCCACTGGCGTGGCCTCATTGGTGCAGGGCTGTCCGGTCACAGGGTCTGATTGCTGTTAGACTGACACCAGACCCCTGTGGGTGTGTGTGTGCGTGTGCGTGTGTGTGTGTGTGTGTGTGTGTGTGTGTGGAGGAGGAACTTATGTGCCATACTATACATACAATGAATTCTCAGTGCTGACTTTGGGTTTCTATAGACAAAATGGCCTCAGTTAGAGCTAATTGCTGCTGCAGCGTCATCCCTTCTCCTTTGTAGTGGCTAAAACAATGAGACCCTCTCTAAGCGCTGCATGCGCTTGTTTTCAATTTCTCCTTTCTTCTCTTTCAGAACCCTCCACGGAAACGACCTTTCAACCATTCCAGAGGGAGCCTTCAACCACTTGACGTCTCTGTCTCATCTGTGAGTGCGTGTGAGCCAGTGCAAGAGCTCTCTTTCTGTCAAACTCTCTCTCTCTCTCTCTCTCTCTCTCTCTCTGTCTCTCCATCTTTCTCTGTCCCACACTATTAATGATAGGCTCCCAGCATCAGACCCACAGTCACTCACCTATTTAGAGGTTTGACTTCATTAGCGGCTGCAAGCTGGAGTCAGAGCGAGAGAGAGAGAGAGAGAGAGACTGAGAGAGACAAGCTTTCTTAAAGAGCTGCCCTGTGCTCAACGCTCTGAGCCTGGGCCCCACAGGAAAGCTTTGTAAATTTTATTACGACTAAAAGGCATCCATCAGTGAGTCCTTATGACTTTCTTTTTCTCTCCTTTTTTCTGGCTGCAGTTCCTGCTGCCGGTTTTTAAACAGAGTTGCTTTAGTGCTGCCATGAAAAGAATCGTCACAAAAGGTTCCTCTTTTGGAATAAGGGCCCTCTGATTCATTAAAGATAGAATGCAAGGAAGTGCCGCTTTAGTACATGAAGAGGTTGCCTTTGTGTACTTGAGCAGGATGTACAAGTGTGTGTGTGTGTAAGACTAAAGTTTTGAGTGTGACTTTATGATGAACTCCTCTGTTCCGGGCTGCAGAGCTAAACCTCTTTCGTCGTTGTGTGTATATCGCTCATGGAGCAGCATTTTAACCGAAAAGGGAAGGAATCGAATTCGGGACACCCTTCAGTGTCATCATATGTCAAAGCCTTTAGGACTCTGGTGCACATGACATTTGTTTATTCACTATCGCTCGCTAGTGTATAAGCTTACCTAAGGATGGATCCCAAACTAGTATACACAGTACATTATAATACAAGTCGATACTGCTTGTTGAATAACATACTAAGACTAAATAGAAAGTTAGCTAGGTAGTTAGTGTCTAGCAAGTTAGCAAGTTAACATGCTAGCTATATATAAGCTGACGTTAGCTCGTCAATTTTAACCACAGAACGACTTTTTCAATCTGTGAACAAAATACTAACACAAATCTGACTGTTATTTAAATATACTTTCAGGTCAGAGTGACAGCTTGGTCCACCATGGTTGCCAAAACTTTCAACCAAGAATTATAACAGAATTATGGGATTGTCTGCCTTCAAATTTGGGACGCCTTCCGAACGTTACAGTCTTTATCTCGAGAACGCACAAATGCTGTCCAAAAATGCTTAAACAGAGGCTAGTGTTAGAAACATGCTGATTTGTAAATATATATTCAAACAAAAGTGGCTGGAGAACAGCAAGTACTCTTGCTGGTTAAAATCTGTGTCGACCAACAACTGCAAAACTCACTGCATACTATTCTATAAAACTTTTTTTAACACACTTCAATTGTGTGATGTCTATGGAAGGTGTCATTAATAGATAATTTTGCTTATATTTATGAAGTGTGTTTTTTGTATTTGGAATATCATCACTGCAAATTAAGTCTTTAATTACGTTTGAATCAGCATTAAAAAAGTCTTAAAAATATTACATTTTACCTGAGGATACCTGCAGACACCCTGTAGACAGCTGCCTTTTGTATTTGTATATGTATGTGTATATGTATATGTATATGTATGTGTGTGTGTGTGTGTGTGTGTGTGTCCCACAGGGCTCTGGGTGCAAACCCACTGTATTGTGATTGTGAGCTCCGCTGGCTCTCTCAGTGGGTTAAGGCTGGTTTTAAGGAGCCTGGCATTGCTCGCTGTACTGGACCACCTGACATGGCTGACCGCCTGCTGCTGACCACCCCCCTCAGCCGCTTTCAATGCAATGGTGAGCTTGTCTCTCTCTATATATATATATATATATATATATGTCTCTTTGTCCTCCTCTCCATCTCTGACAGCCAAAAGTACCCAAGTGCTCCCATGTTTTAGACCTCAAGACCTTAAAAGCCAATTAGCAGTGCCAAGTGATTGAATTGAGATTAAGGAAGAGATTAAAGGGATTTTTATATATTTGGATGGAGCAGAACTTAGTGAGCCCCTCTCTGGGTCCTCTTTTTAATTTCGCCATCTCTCCCTCGATGACTCAGCTCATCATCATTTGCGCAGTGTCCAGGTTTTTATTCATGGGGTGACAAATGGGGGCAAGAACACACTAAGGAGTTGGAGCACCTGATTATGTATAGGACACAGTTGCATTTGCAGAATATCTGATTTGATTCTGCAAAATAAATACCAATATAATGAAATTACTGTATTGGCTTCATAGTTGCTCTATAGTCCCTAATACAGAAGGAATTTGATCAAAATACTTGGCAAGTGTGGAAAAACTTATTTCAATGGTGGCAGCTGCCTCTCTGTACCACTCATGTGGCCAAGCTCTTCTTTTCTCCACTGCTCACTTTCGCTCTCTCTCCTTCTCACAGGTCCTGTTGATCTGAATCTGATGTCCAAGTGCGCCCCCTGTCTGGCCAACCCCTGCCAGAACAACGGCACGTGCATTAGTGACATCACAGGCTCCTATCACTGCACCTGTCCTTTTGGCTACAAGGTGAAAGATTGTTTCGTCTTCACACATCACAATGATACCTATGCAATTTAATCCTACTCAGGCGTACCTCCGCATTTACTGTACATAGCCTTTTTGAGTTATGCATATGAGAGTGCAAGAGCCTTATATCATTAATCTTCCTGAGCTTATTCAATATATTGGAAGCTCCTCTGCTCATGCATGCACAATGCTCACCAAGTGATCAATGGAGAAACACTAAGCGTTCAAAATTGGGGCTGCAGATTTAGAGTCCTTGTCAGGAGGCCTTACAGCAATATTACACATCATAATGCTCAGTCTGTTAAGAAAGACCAGCCGTGGAAACTGGTGAAGCTTGAGATCATTTGCAGGATAAAGAACGAATAGCAAGTATCGCACACAATCTGCTGTAGGAATGCACAATAACGGCATTTGCTTAATATTGACATCAATAATCAATGAAATTATTGACAGTATTTACCATTATTGAGGCAACAAAATCGTTTTTCATATTGACAGTATTTAGCATTATTGAGGCAACAAAATCTTTTTTTACATTGTACATTATAAGCCTATATTCCTTAACATGGATAAATCTGTGAATCAAAATAAGACTGACCCTTAGTCACATTCATTGACTGGATTTTTTAAATTCTAAATATAAACAAAATTAGACCACAGTATGCAACCAAATAGGTAGTTAAAACAAATGAGCTTGTGATTTAATGCAGCAGTCAGTACAAACTGAAATCTAACATCTGCCAATTACATAACTTTAGAGAAGCTCACCAATATTGCAATGTTATGTTTCATTAACTGAGGAAGCCAAAAATCATGATCACAATTAAAATGTGGTTAAGTGTGCAGCACTGGTCTGCTGAATTTTGTGTGTGTGCGTGCGTGTGACTGCAGCATGGAATCCGTAGCCTTTAGATTGGTTATGGGATTCCTGTCAGTGTCTGTCTGCAGTGGAACAGATAAGAACTTCACCTCTCGCCCTCTACAACACAGAAAACAACAGCTCCTCTTTTAATTAAAATCCCTCCACCCAAGGTCAAAATAGTTGTGTGTGTGTATTTCAGGTTCTCTTCCATTAGCTTTCTCTTCCAGCCTTCACTTCCTTAGCCTTCCTCTCCTTCTATCTTACTTCACTGGGTCCAGATGAACTAATGAGAGGCGAGAAAGAGAACAGAAGAACACAGTAGCTGCGAGTGGTAGAGAGGAAATAAGCATAGGGTTGGCAGAAGTTTTTGTTTGAAATTGAAATAGGCAACTGCTGTGGAGTGCTAAATGGATCTGGATACATTATCCAACCCCCATGAACGCAGTATTCCGCTTTTCTTCTGTTTCGGGCCAGGATGTGGGAAGGAGAAACACAAACCAGGCCTTTCTACTGACTGAATGTTTCACCCATTTCAGAAGAGTATAACACAATAAAGCATGTTCCAGCTACTAATAATTCCTCCAGAGAAATGCAAAATGTATTCTGCTTGCTGGTGTTTACCAGCCACCTCTGCAGAGTTTAGTCTTATTGCCCATCTCTGGCCTCTGGGCATGAATGCATTAGCATGTGCAGAAAGCTTGTGTTAAGTCTCCAGCTCAACCACTGACTGGGCTTGTAATTCTTCCAAAAATGCAGTAAGAGACCATATCATTGCTCACATTGCTCATTGCTTTCACAAATCTGTTCTGAAAGTATGTACTGTTGTTTCTGATGATGACTTTGTGTGAGAAGGTGAGGAGGAGAATCTGACGCCATTTACACCTGGTCGTTTCATTCTTGTATCTGGATTGTATCTAAATAGGATTTTAACCTCATGTATTTACACAAATGTGTCTCCGGTAAGCCAGATTGAAATCCATAATATGCAAATCATCTCATTACATTCAACCACCAATTTCCTGTGTTGTTTTCATTTCCATTTTTTTCCAGTTGTTTTATGCTGCCGCATCAAGAATTGCAATTTTGTGTGGCGTTTGTGTGTTATGATGTAATCTATTGGGAGGGGATTTGATTGAAGAGACGGATGCATTAAGACTTTTATAACATCTATCTAAAATGTGCCTCAGACTTCCTGAAGTGGTTTAAGTGATCGAATTTAAATCTATTTTGCAAGGTGCATTTACACCTTAATTTTTATGCGGACAATCCTTATCTGTATATAATCTTAAAACTTAAGACGCATGAAACAACTAGATATAAACAAGACCTCTGTGTTCTTCAGTTTAACTGTCCTCTCAAGTTTACGCATTTATTGTGCTTTTTAACAGGCATATTAAAAACATAAAGACAGTCAAAAGGATGCGGAGGTCCTGTTGCTGGTATAAATTCTTCCGTCCGTCCTTTTCTGCTCTCTCAGGGTCGGAACTGCGAGGTACCGATGAATGCCTGCCTAAGCCAACCCTGCATCAACGGGGGCACGTGCCACCTCACACCCGGCCAGGAGGGCCACTACAGGTACACACTGCGGTCCCACCCAGGCCCTGCTCGATGTTGTTTTACTGCTCAGACATCATCTCCATTCTGGGAATCTTTACGTCTTTAAAGTACACACTGGCAACATCGCTACTAAATGCATTAGGTTTTGACTGTATTTGCCAGGTGCACTTTAAAAACCAAGAGCCAGCCAGATTTTTTATGTCCCAGTAAACGTCCTGCCTTCGGACGCTCTTCGCCTCCTCAATCACCTTGTAACATTTAAACACACGCGGCTTTGCCCTTTTCACTCGATTACTGAGAGGCCTCGGCCTCCGCGTCCAGACAAGCAACAAATAAGCACTGCGTCAGGTTCCACTTGACATTACAAAAACAGCAATGAAACGGCTGTGGTGAGCCATTTGGATGGAGTGGGGTCAGGGTGCGTGTTTGTGGTGTGGGCCGGTGTCAGTGGTGGGGGAGTGAGTATGATATATCGGCTCCGGTCTAGCCACTGCCCTTTGAGAGAGAGCCGTCTCTGAAATCTGGAAATCTAAGTGGTGTGTGGTGGGCAGAGTTGGGGTGGAGGTGCCTGGGTGGCACCAGTGAGCGTAGGCACTGGTTACTGGGTGAGATAAGTGTTGCTGGTCTTCATGGCAAGTATCCATGGAGACAGAGCATTATCAAACACTGTGCTTCCTTCGAAGCCTCATCCACCGATGGTGCCAAGCCACAACAGACAGTAGGGTTCAAAAGGGAACCTTAAAGTACCCCTGAACATGTCATTTTCAACCATTAAAAGCAATCTATGTAGGATAATAAATTGTTCAATGTGTTTTTTAATTCCCGGAAACCTTTAGTCTAATTTTAAAAAAGCCAGGATCTATGAATATATATGTATAGACAAATTGAAAATTCCCCCATGTCCTCCAGCCATCCCAAATAGCTTGCCATATAGTTAACTGCTAATAAACCTGCTCTCATTTGTCACAGGTAGACACAAATGCGATTTCAGTATCTGAGTCTCGATTTGCATCGTTATATTCTCAGCAATTTATTAAAAAATTGCCAAATTTGTCAAAATATACCATAACAACCGCAGTTTTGTTCCTCATAAGCGAAGCACACAGATTCTGTGGCTAAAAAATTCCAAACACCAATTTTTATAAAACAAACCAGCCATCCAAGAGGAGTTAACTATTTAAAAAATAACGTTTTGAGTTGAGTTTTGGTTTATTTTAGTTCCTTGAATAAACTACCAGGAACATGTTATAATTAAGGTGTGAGTTCATATTGGTCATTGTGGACTTATTTTTAGTCATGAATGGATAGTCAACCTTCAAACAAACATCAATTAATACAAGTTTTAATCACTTTGTTACCATTATTTAAAGTGTATTAATGCTGAAGTTCATTGTTTGTTCATGTTAATTAATGCTGTAAATATAGTTGAGGGAACCTTAACCAAAACTATTTATTTACTGAAAGCTTTAGCAATGATGATGCATGATGCCTAGAGGGCCATACTAATTGTGTCAGCCCCAATTAATACTGTGTTTTAGGATCATCTGTGTGTTTCAGTTTTAATGAAGTAAAAAATGAAGCAAACGGTGTGTTAACACAATTAAAAACCTTTGAATTTATATGAGGATTTCTCAAACATCTGATAAATTGTCTAGTTAGCAATTCCGATTGATTTCACCAGGCTTAACAGCAGTGTCTCTACTATTCTCCCCCACTCCAGCTGTGTGTGTCTGCCTGGGTTTGAGGGCAAGCGGTGCGAGGTGAATCCCGATGACTGCGAAGACAACGACTGTGAGAACAACTCCACCTGCGTGGACGGCATCAACAATTACACCTGCGTCTGCCCTCCCAACTACAGAGGTACTGTCCAAACTGCTTCAGCGCAGCAACACTTTGATGGCTTACAGTTATTAGGGCCAGTACACACACAGGGTTTAGCCAGGTGCAGCTTTGAACTCAAATCCCATTCACCATGATTACATTGTTCCAGGAGTAGATTTCCTCCCAGCATTATTGCTATGTTAGCCATTTTTTGTTGTGCTACAATAAGGCTATAACCCGATCCTTGTTTATCCGTTGGCACATACAGTTAAGGTTGCTTTAAAATAACACTAGAACAAAAACTGCAAGAGGGTAATGCTTTCTGAACAAAACCATGAACGTGACAGGGGCCCTGACTCAGCGATGTTAGAGTACAAGCCATTTGCCATCGCTTTCATACTGTAGGACCTCCAGAAGGGGAGAGTAGAATAAAGGAAAAGAGTGAGAGGCGAGATGCAGCTGTTTTCAGCAAGCCCTGTTATTACTCACAGGAAGTCTAATTGCAGCCTCCTCTGGGAGCGGGTACTGTGTGTGTATGTGTGCGTGCCCACTGTGGTACCAGCTTTGGACTGGAAGCCAAAACTGTAGGCTTGCCCTACACACAGCTGCTGTGTAAAGCCAAGCGGCAGACGAGAAGGGAAGCCCCAAAGCAGGCCACCAATTAGAACTCCTTTAAACAGTCTTTCTTCTTCCTCAGCCACACTCCTATGAAGAGTTCTTTACATTCATACTCACCCCAGGGTATTTGGGGAAGGGGGGGTTTGGAACAGTAGTTTTAAAGTTTGTATGGTGCTTTAGCGTGACTTCTGGTAATGTCACTGAGCACAGTAATGACCTCTCTAAGGGAGGTATGAGTGAATAAAAGGTACATCCGTACTATAATTTAAATACTACACCATCGCTCTTTAGGAGGGATCATGAAGGGCTAAGATGAGCCGCAGGCAGGCACATTTGATCTCATTACAGATTCAGATATGACACTTCAGAAGTGACTAGACACCATGTTGTCCTCTATTCCTTGTTAAAGGAATACTTCAGTGACTTTTAACATAATCTCTATCAGCTACTACTGTAGCGTGTGGACGATTGGCATGGACAAGAATTCCAACACATTTCCCTGTACTGAGAAAAGAACAGAAACCCTGTTTACTCAAAACTCACTTATTATAGAAGTCTAAGGGCAGTTGTTGAATTCCATCAATAAACATTTTGAAAAATGCAACTATGTAACTCAAATTAAGTTATAGTCTAACAATACAGGTCTTAGGATGAGACAGACATGAGAGAATGTCTTACCAAAGCTGTCCAACCCTGCAGCAAAACAGTAAAAAGTCCGTCTGGGTTTTGAGGGGCCATCAGACAGAAACTGATGCACTTCTGTGTTTACTTTAAGCTACATTGACTACATTGGTAATGCATAACCACAGATTATTCCCTCTGAAAAAGCAGTCCCATATCTGAAATAACAAGTTATATCAATTTAGAACTTAATTTACAAACACCTTTGACTGAAGAATTCATGAAAGCGCTCTACAAAAACACGTGTCTAGCATGAATGTTTATTGACTGTTCCAACAGTTGCCATTAGACTTCCACTGTAAGTGAGCTTTGAGTAAACAGGTTTTACGTTCTTTTCGTAGTACAAGGAAACATGTCGAAATTATTGTTCTTGGTAATTGCCCATATGCTACAGATGTTGTAAATAAAGATAAGGTTGAAAAACAATGGAGTGTTCCTTTAATCACAATACTGGTCTTTGCACTACTGATATTGCAGAAGGCTGCAATATGCAAATGAATGCTCCCCAAAAAAATAATTTTTCACACAAAAGATCCTGACATTTCTGTGGGTGTTTTTCATGAATCACAGCATTCACATGAATTTTGGTCAAAATAATGCAGGCCAATTTTTAACCATGTCGAATCTAGGATTTACCAGTGTGGTTTTCAATGTAATACAATAACAATATAGTATTTTGATCATATCGTTCAACCCCCCAACCCAACTCTCCTCTCTTCCCTCTATTTCTATTGCTCTGTTTTTGTATGCTCCAGCTTCTGTTTAGTTTATCAGCATAGTGAGCATCTCTGCACATCCTATTGGATCTTAAATGCCCTTCAGTTTTACCATCTAGATTTGAGTAAAAACCCACAGCCCCAGCCCTAGGCTGCAGATGCAAATGCTGAGCTGGGTAGAGGAAACGGCAGGCCACAGAGGGCTGCAGATGCCCCAGAGTCAGTTGGGAGAGAGATGAGGAAGCAGGCCTGGCAAACTCATCCAGGGCACGGGAGGCCGCATCTGTTTCTGTGTGTGTGCTCCCCTTGTACCATGTTCTACACACTTGAATAGTAAAGCTCTCAAGTAGAAAGTGGTGGAACAGAGGGCTTAGTATGTGTTTGTGAGTGTGGGGATGTCCAGCAGCAGGTGGAAAGATACAGAAGCCATACTGAAGCCTCTAGATGGCATAATTTAGTGCTCTCAGAAGAGTCCTGGAGCGTTGTGCAAGCCAGGCTGGATTTGCCAACACACACACATGTTTTTGCTCGACAGCAGACTTCCTCATTC
The DNA here is from genome assembly GCA_028565825.1 of Olivaichthys viedmensis. Classification (NCBI taxonomy): domain Eukaryota; kingdom Metazoa; phylum Chordata; class Actinopteri; order Siluriformes; family Diplomystidae; genus Olivaichthys; species Olivaichthys viedmensis. Next base: position 11,911,732 of record JAOUQW010000034.1, on the reverse strand, counting down.
AAAGAGGCCCAAACTGCATGCGAACAGTCAGTGAAAAAATGTTAGTAGACCTCCAGGGAGTCGTCAAACGCAGGCGGGGTGTTCGATCAAAGCCGACCCATTCTCCACACAACTGCTAAATTTTTAGGGCCGCAGCCCTGCGTTTGAGCTGTTTAGCATATGATACGGCTGTGACAGCTGCATAGGCAGATGTTATAAAGGTTTGACAATCTATCTGTGCATGTGTTTATGTGCATTAGGAGACCTGTGTGAAGAGGTGGTGGACCCCTGCCTGCCCGGTTTTGACCCCTGCCAGCATGACTCCAAGTGTGTGCCCCTGAGTAAGAGCTACAGGTGAGTGTGTCGTTTCCAGAGAGAGATGCATATCCTGTGACCTAGGCTTGAAAGGTCAGAGTTCAGAGGAGGATGAGTGTAGGCACTCTGACAGATAACAGATCATGTGCACCAGTATTGCACATGATCTGTTATCTGTCAGAGTGCCTACACTCATCCTCAGTTGGGAGAGAGATGAGGAAGCTGTTGTTTCTTGGCTTCAAACAGTAAGTGTGTGTGGGTGTGTGCTGCAGATGTGAATGTTTGCCGGGCTACGTGGGGCAGCACTGTGAGCAGGACTATAACGACTGTCTGGAGAACAAGTGTCAGCATGGGGCAGAATGTGTAGATGCCATCAACGGATACACATGTGTGTGCAAGGACGGTTTCAGGTAAAACACACATATTCACATGCATTCTCATATATACACATGCAACGCGAACACATATACAGCATTATTTGTTAAGTTAAATCCTTTAGAAGCATAACCATACACAAAGGGGGTGTCAAATTCCTTTAAAAAATGCATTTGAATTTTAATTATTTAAAGGATTTAGCATTGAAATGCTTCAATATTAATTGAATATTAATGAACCTATAATTTTGTCGCTGTCCAATGAAAAACATGTATCTCCAAAATTCCAATTTTTCAGGAACACGAAAAAACACTTTTTCATAGAGAGTATCATACACAATAAATACGAAATTGACGGTGTGATTTATCAGCTTTTCATCGGTCATTTAGATGTCAACTGCTGTGGGGTAGATAGAGGTTTTTGCCCACATTCCATATATGGACCGCGACAATTTAATACTGACATAGACACAACAATCATTAGCAGTAGCGCTACACTATGCGTTAATATCGCATAAACCAGGGAACATTAATGTTTTGGATTCATTCTTATTTATTTACCCAAATATGCTCACTACATAGGGTATAACATAATGGTTTTGTAAATGCCAATAGAACATAATTTGAGTAACTCCAATAAGTGAATTTTTTAAATTGTTAATCACTTAGATGAAATTTCACATTTCAGACAGATAGTTTAGTTTGTTCATATTTCAGATTTAATTAGAAAATTATTACCTAATTAGAAAGATCTGAAAATAAAGTATGCTACAAATGAAATGAGTTTATTTAGACTCTTTTTCCCACATCAAGTGACACAAGGGCCATTTTTTCAAAATGTTTTGGAAACGTGTTTTGATAGCCTTATGTTAGACAACTAAAAGTTTTTTTGCCTTCAGATATGTAAAAAGATCGAATAGCGTTTGAACAGTCAAAATTTGTTCTGACAGCCCTAACACACAGCCCTAATGCACAGACATACGCTTAAGTACATATGCACTTCCACACACACAAACACACCCCAGGCTCCTGAGCTACAGATGGTGCTTTATTATACGGCACTAGGCTGTCTCATCCGAGCTGAACGGCAGATGAATCTCCATGTGGCTAATTATAGCGCTATAAGTGTGGCACTGCCCTGTGGATATGAGTGAGCGTGTGTGTTTTTAAGAGTGTGTGTTAGTGTGTGTGTGTGTGTGTGTGTGTGTGTATGTGTGTGTTACACATGTGCATATGTGTGTTTGGTGCAGTCAGTGCCAGCGAGCAGCAGGATGGCACAACTCATCAGTTTCTGAGAGTCTCGGCCTCTCGTGTGCGCAGAGTTGTTGCTGCGGCAGCCAGATGAACAATAGCTCTCTCTGCAGCAGTTGGTAATTAAGTGTTAGCGGCTTAGGCTCTGCATTAATTTGGCTTACCACCCACCCTGGCACTCTATCAATATTGTAACATGATTTTCATCTTAGTAACAAAAACGTCTGGTTAATCTATGAAAGAGATTAGAGGCAAGAAAAATGTCACTTTGATATTAAAACTGCTCAGCTGTTGGAAAAAAGGCTCATTTAGCGATCCGATCAGCAGCTTGATTTAGAAATCTGAATGCTTATGTGCCTCTCTCTTTCTCTCTCTCTCTCTTTCTCCTTAGTGGGCTGTTCTGTGAAAACCCTCCTCCCATGATCCTGCTCCAGAAGACGAGTCCATGTGATCAGTCGGACTGTCAGAACGGCGCTCCGTGTCTGCTGGTGGAGGGTGAACCTGTGTGTCGCTGTCTGCCCGGCTTCTTCGGCAACAAGTGCCAAAAGGCGCTTACTGCACACTTTCTGGGGAAAGACACATACATAGAGCTGCCCGGGACCAAAATTCGTCCTTCCACTCATATATCCCTCCAGGTATGACCCACATCTCTAGAGCAGTTATTATAAACAGATTCCAGCGCTGCTTGTTAGTATTTCTTTCCTGTAGACCAGCGGTGCCCAAACCTGCTCCTGAAGATCTAATAAACCCGCGTGTCTAACTCATTAAAGTCTTTGTTAAGCAGGTGTGTTGGATTAGAGATGAAATTAAGCTCTGCATGGCAGTAGATCTCCAAGAGCAGGGTTGGGCCTTCACACTGTAGGTGTTTGTATCCTACGCTGTCTAGTTAGGTCTAAGAGCGTCTTTCCACTGCCCATTAAAAAAAATTAAAAAAATTGGCCTAAACAGGAACCAATGGGACTTAGAGTTCTGGTTCTAGCTCAATTTTATTATTTTATTTTAACTTTATCGTGCGCAAAGCCGATGGTAGCGAGCTAGCCGGCTAATGCTAGCTAGCTAACTAGCTAAAACACAAGATCTTGTTGAAGGGGAAAGACTTCGCTCTGTTATTATCCTGTCAGAGTGCTGCTCGGGACTGTGGCGTGAGTTTACATGCTGTCTGCGGATCTGCGAATGTTTTTGAGGCCGATGGTTGTGAGCTACCTGGATAACGTTAGCTAGCTAACGCAAAGACAAGGCCTTGTTGAAGGGGAAAGGCTTCTCTGTTATGATGCCTGCAGCTTTGTGTTAAGCTGTACCGGAAATTAGAGGCAGGTCTCTGGTCGTACTTCTTTCATTTGAGCTGGTGTAAGACGCATGCGTTCAAAAACTCCCACCAATTCGAGCCAGATGGCTCTGACCGTGAATTAGAATCAGAATCAGAATCAGGTTTATTGTCAAGTAGGTTTTCACATACAAGGAATTTGCCTTGGTATGTTGCTGCATAACAATAAACATAGAATGGGAATAAAAAC
>JAOUQW010000034.1:11882466-11895433 GCA_028565825.1 Olivaichthys viedmensis | reverse complement strand
GGAAAGTGCCAACTGCCCTCTTCCATATGCATGAGCTCACAGACGCCCACGATTGGCTGGTGCCGCTTTGATCGAAAGGAGAGAAATTGTATTGCCATCCCACACACCCAGAGAGCAGGTCTAATTACGATCTCTTAGACTCCCGGCCACGGCTGGCTGTGGCATCGTCGGGGCTCAAACTAGCGCTCTCCGGACAATAGGGCGAACGCTTTACTGTTGCGCCAAGAATCATCTTTTAACGCAGTTTGTAATCAAAGTGTTTTTAGACCTTTAATAATCATAGAATTTATAAAGATAATGTTGGCATCATCATGGCTCTAAATTTACAAAATGCTCCATTACCACTTATATTTCACCTTGTTACTTTCAGCTCAAAATGATTTTGAACATAATTATAATCATAATCACATTAAAGAGACTGAGCTGAGCACATAAAGCTTAAGTTTGGAAAATCATGTTTAGAATTTGTTGCACTTTTAGAAAAAACTTTGGCCTATATGGGTCATTTTGACCTGAACAGAATAAAAGTGTTAAGATAAGTGTGTATTTTACATCGCTTCAGAACATTTCCTCATTTTGAATGATGTATTTAATTATTCCTCTCGAGGAAATTCCATGTTTTTCACATGTCCCACTAGGCGGCAGGGTTCAGGGCAAAGGGTCAGCCGATGTACGATGCCACTGTAGCAGTTCAGAGTTAAGGGTCTTGCTCAAGGGCCTAACAGTGGAAGTCTTCCAGTCTAAGGATTTTAACTTGCAATCTTCTAATCACTATGATGCATGCATGTTATGATGCATGTTTCTTTCCCGTGTTTTGCGGTTCACCATGTGGGTTCTGTGGTTCTAAAGTGTCTCCTCTCCTCCTCCCAGAGCTGACGTGTCAAGGCGAGATGATCCGCGAGCTTCTCAAGCGTCACATAGGCCAGAAGACATGCACATCCACGAGTAAGGTGCCCAGGATGGAGTGTCCACGCTCGTGTCAGCCGGGACTCTGCTGCGCCCCCACCAAGAGCCGCAGGCGGAAAGTTAACTTCAAGTGCTCGGACGGCTCCTCCTTCTCCGAAGAGATGGAGACGACCTTGGAGTGCGGCTGCTCGAAATGCCCTTCATAATGATCACGTTCCCCATCACCCCCATTTCACGAGGAGCCAGAGAGAAAGAAGAAAATATATTGTAAAATAAAAAAACAAATAGAACTTATTTTTATTAAGGGATTTTTTTTCTAAAGAGACTGTTTTTATGATGTTTCTTGTATGTGTGATATAAAAGTTCTTTTGTATCAGTAAAAAAAAAAAACCCATACACACACACACACACACACACATACACACACAACAGATTAACATTCCTGAAAGTATATGAATTTTATATAAATATATATATAAATAAATGTGTGTGTGTGTGTGTGTGTGTGTGTGTGTATATATCTATATAAATGTACAACCTAACCTGAGGATTAATACAGGCTGTGTATTGCATGTCTGCGTGAGTGTGAGAGGGATTTTTGGGACACTAAGCAGGTGTAATATTAAAATGCCCATAACGCCAGTCAGAAGAGCATGAGGAACTTCGGACTCTCCCCAATGTGAAGAGGATCGCCGTCATTGTGCTCCGCTGGTGAAAAAGGAACTGTGCCTTATACCCAGACTGCCTTATGATAGACTAAAGGATTCATTACCCAAGTCCAGAGCTAAAGGATTGGAACTGTTTATCTCCAGAGCTCTGAAATGGTTGTGTTATATGCAGATGCTTTTGGTTGTTTTGGGTTGTTGTTTTTTTTGTCTATTTCCCATCAGAGATATTAGCAAAGTTTCGAGCAGGATGGATCACTGGCCATACATCAGAGTTAAACATATCTCCCTCTATTTCTCGCATGACTGCATGGAAGCATATAGGACTGAATGTGAACTCATGCTATGCTGTGGTCCAGCAGTGAAGCTGCAGTGACTGGTGTCCTGCTCTGATTTTTACAAAATATTCATAAAAACATGCCCACACTCTGAGCTCTGATGGAAAAGCTCTCCGTATTGATGCAGTATTCTGTCATAACCTTACTAATATATTAAACACCAATATGTTACGCCCATTACTACTGTATTTTGTATCATATACCCATTGTTTTAAAAGGAAGGTTTTACAGATGTCTACAGATGTTTACAGATGTTTTACAGATGCCTATCTGAAATTCCCCCAAAGTAAATCAATCAGTGTTAAACCGAAATACATTGAGTGTATCCTCAAGATCTTTATGGAATAAACCATTATGTAATTGTAACTACATTTTCCAGTGTACCACATAAATGAGCTGATATAAGATGCATTATATTAACGGCTGTAAAAACAAAATGGTGTAACTAATAGGAGATCATTTCTGATGAACTATAGGGTGATGAATAACTTACTATGAATGTTGAATTAAAACTTTTAATAAAACAGTTAAGGTTTTTTTTTTTGCTACTGAGGTTAACATACAAGAAAATCAAATGCTTTTTTTTGTGTAACTTTTACGGTTTGACGATGGACATTTGTTCATTTGGGTACATTTTGTGCAGATGAAACAAGTAGGAAACACTTTTCCATTGGGAAAAAAACTTTTACAGATTACAGTCCTGAAATTTCTCAACATTGGAAACTGTAATTTGACAGTATTTTTTGTAATGCTTTCTTTCATCCACTAGATGGAGATATCCACTTGTTGGGCTGTAGCGCATTTGTGAGAGTTTCTTACATTTATTTCCACACACATGCTGGGTCAGATAGTCGCTGATGGTAAGAATTGTTCCCTAAATTATGAACTTCAGGTTTTGTGAATACAACTCTAAAACAGGAACAGCTTATGTAGCATTAAGAGCAGATTAAATACCAGCTAATATGAAGGCCACTGTGACTTTCTAATGACTTACTAACTCTGTTATCTCTGTTCCTGATCCATGGAGACATTAATGACTTTCAGATTGAATAATGAGAGCATAAGAGACTACCAAGAACAATGTGACGCTTAATACCCAGCTCTACTGGCGGTTGCATCTATTTGTTAATTAAGAGAGCTCATCTTTGCATGAGACCGGTCCCACTGGGAATGCGTGTCTACTAAGGGGAAGGATCTCACTCCTTTTCATACCTCGCAAATCCTTTCAAGTCCTCTCTCATTATGTTTAGTGGCTTGCCTGTGAACCCTGGCATTCCCTCAGAGGCGTCTCTTTGCCCTGGGGGAAGGAAAGAAAGCCCAGCATTGTCAGGGCACGTCAGGTTATTAAAGAAACATAATGCTCCTAATTCCCCAGCGTTCGCTATTCATTACAATTATTTGTGGTACTGCGGCATCCTTGTGAGTGTGATAGAAAAAAAAACAGCTCAGATGGGTGCCATAGAAACTGAATGCACACTTGATGCTGCCGTAAGCAAATCTAAGCATGTTTACATAGGTTTAAAATAAATGTGTGTGTATTCTGTGTATTCTCTCAGAGGGGACATTAGTAAGAGCTTCATGGGGCAGAGGGCAACTAGACAAGACTGGATGGTGAATTATGTTCAAGACAGACAGCATGACTGTGTGAAAGCAAGTTCCCACCACATTGCTGGTTGCAGTCAGACAGAGAAAAGGGGGCAGATGGCGCCCAACTGCCAGCACAGCCACCAGCACAGAACAGTCGCAATATGCCAACCAAATCACAGTCCAATTCAGTTTGTTACCGTTTTCTCAAATCTGACATGGGCTTTGTTCTGCCTGACAGAAAGAGAAAAGCCAATTAGTCGTGATATTTCAAAACACCATCAAGGTCCATCTATTTGAGTTGAATTTAATGCCATACTTTTTTCCTCAAGAGAACATCTGATGGGTTTTGCGAAATAAGTAAACAGGTCTGATGAGGTGAGAAGTAAATTGGCTGTTATAGATAGGCAGTTTAGAACCTAATGCCCATCTGCTTTAGTTTTTCATCTGCTTTTGGCTTTAAATAAAAGAAACATTAAAATCAGTGCTTTGGAAACCTTTCCCTGGGTTCTCAGAAATGTTTTGTAAGACCAAATGACCGGGTGTTTTTTGAGGGTTTTAAAAAAAATAATATTTAAAAAAAGACCACCAATGAGATTATGCACTTATTTATTTTGTTTGCTGAATTAACGACCTATAAATTGTCCCTAGCTATTTTTCCAGAGCCACTTTTGAGTTCTGTTTACTGTGGAGAGACTCCACAAGATTTTGAAGATAACACAAAGCACTCCAAAATGGGCTTATGTTGTCAAATGGCACATTCAGATGATGTTGAAAAAAAAAGTGAGGGCAGAAGGTGAAAGCAAGGTGGCACTGCACACTTCCCCATCCATGTTTGCAGCTAGATTGAGCCACTGAAGTCAATGACGACGTCTTGGTTTGTATAGCACACGTGAAACCTCTGTGCAAATATTTGGCACTTGAAAGTTGTCAGTGATGTGTGGGAGAGGCATTTTGGAAGAAAACATTTGGAGCAGCAGGGTCAGCATCACCGCTGTTTCTTTATCTTGTTGACAGCTGTGCACTTTCCAGTTGGGCGGTCACTTGCTGCATGGACAAGAGGCTTGTTTGTCCAAACTGGCATGCCATCGTCTGCTCTCTCAGATGAACCTGAACACTGAGTTGTATCTTTGACATCATAAAATCAAAGAGTGCACAGAGGTTGTGAAAATCTGGTCTTCTGCAGAATAAAGACTTTTATTAGGCAGATTACGAGAGTTCGATTAAAGTTAGGGGTTTTGCGAAGCATGTCTTGATAGTTCTTTCAATGGAGAATAATGCTGTTTATCACATTTACCTGGACTAATCCATGTCCAAATCAACGTTTGAACCCTTAAAATTTACTCCTGATTGGATAAGATATATGAAAGATATTACCCTCTAGTTTGCATCTTGTAGAAATCACCCGACTGCTCTGATAGAAATGTCTTGAAGCTGCAAGTTTCAAATTGCAAAAGCCCAGCATATGCAGAGCCGCCTCAGCAAGGGTCATCCTCACCTGCCTGTCCAGCATGACGGGAGCTAATCACACCTCCAAGAGCCACCATCTGCTCGAATCCCACTTCTCATACTCACAGAACCAACCAATCTCACAGTCTAACACACAAATGCTGGGGCATTGCCACACCAGGATGCCTCATTAATCCTGAAGACCCTGGCCTGGAAAATGGAACGTCCTTGGCAGCAAGAAAGAGTAAACATGGTGGAAGAAAGTACTTTTGGAGCAGTCAGATTGTGTTGGGTGAGACAGCACTGTTTCTGGGGTAATTCATCATTCATTCACAGCTCCCACTCATGAGTTGATGTACAAAGACATAGAGAGGTCAGAAGGGGGGGACGCTTTGTTTCGGAAGGAAATCCTACAGTGATATAATAGACAATGTGAACACCGAAGGCCCACAAGGAGCCTTTTGATGTCATTGTGGGAATCCGGTTCCGCTTTTACCCTGACATGAACTACGGCATGAAAAAGCTCTCCACACGCAGAGATAGAGCACTTACAATCGCTTTTGTAGCGCAGCTGGTTGGTTTCAGGTTTCTGATTTTCGATACAACAAACTTGATGCTTTTGTGCATATAAGTGATGGTTATGGGTTTCCTAAAATTCTTTCATTATCATAGAGAATGGGAAAGTGTGTATTCTGTTTGGCTTGTCAGAATAAATGTGAACTTGGCTTGAAACAGCCAGCTTACTGTTCTTCTTCTTCTTCTTCTTCTTCTTCTTCTTTCCAAACATATCTCCTCTAACAGCTTTCAAGCTACAACCACCAAACTTTCCACTTATGTCGACTCAGGTTGCTTGTGCTTTTTATGCTAATATGTCTTACTGTATACTTAGTGGAAAGAAATCGTGAATAGAGAATAACTTTTATATAAAATATAAGAATACCATTTTTTCCTTTAAAATATATGGGAGAATGCTTAGAAACCAAACACTCCGACAGCTAATAGTTATAATGCCCCCCAAGTGCACTGCCAGATTTAATCTAAATGAAGTTATGAAATAACTGAAGTTTGGGAGAAAGACCTCACCTGAAACCCCATCTTTCTCCTAGCTAACTTCCTATCAATTCCCTTCTCTCCCTTTCGTTTCTCTTGACAAAGCCTCGCACAGATTTCACTAAACGCACATGCTTCTGCTCGTACTAAGTGTTTCTCCACTTACCTTGGAAATCAATATTGATGCATCAGACGAATAACTTTTTCCAGTCGCCAGCACTCGCAGATTCTCCCCGTTTGACTCCCTCATCCCTCGCGCAGCACCTGAATTCACCCTCTTGAGTCAGGCGAGTACTCAACCTTGTGGGAGCTATGCCGCATCATCCTTGTTGCCCTTCTTTGGGGGCATGAATGGACAGGCGGAGTCATCCTAATCCACGCTGATAATCTGTCACTTCGTCAATAAGGACGCCCCATATCAGTAACCCTTATGCCATTTCTTTGCTGCCTCACTAGCATTCAAAATGTTAGAACCATGGCAACCAAATTTCACCATATTTCTTACACTACTTATGACCTCGCCAAACACTCATTGACTTAAATTTTAGCTCTCACTCCTCATTTTGTCATTTTCATCACTCTTTCCTCTTAATTAAGTCTTTGTATTCTTCCAAACAAACACGCATTACGTGAGTGATAACGCCCAACAAAGTGTCCTGATATCAGAAAATAATACGAAGCAGAGTTATAGTTCCTCCACCAAGTCCGTTATTTTCTGATATCCGGACGCTATGTTGGGCATTATCTTGCTTATACCATGGCCACTTACCAGTGTTTAAAAAATATAGGCCTTGCATATGTCTGCTTACTTATAACTAATGATATGAAAATACCAAACTCATTGTTATTATCATAGATGAAATGTAGATCAGCTGAGAAAATCAGCTGGAACTCACTTTATGTTTAACCGATTTTATTTTAAAAAAAAATTATTTGTTACAAACATCATACATTTCTGCATATCACAGGTGATGTACATATACATGTACTGTCGATAATTTGATTGAGTCTAACTGCTGGAAACTGCAGCAAAGCAGTCGTATGTAAAAATTAAAAAATGTGCGGTTGGACAGAAATGATCATAAATTCAGACCTGCCTGTCTTGAGCAAGCATTTTACTGCTATTGATACTTTTAAATACACACTTATTATACTATAATACTATAATAATAGCCTAATAATAATTTAAATAGAATGGAGATCCCAATAGTAATCTTTTAATTAATATAACAGGAATTAGCAATAACAAGATTACATCAAATCTACACATAAAAGTATAAGCTTCATGTAAAAATACCTTTACAACAACATATTTATCATAAATTGATCAGTTAAAGCTAACATGAGCGACGCCTCAAGCTAGTTTAGCTACATCATGATAAACATAGCCTACCAGACAAACTAAATCAACGGTACTCAATCACAAATCCAATTACAAATCCAATCACAAAACTAATCTTTCCAAACTTCACATGCACTAACAAATATTAAGAACATTAGATAAGAACTGAAGTCGAGTTAATGAGAAGCTAAACAGCATTAAACAGTAAAAAACAGTAAATTCACCTCATCAGCAGTTATAACCCTACCTTAACTTCTGCTTAAAGTCCTTTCTAAAATAAAAGTACACGCATTGAGCTTTCTCCTGTAAAAAGTGATTAATTGTTCTCTTGTTTTGAGGTGTCAGTGATTCTTACATCCAAATGCTGCACAGTGTGCCGGCAATTTTTGCAAAAATCTTTGTGAGCGTTCTAAATTCAGTTCAACTCAATGGAGTTAATCTGGCTTTTCATGCTTCTTCTCTTCTATCATATTGACTTCTTCTGTTGAATCTGTATGTCTGTTGTCCGTTTGGTTCTTTAGCACTAACTCTACTGTCTCCCATTCTCTCAGGCTTTGTGATCTCAAAACAAATAAAAACTGATATTGCAATCTGTCATTCGTTTTTTCCTCCATGATAGCCATGGTGAAGATAGAAAAGCATAAACCATTTTGGGCTCGTTGGCAAGGTTACATTCCAACATGGTTCTATAGCATTGATTTTGAACTGTGTTTAAATTTATGACCGGTGTAATGAAAGTAGTCAACGTTGTCAAAAGCTGACACATTAAGCTTTCATTTCTATGTGCGCAATGTGTACACAACTAATTTTGCATAATCCCACATAAAAAGTTGACACTCTTGTGATGAGCGGTACGTCCAAAATGTTAACAGTAATAATCATTGACCATAATAATACTTAATAGGCAGTGTTGGGCTAGCTACTTTAAAAACTAAAAGTTAACTAGCCACACTACAAGCTACACATCTATTATTGATGTCACCTCTTCTGCTAAAAAGACAATTCTTCTCAAAGACAATGTGGTCTCGTTAGCAGCCAGTAACCTTCTTGAGTTATTTGTCTTGTTTTTAAACCAAGTCAAGAAGCAACATTAAAACAATATTGATGTATTAAAATATTAGCGATACCCCGCTATTTTTGTCAATGAAGTATTCTAACTAATTACAAGCTACTTGATTTAAAAAGTAGTAATCCTACCACCTCACTACTGGGTAATGTAGTCAGATAAACTAGTTAGCTAATATGTTAACTAGCAACACCACTGCCCCACTATGTTCATAGGTAGCTTGGCTAAACACGCAATCAACTTTTGACAGCGTCAACTACTTTTGTTACACCGCTTCTACTTTAGAGGTTACTTGTTAAAAATAATTAATGTACACCTACTAGCTACCTACTAGCCAATTAGAAACCATTATCTTCACCTCTCCATCCCATTGCTAGTACCCACCATTCTCCCTTATATTGCCTATATGATTTAACTAATTACTGAGACTTATTGTCTTTTTATGCTAACTTGAAGTTTGTCTTTAATCTTCCTTTTTTAGTTATGTATTTTAATGAAGGATACGTTGCTCAGAGTGCAAGGTTATGTACACCTTAAACTGCCAGGACCTGTCTTCGGGTCTTACTCTTTTCCTATTATTTTCCTTTTCCTATGCTTTTCCTTTTAGTTTCACTGTAGTTACTGAATAATTTATAGTAGTTACTAAATTAATACGCTTTAAGATGAATAACTGAATTTTAAGCTGGGAATTTATGGGTTTAATGGAGTCAAAAAACATCTATTATGGTGTGTGCACGTGTGTGCTGCCTGATCTAGATACTCAATCACATTAAATTATAGCTCAGTACCATAAAGCATCCACATCCACATGGGTAGAGCCCACTGGGAGCATTTAAACTTGATAAGCATCTTATGAGCCAGGCTAGTTAACCTCATCAATCCTTCACCACGGAGGCCAGGCATCAGGTACTTAGGCACCTCTCATAATGCCTGCCTGTACTTGTCTGATACATCCTGAAAGAGTCGGGTGAATGACATTCCTGTACAGCTGAATACCACTACCCGAAATTGTGTTATAACTGAGAGTCATGAGGAGGCACTATAATGAAGGCCAGAGGTATGACTAAAAAAGTAGGGCAATGGCCATGCTGATACAGTGCTCCAATTAATTCTGCTGTTGGGGTGTGTCACAGGCCTTTCAAATCCTAAATGTATCCAGACATACCCTAAAAGCTTACGGTTTGATGATTTAGGCTTTGATCAGTCCCCTAATGACTGTAGCACAAGGTGGAATCTGGATTATCCATCCTGCCATCTCTGTCAACACGGAGCGGACAGACATCGGCTGGCTGTCATGGTGCATTTTATGACTTTTACAGTCATTAAGATTCAGGGTGGCTTCTTGGTTGCTCTCTTTCTCAGCTTTTCAACTCTCATCCTCCTATATCCTAGTTATGTCATCCTCCTCTTTTCCATCATCTTATTCCCAACGACACACAAAATTCCTGCCCACAGATGACTGTCAGCCATATCAAATGTCTAAACATTTAATAGTCTGGTGTGATTAGTTGGCCAAGTATTAATAATTGACCAATACCAAGCCCTGCTTTATTTTCTTAGCTGTCCAATCACTGCTTAGCAACATTGCTATCCGCCATTACCTCTGCCAAGCTTTCAGCACTGCAGCAGGCACACCAGTGTTTCTCGGGGACATAGGCCTACTGTATTTTGAATTTAAAGGTCCAAAGGCAAGTCATTTCATTTACGGTTTAGTTGATTGTATGAGCTGGATTTGAGTAAAATAATGCTTCTCTAAAATGCTGCAGCCTTAACAATCCAAACAGAGTCAAAGTAAGCTGGCATGCTAAAAGTTAGCTAGCTAGCTAGTGTTTTGCTGAACCACCCCAAACCTTTTTGACTTGAAATGGGTGTTAACAAAAAGACAAAAAGCTAAGACTAACTATTTTTACTGCTGTTTCCAAGTTGCAGTAACTTTATCAAGTTGACAAAGTAGCTAGCCCAGTTCAAGCTGAGTTGACCTCATTTGGCCTCAACTTTTCTATTTTGTTTTCCTGTCATCCATTTGTTGAAGTAATTTAATGTTGCTTATGTTTTCTTCTAACTCGTACTGAAAGCCTTGCTTTTGGCTTCTACGTAAACCATTTTCTGGTACCCAAGGCTGATCTATTATGTCTTGTTGTATCTCCATGACTCCGACCTCCATTTTTCAGAAGCTTGACCTACATAGCAACAGTAGCCAAGCGTGAATGGGCCTTGGGAACAGTAATTAATTGCATTCGGTACAAGGTTTTTTCCCCTGTAGGGACTGAATATTGCAACCAATCTCAGCAGCACTATTACTGTCTATAATACTGAGATGTGCACCGTTCAACTTTTCACCAACATTTACAGGTGTTATGGGTTAGCTCATGATCTCTCACTGAACAATGGGAACCTAATGTATCCGTTCAAGGATGTGGTGCCCTCTGTGAGTGTGTGCCCCCTCATCGCAGTCCTTGGTAGATCATCCGTTCTGCCTCACTGTGTCTCTGATTTATACCCTAATCTCCCACCTGCCTTCCTGCCAGCTGCTCATAGATCCAGGAGACAGGCAGTCAATCAGTGTGGGCACTAAAGGAGCAGTCATGTGAAGGAGGGCTTCCTAGAATATAGTGACAAGATCATAACTTCTAACACCATCCTCTTACAGTCTCAGAATTGGCTCTATAGGTGTGCCATAGAGAAAATCTGAACTCCCTGATATTATAACTGACACTTAGAGGTGCAGTTTATAATGTTTAAAAGTGTTTCTAGACCTATACTAATCAAATCATTTCTAAGATACCATAGAAAAAATGTGATTCGCAATATTGCACTGAAATGGATCTGGCTAGGTTGTTCATTTCAGGCTTGTGTTGACATTTTTCCGGCCCTGAAATTAGCCCCACTCCAGCCAGAACAGAGCTGTTAAGATCTGCCCCTTTTCCTTAAAAGGCGGCTCATGAGGCAGACATAGTTTAAACAGAGAGGGTGAGGTCGGTTGGGGAAATGGGAAGGCTTGTCAATGTTTTCATTGCAATTACGATTTGCCTCACGGGCAACAGAAAGCTTTAACAATTACAAACTGCTCCTTTAATATTAATTTGGCATTACATGTGCAGTCAGATGCTTACATATGCCAATGGTGAGTGAAGAGGCTGATAGTGCGACGTGAGAACTGAAAAGCAGAGCAGAGCTTGTCAGTGTGCGGTTAGATAATCTTTTTTATAGGCTGTCAATCAACATAAGAGCTACTGTGACTAATGTCTTTCATCAGAGCCAAGCTGTTTGATGCTGTGCATTATCATAAAACATCCTTAATAATTACAATCATGTGAACACCTAAAGGCATTGAGGGGCTGGTGCTGCTCTCAATGTCAGTAGTGACAGCAGAAAGAGAAAGCCTGTCTAATCAAGTCTGAGAGTAAAAATCTCTGCAGCTCAAATCTCAAGCCTGAGAAAGAATGTGTCTCCTGCCAATCATTTAAACGTTTAAAAAACAATTCCCAATGAGAAGTCAAAGACAACATATCTGACATTATGATGCACTGCACAGATCCAGTAAATGCATAAAGTACTAAGGGAAGCGTAAGATAAAAAATAAAGGACTTTATAGAAAGGAATGCCATTCTGAAGCCAAATGTAAATATGTCTAAAGAAAGCAGCTGGAGGAGGTGACAGGAGACATGCCTGTCAGGGTGGGTTGAGACGTGAAGCGGTGGATACAGGTGCAAGCCGATTTAATGATCACACAAACAAACATACAGCGCGGAGACAGGTGAGTAAACTAACACAGTAACACGGACGACAGAAATACAGACATCGACAATGTTCAACAAGGTGGACAGACACACCAGGGTTTAAATCCACACACTAATCGGGAACTAACAGGAAACAGCTGGGAACACAGGTGACACAACTCAGGACGAGACAGGGGTGTAAACAAAACAGACACCATAATATTAAGCACATGACGCTAGTCGCCATGGCAACCGGCCAGGGCGGAAGTTCAAGGCGGGGAGTTCACGACAGTGCCTTGACTGTTTCTTATGAAATCTCCATACCACTCCTTTACTGCTTAAATATATAGTCAGCAAAGTTAACTGAAGTTAGCTGCTTTGAAACTCAAAATTCAAACAAATATAATCCTCCCTTTGAGGTTCCCTCCAAAGCCACGACCCCAAAATGCTTCCCTGGGCTAGAATACCTTAATTGACTGGCAACATGATTGACCGGCAAGTAGACATACCTTCTTGTCCTGATTGGTTGGATGTTGGTGGTCCACATAATTTGTTTTGTCTCCTATTTACAGAGTCTGGGACGCCATAGTTTTAACTCTGAACAGATATTTTATTGATGGCTTAAAATATCGAATGTGAGGAGAACTTCCAAATATTACAGAAAGTGTTCTGACTTAAAATCACTGACTGCACCTTTAAGTATATGTTTAGTAGGATGTAACTAGCAAATGTTGTTGAACATTAATTTTTACAGTTAGAAAGAATTTTCAAATGTACAGTCGTGGCCAAAAGTTTTGAGAATGACACAAATATTAATTTTCACAAAGTTTGCTGCTTCAGTGTTTTTA
>JAOUQW010000034.1:11858258-11874327 GCA_028565825.1 Olivaichthys viedmensis | reverse complement strand
TGGCAGCTTGGCGGAGCTGAGGCTTGAACCCACGACCTTCTGATCAGTAGTCCAGTGCCCTAACCACTGAGCCACCATCATCACCAATTGCACCAATTGCATAATTGCACACGCACTACAGATGAAGTTAGATAGAGCGATTGTCTAGAAATGAGTACTTTTTTAATGGAAAGGCCCAGCATGGTGCTACAGGAAGCCTTTATCTGTCCTACATCTCTGACTATGAGGGGTTCATAGGAAGGCTAAAGACACCGCAATACAGAGATGACAAAATAAGAAAAAAATGCGACAGAGCAGGAGGGAGATGACAGAAGCTGTAAGGATGACAGAGTGAATGACAGAGAGAAAATGAGATTGTAAGAGACGGAAAGAGATGATAGGAAGGAGAGCTTTATAGATGATTGTGACACAGACACTGAATAATGATAAAGAGAGAGCGAGAGAGCGAGAGAGAGAGAGAGAGAGAGAGAGAGAGAGAGAGAGAGATTCTCTCTTCTGGCCTCACCGATGGTGCACTCGTTGATGTCATCATTGCAGGTGTTGCCCTTGTAGCCAGAAGGACAGTTACAGTTAAATTTGCCATTCACAGGATTGGTGTCGCACTGCGAGCCCGCCCTGCATGGGTTACTAATGCACGCATCATCGATGTGACACAGCAAACCTGCACACAAACACACACACAAACGGTCACGGTACAGCGTGAGATCACTCGGCCGAGCCTGGTCCTCTCGGTATCAGCAAGAACATCTATAGAAGAACAAGACCAAGCAAGCCTAGTTATACCGGACTGACATTTTAGGGTGTTTTTACACTTGGCTCACACACTCGAGTCCGTACCCGATTGATTCCAGGCTCTTTATTTTCAAACGGCAGGTCAGTTTCGCAATTTCTATACGTCACTTCTGCCGTTTGTGCAATTTTTCTAAAGTACGCAACAGATATTTCTTCATGTTCGTGATGTATTATTGGTTTAATTAGTGTATCTTTACTTGAGTGCAGTACAGACTGTAAATAAATAGTAAAATGAAACAGTACAACAACTTCTAATGAAAAAAGACGAGGAAAGACAGAAAGAGCAAAGGAGAAAAAGCAAAAGAGTGCGAATTAAGACATTTTATATCAACTACAGCAGTAATAATAATAATAAATATAAATATATAGGTAGATAAAATAAGTTTGTGAATGTTCTGTCTGTCTGCGAGACTCACTGTCCCTCTGACTGTGGCAAGCGAGAACATACTGTGCTGCCAGTATACAGGACTCTTTGTGTTCCCCTAACAGATACTGTAATTTTTCTAGATTTGATGGATGATGGTGTTGTTGTGATGGATGATGGTGTTGTTGTTGTTGTGATGGATGATGGTGTTGTTGTTGTTGTTGTTGTGATGGATGATGGTGTTGTTGGTGTTGGCTGCTCTCTAACACTGACCCTCAAAAAAAAAAAACACAGGACTAGCAATTAGTATTTTCCAGATTCTGTGAAATGAATGAGTGCCTTAATTTGTCTTTAATAGTACACAGTGTGCTCAGATGGGTGTTAAATAACATTATCCTTTTGGTGTTAACCACTCAATTTTTCTTATCAAAAACACATACTCACACAAATTTGTTACGCAAAGTTACAAGTAGAATGCGTAATAATGAAGTTTGGAATTGGCATATTGCCACTTTCCTCTTTCAGGCTGATTCTAAATCAATGTTTTGCAGCTCGTGGTGACCCAGAGCCAGTCCTTAGAAATACGTTTTTTGTTAATTGTGAGTTCTGTTCTTAAACTTCAATGTAGTTAAGTTACTCTTGCTTTGTAGCTTGTAGTGTAGCCACATTTCTCTATGGATAGCTTTAATGTAGCTGAGTAACTTATAGCCTATTTAACTACATCTTCCCTGACACTGGACCTCCATACAGAAGAAAGCATGATGAGCATGTGAATTCAGTTCATACACTGTATATATGGTTCAGCTTCCAGGCTGATGACAGAAGCGGGTCTGTGGCTGTTGCTCTACTTTTCCTCAATGCCTCTAGAGCAGTGTCAGGTGTTCTCGCACGCCCCGCAATTCCATGCACAGAAAGAGTAATTAGCTTCCTGCTGAGGACATTGGCTTTAAGGGAACCTCCCCTGCTGCTTGCAAGGAATGTATGAACATCTTGCCATCACCTGTCCACGCTGAGATGGGACGCCTCCACAGCATCAATCCCCTGCTGGTTGGCCCACATCGCATTGTCTCTTTTGCATGAACTTCTGTACAAGGAAATGAAATATTTTATTGGCCCAGATCATATTATCTTTACCCTTTTACCTTGAATGCACAAGCATGATTTTTCATTTAGAATTTTCAGCAGTAATGTCAGTGCTCTTGGCTTTATTCCCAGCAGCTTTGGAAGAAACGGGTCAATCCAAAATGGATGGATGGTGTTGATACAGCAGCGCAGATGATTCCTTACTGCACTTGTAGCTCTTGGATGGTGCAAAAGTAAACAGCATGAGAGCTTTTGATAAAATGATACCAATGTTAATTATGTTTTAATTAACTCCAGAAATGAAACTGTCCGCACCTTCATCTGTGACCCATACACCTGTGAGTTTCTGTTTGTCAACAGAAAATTCCCGCTCTTTGAAAGCGTAGCTGGAACAATATCTTTCCTAGCTGCAGTAAGGAGATCTTGATGATGTGGGCCTTGACATTATGGTGGAGGGTGCAGCATTTTGGCTTTGATGAAAGCGTTTACCCTCCCTATTACGTCTGTACCAGATGTGCCCATAATACGTCACATCACCTTCCTTTCAGAAAGGCTGTTTTTGTTCTTGCAGACCACACCTTTTATATGGAAAATAAATTACACTGACTTTTGAATCATCTGCATTCAAATTAATTGTATGACTAAGCAAATACATGCCCTTGCTTCTTACCCAATTACTCATGACATATGTAAATAACATCCTTCTATGTTATATATGAAAGAAACAGAAAGGAATATGTGTTTTTCCTTCTGTGATTCCGAACACGTGAGGTTATGTAGTTCCCTCAAGTGCTTCCATTGACTCTGAACAACATTCAGTTAGTTTGTCTTTGAAGTTTCTCTGTTGTAGTGCTTTAGGCAAGCTGTGACGCACTCGGTCAATGAGACAAAGCCTTTTGCAATGACTCATGGCATGCAGCTTCTCAGCGCTGTATTGTTCTACACGTAGAAACGCGGATTATGTGCGGCTTTTCAGACCAGAATAAATCTCCATTGTCTTTGCATCGTGCCTTTTCGCAAGCTATGAGGAGCTTCAGATGTCTACCTCATAGTTATCCAATCCCACCAGGGCTCTGGTTTCTTTGCCTCACTGCCTTCTTGATCCAAAGCACACACAATCAACAATCCACATCTCCAGGAAATTAATTCTGAGTCATTCAATAAAATGATTATAGCTGGTAAAGGTAATAACAGGCTAAACCCCTATGACTATCACACAAACCAAATTTACCAAAACTCTTCTTGACTTTTTTAAACCAAGCACCTAGGCCATAGCATAACATAGTGCCAGACAGACAGACCATATTCAGGCATTTTTTGTGTGGCAAACTCATCAGAGTGGGTATTGAAATGTCCTATTCATTCTGTTTTTGTAATCTAAATATGTCATGCAGCCCTGTGCATAATAATGCTAATACTCTGTGACAGAAAACACGTCAGACCCTCCCCTTCAGAAAACAATAAAAGGGACCTTTGTCTTCTAGGTTTTCCATTATTTTTCTGTCATAACATAGCAGTGATTACAAATTGAAGGAGGCTGCATTTCTGGATTGGATTAATGCTTCATGACTAAGTCATAACCAGAGAGGTTAAAGTTGAGAGGGGGTCATTCTTTTTTAAATATGACCTTTTTGCAATGGGCTGAAATCAAAAGGAGTAATAATTCATTAACTGGGATTTCGTTAGTGAGTTGATTGGTGTAAATATTTCATTTGTTATGAGTGAAGTGAAGATAGGCATCTGCTAAGATGGGAAAAAATGCCCATACTCACCTTATGCAATAGTTGTAGGCTGGAAGAGTGGCACACTGCTGTTGGTGCAATTACACCAATAGGCATCTGCTTTCTCTCCCATGCCACCCATTCCAAGTAGGCTTTAGCATGCATGGAGATAATGAGCGTACAAAGCCACCATTATGGTCCATGAAGAAATGGCCCTCCGCCCTGGGCGCAAAATTGCCTTTGGACTTGTGTCTCATTCACAAATAGTTTCCGCAGCAGGTCAATAGCAGTTGCTAAGATGCTGCTCGCGCTGCCCATTAGCAGTGCTACGTCTCGGCCAAGGTCGAGCTCTGAGCTCAGAGAAAGGTGCACATTTTTTATGCCACTGCAGAAACCTGCACTTTTGGTGAGAGTTTTACCTGCCCCCAGGACAAGTTAGCAAATGACAGATGTATAATGACCTGGAAAATTTTGGAACAGAAACCTGAGAGGCACGTAGACGGAGCACAGTCACTGTAGCGATGCGTGGCATCATATCAAACTGGTAATGCTATAGCAGAGTCAAGTGACAAAAGATCATAAAAAGGGCTGCCTTACATTCTGCGAAGTTGTCAAAAATAGCTCCTGGCGAGGGAGGCCGAACAAAGAAAAAGACTTTAAAAATTTACCGTTCTCATGAATAGCCAATGAGAAACGAGCTAAATGCACAGCCAAGAGCAATTTATTTGGATGGCAGCACATTCTCTTTGGGTTGTATAAGTTACACGGACAATCCCCATACAGTCCCAGACTTTTTAAAGATATCCTTTTACCTGTCACTTTAACTATTTAAAACTTTAGTCATGTTATTCTTGTGTTGTTTCATGCTGGTCTGAAAAGAAAATGTCTTGTTGATTTATATTCTATTCACAGTTAACAATATGAAAATAGACTATGGAATGCGAAATGTAATGCGACCTGAATATTGTAATTTGACATAACTTTTGAAAACATAACATTCAGAGAAGTCTCGGATTTGTTAAAGGTTGTTGATGCAGCTGTTTCTGATGGCAAAATAACATGAGGGTCATTTTCCAAATTAATAACCACAGTGAAGCTTGTTTCATGTCACTAGTTGAACATGCTGTCACAAATAAAGCACTTGCCAAATAAAAGCAGATCTTTTGAAGCAATCTACCAAAGAGAGAGAGGAGGCTGGGCCTAGTGGGATTAATCAGGTTATTTAACTGCTGTATATTTATGCTGTAGTGAGATGATGGTTTGGCCTGCCACTCTGACAGCTAAAACCTGCAGGGCTTTCTTTTCCCACAAGCCTCACTAGGCTCATGACACATGCAAGCTGGATTATTGTGGGCCCCTTTCCAATAAAGCGCAAGTTTGCATGGGGCACTCTGCCTCCAGGCCCAGATCTGGCCAAGACACAAATGCGCTATTTGTCACGCTGGAGCTCTTGACGCACCAAGAGTACGATGTTTTGACGGCAGGTTTCTAAACAGATTGGTTTATTAGAGCATGCCAATCGATTAAATCATCCTTATTTTTCTCAAAGAAACCCTTTCTTGTCAAATGCTCAAAAACAACTACTATGTTATTCAGCAAATAACAGAAATGTTCTCATGAGTTGTTGTTGTTTTTTTGTTCCAATTTGCACACATTTCCCCTCTGCTCATACCTTAAAAAACCATCTGTGCAATGCAGTAAAATACATTAGTGCTGTGTGTGATGGCATGTACCTCCTATAGCATTCCTCCATAGCTGCAGCTGAGAAACATCATAGGTCCCAGAGCTCAATAGCCTCTTGAGAGTTATTACAGCTGTCTGCGTCACTGCTGATTTATTTTTTTTTCGTCCAAATCTGTGGCCTAAATTTATACACAGCACGTTCCCCTTCAGCTCATACCTTATAAAAAACCTTCTTGCAATGCAGTAAGGATGCATTAGACTACATTACATTACAATGTCACGCACATCTATAACAGTCCTCTATTAATGAGAGATATCTGGGGTCCCACAGTCCAACAGCCTCCTGAGGCTTATTATAGCCGAGTGACTGCTGACAGAATGACAGGGATATGATATGACTAGTGGGGACCGAGAGACAGTGTTATCATGGGTAAATATATCCACTACAGGACTGGCATGAAAGCTTCCATTGTTGCCCCTTATTACATAATTAATAGCACCTCATTGGCTTCAGTGCTACTGACATCGAAGACATTTTGCTTTTGGTGCCATATTCTTTGGCTGTATTACAAACATAAAACAATATAAACGCAGCTAACACCTTATTTAAACTCTTGTCCCAGATGAGCCTTAAATAAGTACACACTGTGTCCATTTTTAGATGTGCTCGCTGCTGAAGTAACTTACATAACAGGAGCAGGAACCCTACACTGAAAAGCACGGAAATGCATCCGAAAATATCAGCTCCATGCTGAAATGTGATGATGAGATTCACAGTGGCTAAAACTGCGGTTACGTGACATTATCAGTGATTAGTTTTTCCATCACAAGAAAACATTCAGTCATATGTGGTCAAGGCATACAGAAACTTGGCCAGGGTTTGCTGTCCTCTGGGCAAGTGCGGTGCAGAAAAGATCAGATCTGAGGCTTTCTGGTATGCGCTAATGCGCCGTCTGTTTATGTGTCAAATGAGCTGTAGGAACAGTTTGGTTAAGCATAAAACCTAAATGGTGATCTCTAAAACAAATTGTTATGAAGACAGAAATATATTCCGAATCATCATAAAAGCTGTGCATGTGAAGGTTAGTGTGTCTGTATCTTTGACAAAAGCCAGTCTCCACCTGAGCAGTACACATACATGTACTGTATAATATACAGAAGAAGCCAAATGGAGTTAGAGCTGAAGTACATGTTTGCATGTCATGCAGAAAAGAACATAATGAAAGAACATACTGAAAGAACATACTGAAATAACATACTGAGCTTAATCTCTTACCACTTTCAGGTGGTAATGACAAACTGCACTGAAATTCCTCACTGGCAGGTGTTACCAAACACAAATGAGTAAACAGAAAGAATATGACACCCCACGGGCCATTTCCTCGTCAGAGCTAATACCATTACGTGCATTTAACCCAGATTTAACAAATGCCTGCCTCAGTCCTTTGTACAGACAGGTGTGATGGGCATTTTAACGTCAAACAGGGTGTTATCCTATACTTCAGTCTCTAGGCTGGAGTAAACAGGAATTTTTCCGTTAAGTTAAATTCCAGCCTAGGTGTTTGCTGCCTGATATCATATAACATTTTAAACTGCTCCCCAACAAACCTAATAAACCAATATCAATGTACCTATGAACCTTAAAGCAATTACAAATCTGGAAGTTATTTGCCTCATGATGAATCTGGAGAAAACATGATATTGTGCAAGATTGGAGCTGAGAAGCACTGGCCAGAATAGCAGGAATGGTTGATCAGAATGTCCTTGGCTGTCCAGATGTTAAATACTGTTTATCGGTGTGTAACACCATCAGTAGGTCAGACTTGACATTAAAGCAACGTCCCAACATGGTTGATGAGAAACACCACTGTTCCACACTGAAAAACCTGCTCTCTAATTACCACTCAGAATGATCTATGGTTCCCCCTGCTCAGACCAATTAGGAGGCCATTGAAATTGCTTTACTTTCCCGCCAATACCGACACTGGTGCAGCCCGCGGCCGATTTTGACGATACCTTAGAGTACTGGCTCGCTGAAAATGTATGCCAAAGTACACTTCAGTAATGTTCGAACAAAACCTTGTTAATAATGTCTCACTTTGATTGCTCAGGACTTGCGAGAAGTGTAAGTCATACTTATGATCATGAGCTGAGCTGAAATTATTCGCATCTCGTGGGACAGAGTGGGAATCTGTGGCATTTCCTGGCTCGTTGTCTGGCAGAGGCAGGGGGTTAGCTGCGGGCCTCTCAACTGGAGGGAAGAATATCAGAGATCAATAGAGAGCTAGCAGCAACGTGGGAAGCGGGAGTACTGGAAATATTTTTTCCAGACCATAACCCCCATCTTCAGAATCATTCAGGCCAGGTCTTTTAAACCAGAGGCTTGTATGTGTGTGGTTCAGTATGTAGAAAGCCTGTATTTTCTGAAACGCTGAATTCAGAGTTATACCTAAGCCCAGAGTTTTGAGATTGAACGCTGTAATGAAGATTTACTGTTGATTGGTTTTCCAGTGATAAGCACACATACGTTCAAATAAAATATTCCACATCAAATATTCCACATTGTGTTTTTAGTAACCTCCTTCCACTTCCAAATCTGAATCTGAAAGATGTACTAAGCACTGTAAACTACCTTTATGCTTTGAAAGAACAGATAAAAACTGACTACAACTGACAGTTCCAGTTGATTTGAATTTGGCTGGAGTAGTGTTACTGTCTGATACCATTACTACAGCATAATATTGATGCCCAAATGGGCACCTGTCATGATGATGAGTGGCAGGCAGCTTCACATTTAATTGTCATGCTTTTGATTTCTCCCCCGAGCAGATGATGGACCGCAGATGGGCATTTGATGGACCGTGGCATGGCTTTGGAGAGGAGGGGCTGAGCACTTGGCTGCAGACCCGGGCAGCGAAACGGTGCGCTTGAACCTTCACTCTGGTGCATCCCACCATTGAGGCAGGAAAAGGGAGCCACATTTCTTCTCAGGACTATCTTTTACAGAGCTAATCGCTCTGAGAACACAATATAGAGAGGTATATAGCTTCATTCTGGGTCAACCTTACAACCTTACTTGATTCAAGAAGGAAATGCCATTACGGAAAAGAGGTGATGCAAGGTATTATATCACTGTAAACATGGCATACTTAGGCATAAGATCAGAGAATGCACATATGCACAGATGTTTAAGCATGTATCAGCTTTCTCAGAGTTGTTCAGCTCCTCCAATTCAGACTGCTGTACTGTACTACTTGAATATAGAATATAGAAGATAAGATATAGAAGATCTCTTTGTTAATCCATATTATATAGGCTACACTGCTAAATGATTTGTTTATTTGATTAATCAATTACTCATTCAGCTAATCATTAATTCACTCACAATAAGTCCACTCTCGTGAACAAACAGAATATTCCCATCTAAAACAGTTAGCTTTTCTCTGGTGCTGGGTTTAATAATACTAAGACTCGGGTTCTCTTATTCCATTGATTTTGTATGAATTCAATAGAATTGAACTGATTTCATCTCATGAAATGCTGAATCCACACTTGCCAAATGTCCTGACTCACCCATTGCCTTCATCCAGTTTTTTTATACATGAAAAAGTAGACCAAAATCCAAAAATCAAAGGCTCCAATCGTCACGTTTGTCAAGTATCATTACATTAAGCTAGCACCAAATAGGCTACTCACACCCCATAAACAAGACTCCATTAACAAAACTATGCACCAGTTACTAATGCCGTCTAATTATTAGGGCCATTCAAACATACTGTTTGACAAATGCCAATGATGACTCAGTAGAAAGGCTGGAGAGATTAGTCAACTCTGCACAATAGTCGTCATGGGGAGAACGTGTAGGCTGACACCTCTGCATTTGCTTAATTCAAAAGTGCAATATATTATGGGCAGGATAATCAGATGATTCAAAAGTCACTCTATGAATGCACTGCAGTTAAAATAGTTGCAGCACACTCTTTCAGTAGTTACGTATAGGACAATACAAGGGAGAAGTAGGCCTAATGAATGTCATTTATGCAAGAACTGCGCCGTCATAGCTGTCACAATGAGGGAAAACTAGACAGGGTGAGGCCCAGAATGTCAAAGGTAAACCCAAATAGATAGCACATGCTTTGAATAAAACATCACCTAGTTAGGCGTTCATGTCCACCTAAGATAACAGGGCCACAAAAAAAAACATAGTTTTCACGAGTGTACAGAGTTCTCACGAATGAATCTGCTATTAAATATTCTTACTTCCTGTTGGATTTGACAAGAAGTTTAAAAAACGCCTATTACCCATACTAAAAAACAAAACCAACCAACAAAAAAAACAATAAAGGTGGAAGTACAAATATCCAGAGGGTTAAACTGGGGTTTAGGAGGTGGAGTGAGTGACCAGACTCTCTTCAGTATGCCTTCAGTATTCCATGTTTGACAGTTTTGACATCAAAATGATACCAATATATTTTCTGATTCTTTTCTGGCCAAGATAGGTCTGCACGATACAGTAAAGCCTTTAAGCGAGCAAATATGCTGTACAGCACAGGATTTCATAATCAAATGTACGGCCTACGGCAGTTTATTAATCAACAATCGCCTTGCCTGAGGGAATAAAGCCATGTGAAACTGTATTACATCATCAGTATGCCATAATAAGATTTCCATTTCCATTAAATGATAGTATAGCTCATCCCTCCTGCCCAATTTAACCCTGCTAATCTCAAAACAATCTATCTGGGCATGTGTTGGGTCGAGAGATATCAAGCGTTAGGTTATAATGTTCTTCACTTCTTCCTAGTGTCCATCCCAAGCCTTAGTACCCTAAATAACTACTGGGCCAAACCACCAGCGCGCATAATCTTGTTTGAATGACGCTCGACTGAAATAAGTGGGAGAAAAACAAAGGGGCGTAAAGTCGTATCTAATTATCTCCCATAACAACGGCCGAACTTTTTCAATGTACTCTTACAATTAGATTTGGCTGCTTTCTTCCTCTTTGTGTGAGAAAAGAAAAGAAAAGAAAACAAGGTTCCGAAATCGTCGCCTTAGCTGTGCATATTAATGAGGCGAGAGCGAGCTTTTTTAAAAGCTGCAGCTCGCGCGCTCAGTCAGATCACAAGGTACTTGGTCTGTGGTAGAGTCACTTCAACCTGCTCACTGCTGTAACCTCCCGAGACACACAGAGGGACGAGGTAGACCGTGTTTACGCGTTCTGCCATAAGACATTGACACCGAAAAAGGGGGGATATCGACATTTTTTTTTTTAGCGCGCGCGAGTTTGGTTAAGAGAAACGCGGGCGGCCGGAGCTCCTTCAACCTGCGCTGGAATGAATCGCTGCGCAGCCGCGTTACTTTTGTTGGTCATCGCCGTTTATTCGCTGAACACAGAAGGTAAACGTTCTCAATTTGTTCCATTTATCCGGTACTTTATGTTTAAAATAAATAAATAAATAAAAAAGGTTTAAGTGAACGGGTAACCAGTCCAACTTGCCATCACTGTAGGTCTCCTAGTTCCTTTTTGGGAATCATGCGTGAAGGTGAAATCCTTCATTCTTGCCTTGGCCCCTTTCTGTTTGGATTTATGCGTATGACTGAGTGGGTTTGTAATGTGAACGCAGTCCTTGTTGTTATGCAATGAAATGTTAAACTGTCCCTGGACTATTCCTGCTTAGTGCACAACTGTCAGACCTGGATTTTTTTTTCTTTCTTTCTTCTTGCTCTGAGTAAAAACAATTCTTTGAGCAAAGTTGGCGCAGCAGTGGTGTATAGTGGCTCTTTGTGTTGGATGAGTTAGTTTTGGCCCCTGGCCCGGGAGGATGCTGAGTGGAACAGGAGAAGATTGATGGGGCAGAAGATGTAGGTCACACTTCCCTTCAGAGCCAGCAATCTAAACACCTTCCACTCCTTCCACCCGTTCGGCATGGTGGAAGGTGCTGGAAACAATTAGATGGCAGTTTCACGGTCTGCCCAGCAGACAACAGGGTTTGTGATTGCAATTTTGTAAGAATTCGCACCAGCCAACTTACGGCTAGTAACGGTTAGGGGTAGGTCAAGGAATGGGGTTGCTCGCAGATTTCCGTAGAACTTCATCGGTGTCATTTTGTAGCCTGTGAACATACAAACTAGATCTCTGGTGTTGGATTAACACCCGCAGCGTTGAATCAACTCTTTAACCTGCTGAGTTGAATTAACTCTTTAACCTGCTGAGTTGAATTAACTCTTGCGATGCTGAATTAACACATACAGTGTTGAAGTCACTCCTACAGTGTCTATTTATGTCCCAGTGGACAGCTGCAGCTGTTAATTCACTGGGGGATTTTTGCTGTGCTCTGATTTAACGAGTATTTTTTTTTTCTCCTCTTAAAAAACACCTATTTCTAAAGAAGGAAGCTGTTAAAATAAAACTTACATTTCTGTAGACATTCTATATCATGTATCTCAAACAGTTCGCATTTCTTCTTACAGCATACAAATGCAGATGCACCCGGAAAGGTCCCAAGATACGATACAAGGACGTGCAAAAACTTGAAATTAAGCCTAAACATCCCTTTTGCCAAGAGAAGATGATATTGTAAGTTTTTAAATCTCTCTGTTTTTTTTTTCCTTTCTGACTCTGCATCCTTTATCATTTTCTTATATACAAGACAAGCCATAAATTCCTATGACGGCTGTATTCTGGATAAATGGTGAAGGAAGGAAACAGATGCACTATGAAGACAGCTAATGTGTGTTTGCCGTAGATGGTAACCTAATGGCCGGGTCCATCACTGAGAACTGTGAATGCTTTGCGGGGGAGCTGCTTACTGCTCATTTATTATTGACATTGTGTTACATTAGAGTCAATGAGACTCCAAATGGCATCTCATCTCTTATTTAATTCCCATTATCAGTGTGACTTTTATCTTATTATGCCTTTTTCTCATGGTAATTTAAAACCATATTGTGCCTTCAACTGTTTTAAGCATTATAGTGAAATATTGTTGCTTCAACTGTAAATTGTAACAATAATGCCCCTAATTTCAGAGTATTTAAGGTTGTAATGCAATTTGGCCAAATATTATTGTGTATTATTAAATTTACTGCAGTTGTGTAAATTGACAAATAGCAATAGTTACCTTGTTTACACAGACTGGTGTGTTGTTCTGCCTCTGTTTATACTCACGTTCACGCTGTATTCAAGTTAAAAGCCTGGATGGACATAGAAGGATAGCTGCCATCCTGTAAAAGAATGTATACACTGCTGCCACCTGCTGTTCTTATAAGGAGTTATGCATGAGAACATATATTCAAGAGAAACAGCATATCAGTATTTATATGCATAGCTACAGGGATTAGCGCGAATACTTTATGAAGGAAACTTTATAAATGAATTGTGTCTACATTACTTGTTGCCTGTGGATAAATGAATGAAATATGCCTGTGTGGGAATCCTAGAATCTCAAATGGAGATACTTTGCAACATTTCATAGTTGTATTTCATCCTGAGAGGGATTTTGCTATACGTTTCACATTGTAAGCATGATAAAGGATTATATAAAGTAGTAAATTTGGTAATATCTGTCATTCTTTCATAATTATGATAAATTTTAATGTGTATAAGAAAAGGCATCTGTGTATTGAATTGGGAGATCTGACCAAACATTATTACTCACTTATACATATTCTCTCTTTTTGGTGCAGTGCCAGATGAACTCGCTGTAATTATGCACTAAAAGACCCATAAGGTCTATTTGTATAAAATTGTGGGTCCTAGTCTGAGTGAAAAACAACCTGGCTGACAGCAGAGAGACTCCCTCCTCTCCCTCCCAGTGTCTGGCAGCAGACTCGGTCTCCCGGTTTAGCATTCTGGAAGCCTCTGCAGCCCCATATTAGCTCTCACTCTCTGTTCTCCAAATGTAGTCAAGAGCTAGGTGTCAACCGAAGCCTCAGCTGGCTGCAATAGTGAATGATTAAGTAGCAGATGAAAAGCGAGCGCTTAGTCAGCATATTTCACAGATTCCCATAACTATTAGCTGGCTAATCGGGATTATTATGACTAATCAGAAATTGCAAGATTGTGGTCTTAGCTACTGACTTGGATATTATTCTGTTACCCAGCAAGTGTTTACACTATTAATCTGAGGACATAGTAGTTCACTTCTGCACTGCATGGAAAAAAAACAGCTTTATCTACACGCTCTGCAGCCCCCCTTTAGCCAGTTTATGATGTTATTAACTGTCCCTACACTTCATGTCATCAATTATATGGAAAATATTACACTTACACGTCATCAGACTGGGCACAGGATATATACCAAACTAATAACAAAACGAGTATTTATTACTGCAATGCATAAACAGTTTTCTGTTTGCAGATTATGACTCAATACATGTCTGCGTTTTTTTTCTCTCCTTCTCTGCTTACCCATCCATGTGCTCCTTGCTTTTTTTTCCTCTCTCTCTCTGTTCCTCAGCGTCACCATGGAGAATGTGTCCCGTTTCAAAGGTCAGGAATACTGCCTGCACCCCAGACTGCAGAGCACCAAGAACCTGGTCAAATGGTTTAAGATCTGGAGGGACAAGCACAGGTAAATAACACCAACAACAGGACAATGTCAGTGCCTTTAGCTGCAATGTGCAGCCCTTATCTGCAACAAACAAAATGCCTGGTCATGCCTGTTATGTTGACATTGCGGTAACGCTTTCTTTTACAGTGCCCTAAGTTCTAGGTATTAACCGGGTCAGTGTGTGGTATAAAACTCCAACGTAATGGCTAATTATTTTGGGTAACAAGATATAGAGTACCAAGACAATGTAACTATATTGCACTGAAATGTCTGACAGGTTCTAGGGACTAAACATAAAAGGACATAATAAAATCATGCATAATTGGAAAATTATTGTTGTTACCTGGTGCTTACTGCTTTATTTACTCTTTGTAAACTTCACTATTAAAGTAAAATTTAGTTTCCACTTGCCAGCTTGTTACTCAAAATGATTTTTTGTGTCCACATTACTTGATGCCTGTGGATAAATGAATGAAATATGCCGGTGTGGGAATCCTAGAATTTCAAATAAAGATATTTTGCAACAATTCATAGTTGTATTTCATCCTGAGAGGGATTTATGTTTCAACCGTTTTCATGCAAAGCCTTCACAAAGCAGAAAAAAAGCACATTGTAAGCGGGATAAAGGATTATAAAGTATTAAATTGGGTAATGATGACAAATTTCAATGTGTATTAGAAAAGGCATCTGTGTATTGAAATGGGAGAAAATTTTCTTTCTCACTCATACATATTCTCTCTTTTTGGTGCCTTGCCAAAACCTACAGAAGTGCTATTGATATGATGCATTTGTAAAACACAACGATGGACCCGTGAATGCAATAATAGTTTATCCGAGAACTTAATTCGAATGGTCTAAATTATATCATTGATATATTTGTATTGTTTATAAACAACAGATTTTTTAAAACTATACGTTAGCCCACAATAGAGGAGACTAGACAGTGGGATATCTAAAGATTGAAATGAATATGCCCTGATTGCTGATTGTAACAATCATGTCTGTGATTTCTGTTGAGATCTAGATCTTTGATTCCATTTGTTTTATAGGGTGTACGAGGCCTAAAATGCCATAGTGTGAAGAGCTACAGAGGCTTAAAATTCTGTGGAATGTACAAAACCATCAGTGCATCTGTGGATCAGCAGAGGACCAGTTTTCCCAAGAACCGTGAGGCATTTGCTCAGACAAGCTTACCAAGCACAAGAGACTATTTCTCCAGGAACAATGTCTAGGAGGACATTTGTACAAAAATAAATCATTACTCATATTTCAAACGTAATTATGGTCCAAAACAAGCACTATGTATTCATACCAAGTGTTAGACTTGCAACAACAAAAAAACTGTGTAAGATTTAGATGCAACGAGTGATCACTACCTTTTCAGGTGGAAATTATTTATCCCCTGATGAAGGCTTCTCATTTATTCTTGGTCTGATTCATTGTGTTGTGGTACGAAAAAGGGTCCTGCCACACATATTTTTAACTACCTGAGAGAAGCTGTGTACAGTAGCGTGCTATCCAGATGGTTCAAGCAACATAGAGAAACAGATCAAAAGGGGTTTTTGCTTTCCCAGTTGTTGTCCATAGGGGAATACAGATCATACATTATTTTGATATCTGAGTAAAACTAGTTTCATATGTGGTGATATAGAGCACAAACATATTTGAAAAGAGGTGGCTTCTATAAATAAACATCTTGTAATGGTTTACTGTGTGCCATACCACTATACAGCAGGTAAAATGAGTCAAAAGGCAATTTCCCCATATTTTCCATATTATGTTTGCCAATAGCATGCTTATCTAGGCAGATTTTCTAGGAACCTAAGCCTTTAATTTATCTACATATTTTCATTACAGTTTTACGCTCTCTTGAG
>JAOUQW010000034.1:11847612-11858158 GCA_028565825.1 Olivaichthys viedmensis | reverse complement strand
GCAGTGCTGCCTGTTAGTCCGAGCTAACACAGGTTAAGAGCTTTATTGAATGTTTTAGTGACTTTAATTATGACGCAGCTAATGGCGGTTTAGCGTGCTCAGTGTGTGTGTTTTCTGTCCTCTCTTCAGCTTACCTACTGAAGTCCTGTATAGGATTTGCGGTCCGTCAATGAGGAACTACAGGCTCATCTTTTGCCATAACCTGAAGCAGCCATAGATGGTCTATCGATTCACTGCTAGCGAGTAGAGCAGGGCATACAGTGAACATCTCGATTTTTGAAGCAAAAACACGGTGAGTAATCTATTTCACAATTCCATGTTGACTTTTTTTCTTTTTCTTATTAATGTGCTTCTTATAACCATGCAAATCAAAAAGAAAACTAGACGGTTAACGTATTCTGATCTGTTTTTGTGTTTTATAACATGCATGATGTGACCAGTAGCCGTTTGTCAGATCCTTTTACATGACATCGTCACCTCACTTATGTAACCTCATCCCGAACTACGAGCAGGACAAGAACTTTGGCTCCCAGGATGCGAGCAGTTCCTCTCTGCTTCGGCTTGTGGTGGTGTTGTATTTGTAGCGTTTCCGTGACTGTCCTCTGTGTCTGTCGCCCGTGCAGAGCAACTGAAGCGGTGAGGCTGCGGAAGCGATGAGGAAGAGCCTTTCTCGTACCCTCAACGAGTCCCTCAGCACAGCCAGGGTGTTTGGCATCCCTCTAGAAGAGGTGCAGCAGAGCGGCCAGCCAGGCCACGAGGTCCCCGTGCTGGTCAGGACGATTGTGGAGTACATTGAGGAGCATGGTAAGTGGGAGCTGGACTCTTAGTTATCCAGTTTTGAAGAACATAAAATTTTCTCTGTATTGCATAATAAATTGCTTGACTTGGCTGTTTTACAAAAAACGATCATTAAACAGTGGAAAAGGGGGGGTTGAGGGACTCTGGGTTTTATCCATCGGGGATTTAATTGGCTTGTGACTCGGATGCCGAGGCTAACGTTGGCGCTAACCACCGCAAGCATCTCAGCGTGTCGCAATGGTAATTTCTTTTTGGGTGAAATGCCTCGTACACGACGCCGAATTCCCCGATAGTCCTTCCGCTTCAAAATGTAAAAATTAGAGCCATCAGGGCCGTAACCAGGGCATTTTGGGGAAACATAACCAAAGGTTTTGGGGATGAATAACCAAAAATGCACTTTCTGCCCATGATACTGCTTGCTAATCGGTATCGCTGCGAGTGTGAGCTAACTCAGCGGAGGAGGGGGAGGTGAAACATGACATAAAATGATTAGTTAGTATATATTTTTTGTCCTGCCCTCAATTCTATAAAGGAATGCGGGAGAACCTTTTCCGTACTTTGAACGTTTATGTTGATTATAAGAGTTGGCCACTGTAGTTCTCCCTGTTGTGGGGTTCGCCCCATGCAGCTTTATTTGCAGAAGGCTTGACTAATGTTTGGCAGCTTCCATGAACCAAGACCCCACATTCTTTGATTTTGTGTATTTTATAAAGAGAATTTCCTTGTGTTTATCACTTTTCTTGATTTAGGTAGATTGATGGTGAAAGGTAAAACATATATATATATATATATTTTTTTATTAGTTAGCAGCTTGTTACATTACTCAATGTAGTATAGATTGCATAGGGATTACTCTTGGTAAAAATAATTTAAAAAAATAATTAAAGCGTCTGACTTGGCGCTATGTCCCTTGTCTCTCATGTAAAATTTCACCAGTCTCATTTTCCTATTATGAAAACATTGCAAGGCTAAGAATATGATTTGTCAAATAATGTGACTGTATCAAATGTACTTTATTTAAAATAAAACATAAATACAATGCATACAGTAAACAGGGGGGCTTTACTGAGAGAATCATACTATAGGTCATAGTATGAGTCTTTCTTTCTTTATTTATTTCTTTATTTCTTTATTTCTTTCTTTCTTTCTTTCTTTCTTTATTTATTTATTTATTTATTTGTTTGACTGCTCCTTTTAAAAATAAATAAAAATCCTCAAAATGTGGTTGATGCGAACTGTGGCTTAGGTTGGCACCTGTGCAGTTGTTTTGCTTTAGCAGTACCCCCCTGTAATTTTATACCAGTGGCATTTCCCCTCAGATGTTAAGAACATGGTGCAGGAGGAAGTGTAAATAAACACAACGGGCAGCAATGGCTCATTTATATTCCTGCAGTGAAGAAGTTAGTGAGACAGTCAGCCGAATAAGTGGTTATCTTCTAGCGGCATCTGGGATTTAAGGAAACAGCTTTTGCACAGGTGAAATGCTTTCTGCATGCTAATTATAATTCTGGTGATGTATAAACCAGGACAACTCAGACCCCCCAGGGACTCGGCAGTGAAAGCAGCTTTGTCTTTAAAACCTCTGGTGATCGAATTGTAAATTTCTTCAACAGTTGCATCCAAAACGTAGTAGTCTTTTATAACGGCCAAGTGTGCATGCCAAGGGCTATTTCTGAAAATGGAGGCCGATTTGGTTTTTGGCTTAAGGACAACAGGCATAACAAGACTCGTTTTTAACATGTATTAGAGCTGTTAGGCTTGTTCATATGTACATTCAGGCATGCTGTAAGATGTCAATCATGGCCTGCGGCATGTGAACACCGCCTGAACTTGACCACAAACTTGCTGTGCCCTTTACCAACTGAGAAGAGCTCATTAATTTATGACAGAGTAGATAAGTACTCCTTCATAGATGGTTGCAAGTGGTGTGACACAATCCTGTCTGTAGAGGAAAAAGAAATACTTAGCCTATATTTAAAACCTCAGTTTTGCAAAATGCAAAGGTTCTAATTATGAAGTGGAATTAAAACTCCATGTCACTGTTTTTTTTTGTTTTTTTTCTAACAGTAGTCTGTATTGGGATTATGTGCTAATGTCTAAAGTTGTCCAGCCTAAAACTTGACATGGTCTGCCATGTGGATGGGTATGACTCTCCTTGCTGTAGATTGTGGTATATTTGGTGAACAGGCCTTGGTCTTGCTATGTGACGTGTGTGTGTGTGTACGCAGGGGGACTGGGCCTTGAAGGTCTGTTCCTGGTGAACGGAAACGCAGAGCGTGTCGAATGGCTGCGGCAGCGCTATGACAGTGGTGAAGAAGTAAATTTGGAGAAAGAGGCAGATCTGGCCTCAGCCGTCAGCCTGCTACGCCTCTTCCTGCAGGAGCTCCCAGAGCCCATCATCCCTGCAGACCTACAAACACACATACTGCACCTTTATCAAGGTGAGTGCTTGCTCTCTTTCATGCATTTTCTTATTTCGTTACCTCTCTTGATCTCTCGACTTCATAAAAATAAAAAAATTCCTATCCAGAAGTCCTTTACTTCTACTCTTAATTTTGTAATCAGTTTAGATTTTCCACCTGCCTTCTACCCAGTCATGTGGTCTTCATTCCAGATATGAATCATCAAGATGAGCTACATTCTTTGAATATTTTCTTTCTCTCCATTTCATGGCTGGGACTGATCTTGCGTGTGACAGTCACACCCTTTCTTTCATAAGCTTGCGTCAGCAACCTTTCCGTCAACATGCCCAATCTCTGATGAATTTGCATGCTTTATCCTTCATCAAATGGCTCTGTTTTCACCCTCTTTAGAATACAGCGGTGAGGATGAGTTAGCAAGAAACATGAAGTACGTCCTGCAGCAACTTCCCCAGGTCAACTACAGCCTGCTGCGCTTCCTGTGCCGCTTCCTCTCCAACGTGGCTTCTCTTCAGGAGGAGAGCTGGAGCATCAGCACCCTCGCTGCCGTCTTTGGTCCCGACATCTTTCAGTACGACACTAGACAAATCTAGCACCTTAGCATTTTTTACTATCACGCTCTTGGTAGTGATCATTGCATGTGCACCAAAAAAGTTAATCCAGTGAAATTCTGGCATTGTTGTCATATTTAGTAGACCTAAATGGCTCCATTGTTAGGTTTGCCGAGCTCTGAAAGCTTCTCCTCTCTTCTGTGCACTGCAGCTTAGATACAGACGTGGAGGAGCTGAAGGAGCAGGAGTCTGTGAGCCGCATTCTGGTTGAGCTGCTCGAGAACTGGGACGACTTCTTTGACACCGAGGACGATATTTCGACCACCAATGACTACAGCTCTATTAATGAACAGGTACACAAACGTGGTCACTATGTCATTGATATTTATATTCACGGTCTAGCCTTATCTACGTCAGCACAGCCATCTTATCTGTGTTCACAGCAAAAGTGTGCATCAGGGTGCTGTCAGTCACAATGACCTTCTTCTATTGATATTCTAATGATTGTTTTAGTCTGACAGATGCCTTCTATTGGTCTTACATTATTGGCTTACAAACTGTTGAAACTGACACCTGCAGCAATCTAAGAAACTGTCTTGTTCTCATAAAGAACCCTAATTTGAGTGAATTGGAGGCCATGCTAATGCAAACAGCCTGTGACGCTCTGGTAGCCTGGCCCGAGTGGAACAGGGACTCCTGTATACAGTCTTGCTGCTCTGCACGTTAGAGTCCAAAACCGGAATGACTTTATAAGCTGGGATTCCTCCTCACGCATGCTGCAAGTCCATGGGTTATAGACAGGTCTTCTGAACACCCTTCTGGGAAGGCTCAGCCTATCACTGCAATAATGTCAGAGAGAAAAAGAGAGGGGGATGCATGTAGGTCTAGAGTGGCATGAGCCATCTGGGTTGATGCCAGAGCGGCATCAGTTTTCAAATGGTCTACTAAAATTAGTATAGGTATAAATTACACGGCCCTGTCTCTTCCTGCTTAGAGACACACATCTTCACTTTTATGATTTAGTTTTGACCCTTCTTATTCCTTAGTCGTCACATTTTTGCAAGGCCTTTTGAGAACATCACTATTTAACAGAAAATGCTGCACCCTTCAACATCATGAACTTTCAGCCCCAGTTCTCAGTCAGTCGATCTGTTGTGTAATTGATTGACCTAGCCCTCCTCCTAGTGCAGCATCACAGATGGACCTATTTTAGGCCTCTAGTCTAGAGGGTGGCTCTGGGTGGATCTGACTTGAGTTTGTTGTGTAAATAAGACCGAGCAGGTGATTGGCTCTGTCGCTGGTTTGGATGTTGCCTACCATGTATTTGATGGTTTAGAAGCATTTAGATGATTGAACCAGGTTTAAGACATTCAAATATTACTCTACTGAAAAAGGACTTTCAAGTTCCTACGGTTCCCTCTAATAATGGAGGAATCTCTGTTGTGCCTCGCCCTCTTTTGAGGCACTAATCTCATGTCTGGACTTGGACGGCTGTACAGGGCTCTTCTAAGGAGTGGTACACACATTACCATCCATGCTCCAATATCCCGAGACAATGTTATGCAGGTTCTCTTCCAAACGCAAGCAACTGCCAAAGGCCATGCTCTTTTGTTCCTCACATTCTTAATGCTTCCCACTTGCCTTGTGTGGGTAAACCCACCGTGCCAACACACAGAGAGCTCATTCGCCAGTGCAGCTGGAACTTTCCACCGATGTGCTCAGACAGCAGAGCATGCTCATCTATTCCTCAGAGAGGGAGAGTACTGAAAACTCTTTTCATGTGTGTTGACTCTTATTTGCGTGTGCACTCATAAAAGCCCTTAATGAATCCTTGCACCTGCTAATTAGGCAACCGAGCTGCTTTCCGCACTTTTTAATGCACATATCGCATAATCGGAATATTATCGCATATTAAAGATGCCTCTCGGGCCAAAGAAAAATGCATACTACAGCTGCTTGCACGAAACTACACCCAAGTACACTAATTCACATGATTGTCCGCTGAACAGCCAACATTCCAAGTCCGGTTGCCCAGGTGCACGTCTCTCTAGTGCATTGCATAGTACGTTAACAAAATATGGTGTGAGGACATTAAAAAGAGGTAAACCATACATTTAGAACGAATACTTACCTTTTGTCGGGGCATCATTGCCAGGCAATGAGACAGCAATCATGGAGTATGTTGGGCCTGTGAAGTGTGCAGTACGTCAGTTAGCAACCCTCAGTCCGTAGCAATGAAAAGGAAACTTGCCTGTTCGGGTCCTTTTTTTTACAAAACGTTTTGCAAAAAGATCTTCAGGGGATTTTAAATGAGATTACTATACCTTCTGTCATTAGATGTGCGTCAAGGCTATTGGTGGTGTTTGTGGCTTTGTTGCCAAGGCATTCGATTACTACTAATGTTTTACTGCACTTTTGGTCGGTGTCTTTGATTCAAGATTTGTACTTAGACTGGGGCATCTCGGTGTCATAACGATTCCCGTAATAAAACCAGCCATTCACTTCAGTTGCCTTTACAAATAGAATGTTTAAAGGTGTCTCATTTATGTTTTAAAATCGCTTTTGATGGCCCGCCGCAAGGTCAAGAATGAGAATTTGGAAGACTTGTCACGTGATGTCAGAGTTGACGTTGTCCCTCCTTGCCACACCGTGGGTTTCGGTAAATCGATGCTTTTTGTTTAACAAAATGCTGTTAAGGGCTTTTCTTTGGGGGGGGGGGGGGAGAAGTTCTCCCCTCAGTGTTAAGGCTGGACATTACAGACACTGTAGCACTCCCTGACATTTTTCTGAACCCATATCGTGTTTCTCGTTGTTAAAAATGTCCATCAAGGCGTGACACAATTTGGTATTAGCTCAACAGGTCTTTATTTTTTACCACTGATCTTATAAGATGGTTTGTAGTATGCTAGCTAACCAGTGCACTAATATTAGATTGAGCTGGTACATTAACTTTATTCGAATGGCTTATCCAATTAGAGATAGCTAGCTTACATCAGGTTCCACTAGCTAACTAGCTATCTAATCATGCCTCAGCATGTATCCCTTTTGCTCTGTCAGCATAACTCAAAACTAGCGATATTTAAAGTACATGGTAATTGTATTGCACACTATCTCACCATTTGATGATTTAAATTAATTAAATTCACCTTTCTTACTGTACTTTCTGCTTGGAAAGTAAGCGCCACTAAACGGAACAGAACAGTGGCAGCCCTGGTAATTGTGCATTTGCATTTATGTCTTAACCATCCAGACGTGTGTTGGAAAGAGTGGGCTAATGGGCTAATTATATCACTGCAGCAGCACAGAACTTGCTTAATCAACAGTGGAGTGTGGAGTGTACACACCAACTGAAATGAGTAAGAAAGCTTATGAAGTAAAACTCTTTTTATTTTAGGACGAATGTGTTAAGGGTATAATGGCTCTAAGCCTATAGGGCTGTGTGAAGATGTGGAGTCTGCAGCGCAGCCATTACTCCCGCCGTATATGACTCATATCTGCATACATGATGAGCAGCAACCACACTCAGCCAATCGGAGGCCGCCGGCATGGTTCCCATGGCAATGTGGCAGTAACACTGCAGCAGATGTAGAGGACGTTTGGGAATCGAAGCAGTGCTGTGAGCGATCGTGTAGGCCACAGGGCTTTAGGTTACATATACACAAAAGGCTTTTCACATTACCACAGTGACTGCCTTTTTAATAGTTTGTCATTGTCATACATGAGCTTAACCTTAGGCTTTATTTCAGATGTTCTATAACTCTGCAGTATGTCATGTCTTAAACTGATTCATCTTCAGAAATGATTCAGTTGATTCAAGTTTGTGTTAGAAACTGGATTTATTACAGAAGAGAAAACAACAAAACTCTAATGTTAAAAAATGTTTAAGCTTTTTTTTTTCCTTCATGTATTATTTTGAATAATGGTGTCTACATTTAGCCTAATCTATATATACAGTTATTTCATATTTATCTAGTAATAATTGAATTAGCAAAGAACTGTTTAACATTACTTGAGTGATTATTATGTGTATATATATCAGAACGAAGCAGATCAGAATGTACTGCAGCGCAAAGATTTTAGCACAACACATAATACAACATGATAAAATTGTGTGTGCGCTCTTAATGAAGGTCATAGCAAGCAGTAAACAAAAGACTACTGTAAGCACCACGCCTTGTATAAGGCTTTTGTGGAGACGTTATTATTTTGTGTCTGTAACACTCTGACCATGTGGTGCTAAAATGGACATCGTTCTAAAATGTCTCTTTTCGTATTGTAGATCACTGAACTCCTGGACGATGAAAAGATAGAAGCGTGTGAGGAGCTCCCACAGGATGGCGAGGATGGTCCTTCTTCACTCTCCCCCAGACACCCTCATGTCACCCCTTCTTCTAGGTAAGAGCACCTCATTTTTGAGCCTTGAGGGGGTTTCTACACAGAAACCAGACTTGAATACAAATCAGTTATTCGAGAAAGTTCATTTTAATGAACCTGACTGTCCTACCTACCTCTCTACCTCTGTAAGATCTGGCATTTAGCCATATTTATGAAAATAATAGCGTGTAGGAGCCAATTCTCTCAAGGCTGCTTAAACGTAATTTTATTCACCGATAAAATGCGCAGCTTTTGCCTTGTGGGTTATGAAACGGTACCAATGATGAGACTTAACTTCTCATTTTATACCTTTCAATATGGCCTGCAGCCGAACCTAATTGAGACAGCGAGGCTGTTGTTGGGTAGCTGACTCTGGTGAACAGCGATGTGTGGAAGGCTGCGTTCACGTGTAGTACTTTTTGGTAGAGCGCTTTTTGTGCTGATAGGAAAAAAAGCTTCTCACTCAGTGCCAACGTAACATCGTACCAAATCACGGGTATTGGCGCAAGCAGCCTCTTCTTTGCCATGGTTAAATTTTATTTAATTTTTTATCTGATACTTAGCTAGCTAGCTGGTATGATCAGATACACAGCAGAACCGAGTGAGCCGTTGTTATGGTTACAGTGTGCTCATTGTGTAAGCTGCTTTTTTATATCAGCACAAAATCGCTTTAAGCAGCACTTTCTGTACTCTACTATTTCTGTCTGAAAAGTCTAAACAAGGCCAATCTTGGTTACAGGCTGCCACAATGATGAACATTAGACATGTTGGGTGGGAACCACTAACGTTAGAAATTGTATCCGATTCTCACGCCGGACTAGCTGGTTTGTTGACTTCTCTGGTTCCTCAAACCTCGTCCTCTTGTTTACAACAAAGTTGTTTTCTGCAGTCAATCAGAACATGAAATGAATTGGCATAACACGCGGATAGTCAACACATTACTTCTCACTGTAAGGTGAGGCAGTTTATTTTGTGCTGCTGTATTGTTGCATGTTGCACCATGGTCCTGTAGAAACGACATTTCATTTCAATGTATATGAGGTATATGGAGAAATGACAATAAAAACCTACTTGAACTTGAACTATATACAGTGGGGGGAAATAAGTACTGAACACGTCAACAATTTGTGTTATTAAACATATTTCCAATGCACTGAAATTTATACCGGACATTGGTATTGACTCAATAAAACTCCCAGCTAAAGAAATCGTAACGTTCCAATCCATAACAAAAGTTATGTGCAATAAAGTGGAATGACGCAGGAAAAAAAAGTATTGAACACGCTAACTGAAATTTATTTAATACTTCGTGGAGAAGCCTTTGTTTGCAATGACGGCTTCAAGACGCTTCCTGTATGAAGAAACTAATCTCTCACGGTGTTCTGGTGGGATTTTGGCCCATTCTTCTACACACAGTCTTTAAATCTTGAAGATTCCGGGGAGTCCGCTGGTGAAGATCTTGATCTTCAGTTCCTTCCACAAATTTTCAATTGGGTTTAAGTCTGGTGATTGACTGGGCCATTCCAACACCTTTTATTTTCTTCCTATGGAACCAATTGAGGGTCTCCTTTGCAGTATGTTTTGGATCGTTGTCCTGCTGGAAGCTCCGCCCGTGTCTTATCCTCATAGTACTGGTTGATGGCAGCAGATTCTTCTCAAGATTTTCCCTGTACATGGCTCTATTCATCTTCTCTTTAATAATTTGGATTCCACCAGTACCATGAGAAGAGAAACGGCCTCATACCATGATGCTTTCACCTCTGAACTTCACTGTAGGTATGGTGTTTTTAGGGTCATATGCAGAGCCATTTCTCCTCCAAACATGGCGCGTCGTATCGTTGCCGAAAAATTCGTTTTTTGTCTCGTCTGACTACACTACGTTCTCCCAGTAATCTACAGGCTTCTCCAAATGTTCTGTAGCAAACTTCAAACGAGCTTCAACACGCCGTTTCATCAGTAATGGAGTTTTCCGGGGCGATCGTGAACGGAGACCGTGGCGGTGGAGTGCATTGCCTCCTGTTTTTTCTGTGACGACTTGACCCGCTGCTTCCAGGTCTTTCTGGAGCGCTTGTCGAGTGGTCCTTGGCTCTTGGGCTGCTCTTCTGATTAATTTTCTGACTGCCAGGGTTGGGAATCTCACCAGGAGCTCCTGTGCGTGGAGGGTTGACGGTCGAGTGATGTTCCTTCCACTTGCGGATAATGGTCCCAATGGTGCTTATAGGAACATTTAAGAGTTGAGAAATCCGTCGGTAACCAGTGCCATTCTTGCATAATCAATGCTTGGAGTTTGTCAGAATTTGTGGGTTTTTGTTTGTCCACCCGCCTGTTGAGGATTGACCACAAGTTCTCAATGGGATTAAGGTCTGGGGAGTTTCCTGGCCATGGACCCAAAATTTCGATGTT
>JAOUQW010000034.1:11831876-11844266 GCA_028565825.1 Olivaichthys viedmensis | reverse complement strand
TCCCTCCCCTCAGTCACCACTACAGCTCCTCAGGACTTTGCCTCCATTATTACAGAGCTGAATTACAGTAACAGAAAGGATCCACCATCATTGTTGGCACCTTTTAGCTCTCATGTGGAGTGCTTAGTCCATAGACTGAATGATTTGATGAGTTTATGGCTTTATTTATGAAGGAGCCATGAGAAATACATATCCAATAAACTGTATCAGTCTAATATCAGGTTCTCAGGAGAGGTGGCACCCAGGCTCCCACCTGCTCCCCTTTCTCAGGCGCTAGTGTGCCTAACCGCTCGCCGTTTGACCACGTGATCATTTGTTCAGCAATCAAAACAAGTACTCTGTTGACTCAACATTTCTGCTTCTGGCCTCCACACACATCCGTAGATGGAGTGGCTAATAATTCGAGTCCACTCATAATTTTTCATTTTCAAAGTCAAGTGCATGCATCTCTCCGACTTCTCGTGTAATTTTGATGGTCAGGCTACACAGCACAATAAAATCATATATTCCATGTGAACACTATATAACACAGCTTGTGCTATTAGTGTTTGTGGTGCTTGGGAAATGCTCATCTCAA
Source organism: Olivaichthys viedmensis (assembly GCA_028565825.1). Taxonomy (NCBI): domain Eukaryota; kingdom Metazoa; phylum Chordata; class Actinopteri; order Siluriformes; family Diplomystidae; genus Olivaichthys; species Olivaichthys viedmensis. The sequence goes on along the minus strand of JAOUQW010000034.1, from coordinate 11,843,689 downwards.
ACTGCTTCTTTATCTGTTTATTTTACCCTTCCCGTATTATAGACTTTTATAGAGCCGAAGGTAAGCGGGCCAGGACAAGTGCAGGCAGATTTGTGCTGGTTCTTGCAGTCTTTTTTTCCTAATGGAATTATCCATTCTCAGGACTTGCGTCAGGACACAAGGAACTGTGTGATCTGACTGAGGCTTAGAACAGTCTGAATAAAGAAGAATCTATCCGGTGCCAAAGTAATGTACTGTCTCAGCTATGTGTGTGTATGCGTGCGTGCGTGCGTGTGTGTGTGTGTGTGTGTGTGTGTGTGTGTGTGTGTAAAACGTGATTATAGTTTTGCTCAGAGGAGTGCATGTTAAGTAATTCTCTCAAAACTATACAAGCACGATCCAGTAAGGGGTTAAGGATGAGTGGTATCAGGGTGCCAGGGAGACCCACGGCTGATTTATATAAAGTTATATAAAATAGGAGCGTGACAGGTGCTGGGCTGTGGGTGCGTGTCTGTGAGATTTGCAGTGTCAGTGGTGTGTGTGTGTGTGTGTGTGTGTGTGTGTGTGTGTGTGTGTGAGAGAGAGAGAGAGACAGACAAGGCCCTCCTCTGGGGGGGTTATTGGTCCAGCGAGCTGCTGGTAATGCTGCGTCACACAGCCCAGTATTTGAGCAAGGGTCCAGCTTGTTTACTGCAGCACTTTCCAGCAGAGTGCAGAGCCCCGCGTATACAACAGAGACCGGAGGCCGCATGATGAGCGCCGGCAGCCCGTGCTTGCTCTTTGACCTGCTCATACAGACTTTAGCTCCTCAAAGCGCCCAGTCCGGATAACCAAGCGCCCTAACTGGAAACGCTACAAAAACGGCTCACCCACGCAAACCAAATCGCTGAAAATGGCTTGTGAAGTCCTCCTGCACAGGTGATGTATCACACGAGAGGGAAAGGAAGGAAAGAGCAAGGAAATCTCTAGGGCGATACTGGCTTACATAATGGGGCTGAATTACTTGTGAAAGGCTGTGGAAATGGCAGGAGAGGTGCTCATTCAGAACACTATTCTCTTGAGTGGCACGATATATAGCTCCTTCATTTCCCTGGATCTCTTGGCCAGGGCTTACTGATACTTATTTCTGCTTTTGCCAGGGTTTCGTGTGACATGTGGATCGGATTAAGTGCTAGTTAGCCACTAGCCTAGCTTCTCAGCAAATACCATACGTGCCTTATTTTTGACAGCCGTGTCTCTGTATATCAGCAGAAAGAGTTGTTCATGATAATGTGATTCTGGGAAGTAAAAAAAAAAAGCAGAATTAATATATGTTGTATTTAAATTGTGGTGAATGACTGTTACAGCACTGTTCAGCTACCCTATAAGCAGAGATATTCAATTTCTGCTAAGAATTGTAAAGCTGCTGAATCATGACCAGCTTCTACATTTGACAGCTTTATGCTCTACACACACACACACTTTGGTTAGCAGCGTATGTATGTGAGCCGTTAGTAGGCTAAAATGCTAAGTCAGAGGAAGTGTATTGTTCCTGATCCCCTTTTAGCGCTGCCTTTACAGCAGATTTCTGGCAACTCTGTGTAAAAGGCAGAGATAACATGCACGTATTTTACCATAAGGCAGGGCATGACCTTTCACCCGTAAGGAAGGGTTGTGTAGTCAATTTCCAAACACATTATAAAGATTATTATAAGAATAATCTTTATTTATTCAGCACTTTATTTATATAGTGCTTTACATATAAAAGATCAGAAAGTCAAAACAAAGTATTTATAATCAAACATATTAAAGAATGTACAATCACTACTGAATCGACTATAAATATTGTATTAGTACTATGAATCTGTTTAACAAGATAAAAGACCCAAGAGCTAAGTACGTTTTAAAATCTTGATTTAGAAACACCTATAGAGTTAGCGTTCCTAACGTTCTCTGGAGCACTATTCCGTAGTTTAGGGGCGATATAAGAAAAACATCTTCCACCGGTTGAGCTGCGTATAATGCTCGGGATTAACAGTAAGTCCTGCCTCAGCTGAGTGAAGTGCTCAGGATGGGCTATACTGCTTCAGAAGATCAGGAAGATATATGCTTGACATATTTGGTTTTGACGTTTTTTTTAAATGATTGACAGTATCTAGTTTAATTCCTCTATGCCACACCTTCTGAGCTTTGCCATACCACACTGTTACCGTTGCTCTTATTAAATACTTCATTTGTAAAGTTGTTACTCTTTCTGGGGAAAGTTAATTTTCCTGTTATTTGTCACCCCAGTTTGGTTTTGGAGTGTAAGGGCTATGTGGCTTTGTCCTGGTTGAAAGTAGAAATCACAGGGTTTTGGGGTTTTTTTTAAATAGAGAAAAGGTCCATATGTATAATCGTTTCCATAGTAATGCTGTTGAGTAGTTCCATCTAATTATATTCATTTGGAAAAAGAAACACCTGATTTGTAAATTAGTACTAAGAAGTCGGAATCCACAGAAGTTCAGCCTTAGAGGAGAAACTCTCACTGTGCACATGTATCTCACTATGCTCCGTTGTTTTTGTTAAGTTGGCTTACGTTCGTGAAGGGGTGTTTTTTTTCTATATGCTGAAAGAAATGGTCATACACACTTTAACTTTCTGGTAGCTAGAGATAGAGGCAGAGTAGTGTCTTCTGGTCCCTGGATAGGAATGTTATGTCCTTAGGTTTTCCGATTATTTTTTATTTTATTTTATTTTTGCTTTAGACTATTTGCTTCTGTCTTGACAGGAGTATGGTGTGATTTATCCTTTGGCAGAGCTATAAAAATGTTTGCCCTGCAGCACAGTTCTGTGCCGCTGCTGGCACTGCTCCAGACTGCACCATAGAGCCTGAGCAGCTTTCCTACATAACTTGGAATGTATGTTTGTGCTGTGCATATACGCAAGCATTTATTTGTGTCGCTGTTTTATGTTACACTGAATCACTGTGTCATGGCAGGTTCTTAAGCACCTGTTGTGTCAGTGATCGCCATGTTTTCTTCCAGTCAGGCCCCTCATCTGATCTGGGTGCTAACAGCAGAAGCAGGAGCCTAGTTTCTCAATTATGTAAGCAGCATTCCTCCCATGCCAAAGTGTGATTATAGGATTGGGTGGACTGCTGAATAACCCCCACCCCCACACTTCCGGTCAGACACCAGCTTCCTGATCTGTTCGCTGTCACGTTTCATGAAACAAGAAGGACAAAATATACTACATATCCTGCCCCTGGTGGCAGTGGTGGGTATAGCAGAACAATGCAAAGGAGCGCTTCAGGCTCTCTATAGCCGGGTCTCTTCAGGGCTGATGCCGAAAATGTTTACAAAGCAGTGAGGCTGGTGACCAATAAAATTTAGATATTGGTTTGTAATCAAATACATTTTAAATACTAATTAGATTTATTCATCATAAACTTTGCTAAAATGTTTATTAAACTTAAAATATAAACACAAAACATTATCATAGATATGGCTTAACTTTTTAATTCGAAAGAATTATCTCAAAATCTCAATTATCATTCTATAAATTTGTAAATGTCAGTAGAGTCTAACTAAACTAGCATTTCATAGACCCGTCATCCACTCAACAAAAAGGCTGCACTCTCCTGTATTTAAACAGGCTTGTCATGAACGTAAACATGGACGTTTTGCTATACATTGCTATAATTGCTAACGCAGTTTATTTAATTTTTTTTAAATGTCGAACAGTCTACTGTGATTTTTGCAGATATTTATTAGCATTTCTGAATGGATTTTCTGCTATTTGTTAAATGTTTTGCGCAAACGTTTAGCAAGGTTTTTAATGAGTGACCAGTGCGGGCTACATGGAACAATGGATATACAGCTGGCTTGGTTTAACTTGCCATAGAAGTGTCGGATGACTTCCCTGAATTGTAATTATCAACACAGTGATGGACAGATTCAGCATTTACCTAAGGTTAAGCTAACATTGTAAGTTTAGAAACCCTGATGTAACTAAAGAAAACTGAAGCAAAATAAAGACTTTTATATTTCATACTTTATGAACAGTCATAATTCACTATTCACTAAACTCTTATGCAGTGTAGTAGATATAATATATCTGATATAAACCACACACCCAAAGGCATTTTTAGAGGTTTTGTTTGGTATTTGAAGTATTTTGGGAAGAAGTTATTTAAAAGTCATTTAAAAAGTTCAACGATGAAATGATTGAATGATAAAGGAGAAATGACTCTACATAGATAATTCCAGTATCCACTTCAAGATTTGATCCCCACTTTCCAAAAAAAGAGGCATTCTGGGTATTGATGTTTATATTAACATCACTCTTGGTGCTGTGAAACTTTCAGTCATTTTGGAGTCATCATTCTGGACACATGATGTTTTACAGCTTTCTACAAATTATTTGAGGTTTAAGTGCGTAACATTTTAGAATCATTTTATAGATGGATCTGAAACAAGATGGAGTTTATATCACTGAAAACACTGATTCCAAACTTTTGAACGCTTGCGTATATATCGGCCGACTGCTACTTTAGCAGCAGCTAGTTCTACTTTCCGCCTTGTCAGGTTGTTGCGTAATACTGGGTTTAGACCTGGCGCTGCTTCTTCAACACAGACGCACAAAGACGGTGTGCTATGACGTCGTCCTAACGTTACCTTCCTTTTCTTCTTTTCCAGCTCACACATCACTTCCATCAGCATTCTTCCAAGATCTGCAGAGTAAGTGTCCATACGTCCTATTTTTCTGCACTGCAGCAGTCACTCATTTGAATCTGCTTGTTCATTAAATTCAACAATAATGTGTGGCAAAGAGCATTCGATATGCTTTGCAAATTCTTTAACCAAATATGTTCTTTGGATTATAATGTTAACCTTGACCAAATGCACAGTATTAGTGGTGCCATAAACATTCTTGCAAGGTGGATGGAGGGCAAGACGAAGCATGGGAGAAAAAAAAGAAAAGAAAAAAAGATTTTAGATCTTAATCCAGTTAAGCTCAGGCTGTCTTCGTCTTGCAGACAGAATTCAGGAGAGAGAGCAGAGATGCTGTCCATTCAGTAATGGGAACCAAAAGTCCTGCAGTTCCAAATTATTAACAATGATTAGTGTTGGTCAGAACATGGGCAGGACTATGGGAACCTGTGCATTGCGATAGTATAAAGTGTGAGGGGCTTATAATTGTAAACAAGTACAGATCCTGTTTCCTGCTCCTGTTTGTGCTGTCGTTTTAGTTATTAGCTAACTTGTTGCTATGCACCCACAGCACTAAAACAGAATAGTGTACAGTGTTTGTACTAACAGATAGATGATTTACCAACAGGAAGCTTGCAGTAACTTCAGTCATATAGCAGGGAGCCTAATACTGCTTCCATTGAACTGTGCTGTCAATGCAGGAGGTGTATGGATCTATTAACTGCCTTACAGCTTCAGCATACAGAGTGGCTTTGGGGACTGTTGATGCATATAATCCCGCACAAATGCGCAGGAGGTCGCAGGCCGTGTTAGCCAGAGCCCAGGTCTTTAGCGATTGCTACACCAGCACAGACGATAAACTAAGCCTCCACTGAGAGATGAGTAACGATTTATGCTGTGTGGTGTTTGGCACGCAGAGTGGCAGAATGACACAGCAGCTGCCTGTGGCCAGGTTGTACACGCAGGAGCACAAAGACTCATGACCATCCGACGGCCTGGTCCAAGCTTCGTACCACAACTGTGCAGACCACTGCCCTACATGGCAGTGTGGGCTTCAAAGACTTGGCTATAAACTTTGTCAAAATGTAGTCACGCTCAAAATACCCTTATTACAGGCCTCAAGGGAGTGAAGTGCTTAAGATGGTGGATTATTATTTAGGACTCACGGCAGTGCTCACGGCACTGCTTTCTCCCGGCAAGAGCATCTAGTCTAACCTCGTTAAACTCAGCTGCCGAGGTCTAAATGGGTCACACAATGTCAAACTTAGGAAATTAATGTATTGCCCTAAATGTAAAACTGTGCTCTTTTAGTGGTTGGGTCAAATTTCTGTTGGCTTACACTAAAGCTGTCGAATACTTTTTCTAATTCTCATCATATTTTTATATTCAAACTCAAAAAAAATCCACATTCAAATGTTCTACTTTTTGTTCTACACGTTTCCTAAACTTTCTGGTAAAAGACCCTTGTGTCGCTTAAGGTAGGGCTTTGAATAAATGCATGTCTTTTATGATATAACATGTGAGTAGTGTACAGTTTTCACCTTCTGTGGTTTATGCGACGCGAACGCATAGTGTAGCACTTCTGCTAATGTTTTCTGTCTGTGGCGGTATAGAATTATAGACGCATTAATATTGAAATGTATTCAAATACTGAATATTTTAAGTCATTGAATTTGCTGAATAATTATTCACCCTAGAGTTGTCACTCAGACATCCACGTATGTGTGTGTTATGTCATGACTGTGTCTGTGTGTTTGTATCTCTGCAGCATCCTCCAGAGGACCATTCAAGCTGCTGTGGAGCAGCACTTTCTGGATCTGCAGAGCTCCATAGACCAGGATCTCAGCAACTATGAGAGCCAAGGCTCATCCTGCCAAGCTGGCCTGGGGTGAGTGTGTACATACATATGCGATTATAACGCACTCTGGCAACCCTATTTCCTATATATACAAGCACTTGAGTGGATTTAGCTTCCTGCCCATATTGCTCTGTTGTTCTTGGCAGGTTCTTATCTCGGGTCCCTGTTGATGCGTGTTTGCTTCTAACATGTTTACCTCCACAGGGATTGTGTCGGGGAGAAGATGGCAGGAGCAGAAGATCATGGAGGAGAAGAGCGGACTGACGCTGGATTGCCCACCCCAGAGACAGACCAGTCTGCAGAAGACGATGAGGTTTGTCAGCATTGTGGTGTCTGTGTGTGTGTGTCTCATCTTTGTGCTCTGCCATCAAGCCAAGCAAAGGCCTTTCTCACAGCAACACAATAGTTGGGCCATCATGTCTGTGTAAGAAGAGCTGCAGATATAGAGCAGTGTTGCACAGTGGCCTGGATCTCACCAGTACAAGTTGTGCTTCCAACTTTCAGCAAGTTTTAGACTTGTTTCAGTACACGACAAAGTTGTTGTTCCACATGTTGGCCTCCAGAGCAGAATGAGACAAGAGCTTTTTTTTTTTCAAATAAACAAACTGCTTACTGTTCCCAGCAGGCCCCCATCAGCACTACTGCTTTTTCTTTTTTCTTCTTTATACACATCAAATCTATGGCCTGCTTCCAGCTATGAAGATCCCTAAAATGGGTCACCCTCTTTTAATAGACCACCCTGAGGAAGGACAGCAGCATCTGCACACACACACACACACACACACACACACACACACACACATACACTCACTCATGCACGCACACGTACACTTTTCTTATCACTGTTTGACCTTGAGAGCTTGCAGGGCTTTTGCTCACTTGTGTTTTAAAGTACTCTAAGAACAGTTTGCCTAAAGTTCTGTCTCCTGTGTGCTCATTGTTTGTGTATAAAGTTGACTAAGCATTTTATTCCTGTTGCTGCTTTAGCTTGCAGAAAATGACACATTTATGTTTTGTGTTTATACATGAAACAGAATCATGTTTCTATTTTTCCCAGGCATTTCAAGGTTCCCAGACTAGCAGCCTTGTGCCGGAGGAAAATTTGAGAATGGACCTCGACACGGAGGCTCTCGTAGATGCCGAAAACAATATCAACACAACTGCGAGGTTAGCTTTAAAGTATTAGCGACATAAAGCAGTGGCACAGGGCTAGTGTTAGGAAGCTTATGTGTAGATTTTTACTGCTTCTGAGAAAGCATGGCTTAGATGCAACTCTGCTCCGAGATCCAAGAGTGCACCCTTGGCAAGGTCTTTATTTTCAAAAGAAAATAATGTAATACTGCTATGTTTGATGATGAACTGTACAGTATTGAGTGGGTTTTTATACCAATTAAATCTAACTTGTACTGTTAATATAAGGTGACTCTAGTGTATTTTTGCACAAATTCTACTTTTTATTAGTTTCATAAATATGTCCTAGAGTCCACGTTCCTGGTCTTGTAGCACAAACAGTATTGGGCCTGTAATAGACCCCCTTGGTGAGCATATTTAGAGACAACGGGCTTCACTGTAACCACAACACAGTGTAGGTTAACAGTAAAAGCCACACTTTTACTATTGAACAGCATTAAAACCGTTTCCAACCATGTTTTTCTTACTTTACACAGACTACAAACGTACCCCGAGTGTGAGCGCATGGAGCAGACTGATTTTACCACCTATGTGAGTATACTGCCAGTGTTTAGGCTTATCCCAACACTGTGCTGGACCGCTTGGCCCCAAGTCTAACTTAACTCTCTCCTCCTGCAGGAGTCTGCTCTGGATGTGTGTGATCTGAATGCTAACACAAAAACTGGAGAGCAGCCCAACCAGGTGGCCAGTCAAATTCAGCTCCACAACGTCATCCCTGATGGAGAGCAGGAAGGTAATTCTACATATCCAGTTAGTGCTGCTTATGACCATGAGTGCTTCCTAATATCCTACTTTGCATCTGCTAATCATTTAGACTGCTGGAAATTCCTGTATGGAAAACAGTGTTTGATGCAACAAGCACAGTGCTTTTGCAAAGTCATGCCCCAAGACATGTTTCAGTTTACACGCAATCATGCAGTTGTATCCACTTCATCTGTGCATGTGCATCTGACAGGCAGATAGGGTGGTGACCCTGTGTCCTTGACAAAGGAATTGTAAACAGGTGGATAGATTTAATAGATCAACTGTTAATGAAAAGGTTAATTAGACAAACTCACTTCGAATGGATCAGTTATTAACTACCTTTAAATAAATTTTCCCAGCTTTTCTATTTATTTATTTTTACAGTATTTTCATGGAAGCCTATTGAAACTCAAAAGTAAACTAGTCAAACTAGCGGTAACTAATTTTTACTTCAGCCATTACTCCATAACATTGTGAGCACATGTGTGTATGACCCAGTGGTGATGGATGGCAAGACATAAAGCTCACCACAGTCTTCTTTGCTATCTGTCTGTGTCTCTCTTTTCTCTTCCTCTGCCTCCTCTGTCCCTTCATGTCTGGTCAGCCTCATGCCCCAACATTTTCCCCCTCATAGACTTCACATGTATGCACCTGCAGAGGGAAGGGAATGGTAAGTAGTAGCTTGATGGCCGCTTATGTCTTCCTCCTCGTAACAAGCGTCTCTGTTAGTCACCCTTCTGAGATCGTGACTAACCTGTGCCCCTCCACTCCTCTCACACCCAATTAGTATGGCTGTCTCCCACTGGTCTTATTCCAGCCACGAACGCAACAGCTTTCCCCTAATGAATCACCTGTTTCGTGGACCGGCTAAGTTTCCATAGCATTGGGCTGCAGTCCAGTACGGTTTCTTTATTCATGGACACTGGGCCTCTTTGGCTCTGGAGGGATGGATTCTCGCCCTAGACCCTGCAGGCCAGTGTGACCGTGTTAGCATGCTTCACTGCACCTTGTGCTACACAGCAATAGTGAAGCCCTCTGTTGCAACTGATGTAGTAGCACTGAGCTTCCTCTAAATTCCCCTCTTGCTGACTTGTTTGGGTGCTATTTAAGGGCTTTTTCACACTTGTGCTTTTGTCAGACTCGAGGCCGTTTGCACCGAGAGTTGATCAAGTGTGAAAGCTGTTTTCATACCCGGTTGTGGTCCAAAAACCGATCTCCACTTAAAAACTGGGGTCAGGGTTTCGCTTCAAATGGACTCTGGTGTGGTCCGCACTGTGTGTGAAAGTGATCCGCTCCTGGGGCCAGGTGTTGGATAACTTGAAAAAGTGCCAGGGCTAGATATATGGAGTGAGAAAGGCATTCAAAAACAAGTAACACATAGAAATGCTGAATTACTTTTGTACATAAGCCAGCAGCTTTGACTGAAAGTCTTTACCTGAACCTTTGACCAGTGGCGAGCAAAAGTAAAGAAATTGTAATTAAATAAACATGAATAAAAACAATATAGGGATGTACCTAGGGTTGGGTGGTATAAGATAATAAGGTAATAAGATAACTGCGGTATTTGAAAATGATGACGGTGTCAAATTTCTGTTCCATGTCTATCTAGTAAACTGCCTAGCGTGTACTGGCTGTTTCTGTGTAGCCTAAAAAGCCCATTTAACACGAGACACGGTAAGCACGCGACACGAGCACCGACCAATATGCTCCCACGTTAATCATGTTTTGCAGTGTATGCCCATAATCTAAACAGCACATGGGCTATAGTTCAGCCTGTAGAGCGCACTTTGGCATCGGTTGAAATTCAAACTTCGTGAAAAGTTCTAACTGCCACAGAGCGTAAAGAATGAAAATCTAACAGAATTAACAAACTTTGTGATCATATACAGTGGTAATGCATGTGTATAACAATCTGACGGTCAGTACAGATATTTGCACATTACATTTGCGAAACCAGTGCAAGAAAGCACAGAAATAAATACTTTAGGCGCGCAAGCCATGCCTGGTGTCAAATGAAAAGCGCCTCTTTGATCAAACAAGCACAGAGTCAATCCTGGGTACAGACTTCGGTATTTGGGCCAAGTGGGACAACGCCCTGATTGTGTGAGACTATTGGAATGGGTAAAGCATTATGCAGTTCTCTTCTCCCCTGGCAGAGTGCAATTATCCCAAGAACACAAATCCCCCTCCTGCACCTGACTGTGTGCAGTGCCCTCAGTGGATCATCTGTTGTCCAGCTGATTCCTCTGGTCTTCAGCGTGCTGTTAGCCCCATCCCTTACTAAATTACCATGTCCTGTGACCCAGAGTTATGTTTGTTAGTACTCAGTGTATGAATGATTGATTTAGTGACAGCGTGTGTGTGTGTGCGCGTGTGTTATAGACCCCGTTCCAGTGTTCATGTCATGGCAGGAAGAGAGTGAGTCTGGAGAGGCGCAGTTGTCTCCACTGGCAGGCCGCATATTGCCGCTGCCTCTGGGGGAAGATGCGCAGCCTCTACTGGCACGTCACTTCCTTGACTTTGGCCACAGCCAGCGCTTCCTGCAGCAGGACTCTGATGCCACCTCTTCAAACAAAGCACTGTCCCTTGGGAGGTAACAAGATCATGGACAAACCACACTATTCTGATACACACAAATCAGATTCTTTGCATGACATGATTTTAGAGTTGCTGTAATGTGGCTTATCTGTCTCTTCCTCCATTCTCTTCCAGGCCTCGCCGGGCCTCCTTCAGCTCCAAAGAGAGTACAAAGGGGGATGGCGTCTGTCAGCAGCTCACGAAGAAACTCCAGAACCTCAAGAAAAAGATCAAGCAGTTTGAGGAGCAGTTTGAGAAAGACAAGAACTACATGGTTGGCATTGCTACCTATAATAAATAAATAAGCTCACATGCCCATATTCTCTCATAATTCATATATTAACGGAATACGCCAGCGTTTAAAAAAAAAAAAAAAAAAAGAAGCTTTGAATTAAACCTAATCCCTAACTATATAGGTATAAATAGGCTTTAAAATATGTGACCTATATAACGTGAATTAAAAAATGGTGGTTACTTGCGCTTAGGTTTTGTGGTATCCATGCGCAATAAGGCAGAACTGAGACGCTTTTGTGTTTACTTGGCGCTACATTTACTACGTTAGTAACACGTAACCATAAATTAATTTCTCTAAAAAATAGTCCCCTCCCTGAAAGCATGAATTATTCAGATTTTGAACTTAATTTATAAATACCTGTGACTAAAGACTTCATTAAGCGTTCTTCAGAAATATGTGTGTCGCATAAACGCTTATTGACTACCCCAACAACTGCCCTTAGACTTCCTCAGTACAGGAAAAAGTGTCAAAATTATTGTATGTGGTAATCGCACAC
>JAOUQW010000034.1:11815112-11830698 GCA_028565825.1 Olivaichthys viedmensis | reverse complement strand
TATATATGTTGTCAGCCTCGAGAGCATTACAACTTATTTACGTCTTTCATTTTCAGCCGTCTCATGCTGACAAGGCAGCTAATCCCAAGGTCCTGAAGTGGATGACCGACCTCACCAAAATCCGCAAACAGCTTAAAGGTAAGCCCTGAGTGAATGAATGGTGTGTATGTGTGCGTGTGTGTGTGTGTGTGTGTGCGCACACTGAGAGCAGGGGGTGCCTGTGTCTTGAGTTGGTCCTCAGTGATTAGCATTAGCTTGCTAATGGGCAGTGTGACCCGCAAAACAGAGAGGTCCTCCCCATCACTGCTCCATGTCACACGGTAACCCCACCCACTCTCACGTGTTGGTCCATTCTGATTGGCCGCCACCCTTTTCATTCTCCATTACCATGTGACGCCCCCTCAGAGGTGCATTGCCGAATAAGTTTTTCTCTCTCTTTAACTAAACTCCCCCGGACGACCCGATCAGCAGGACGACAGCACCTCTTACCCAAAGCGTCCCTGAGGCACCAGGCGGTGCTTCACTTGCACAGACGCCACTCCTACGCCCTGAACACACCCTATTTTACACAGTCACGCCCCCTCACTGTCTCTAGACAGGCACCCCACTTCTGTAAGTACATTCAAGCAGCAGTAAGTAGACATAAGAACTTGCCTTGTTGGATTTCACTGAGCTTTTTTGTGGTCCTCTCTCCTGTCCTCTTTCCTTGGTTTTGTCTGACTGTGGTCTTGTAGAAGTGGGTGCACTCTCAGCCATGTGTCAGTTTTTTAGTCTAATTCAAAGAATTCTTTTCGTTTAGTTTTTTTGTGTTTTTGTCCTGTCATTTTTTTAAGGGGGTGGGATTTATGGTCCAGTGATGTGATGTAAGCAGCCCTTTCGCTCGGTGCTGACCTTTTTTTTTATTTATTTTTTTTTAATATATATATCTGACTGAGAATATGGTGGGTTTAATAACATTGTATTCCTCATGGTGCGGCCATTCTGAAGAGCTACATTAAAAAAATTGTTCGGCAAAAAATCGAATTTGCCTTTCCCCTTTCCGAAAATGTAGTTGATGAGCCAAGACATGTTTGATGTCGGGCGCTTGCTTTTTTTTGTATTGTTGCACTGAAGCTACAAGGCTAATGTAGCTAACAAGTGAGGGAACTCTATTTCAGTCAGGATCTTTTGAGTAAATGCATGCCCAACTTCTTTATATACTTGCGTCGACCGACATTGTTAAACTATGTAATCTCTGTTTTTAAAAGATTAAGTTCATAGTGGAAATATTTAATCACCTGTATACTTTTCAGCTTTTCTAGATTACAGTAAGTCATACTGTGTCCTAAACCACATTGGCAAGCGTGTGACATTATTTCAGAACCGGATGCAGTTTAAAGTGTGTGGGCATGTATTTACGGAAAAAAATTATTCAGGGATCGATTTCTATTTGAAAAATCCATCGCAGTATATTAGCCTTTTGGCTCCAGTGCAAAAAAAAAAGAAGCAGACTTCGGACATATCTTGGCTGATCAGCTGCATGGGGTAAGTGAAAAAGTGCAATGTGAATTTTTATTTTTTTTAACTAAACTATTCTCTCTTCTTCATGGCAGCCTACACTCTTTCTAATAACAGCCCTAACATCTCTCTCTCTCTTTTTCGGTTTGTTTGTGTGTTTTTGCAAAGATGCCAAACAAAAAGCAGAGAGCGAGTTGACCCCGCAGACCCGCCCACGCAGCAACACACTGCCTAAGAGCTTCGGCTCCACGTTGGATCACCCAGATCCTGAAGGCCTCGCCGACAGGGATTGTGAGGGACGGGGGCGCCGGCCCACCCAGGAAGATACGCTCCAGCTCATCGAGCAACATCTAAGAACCAAGAGAGAGGAGGATGACTGGCCCGAGGACATCAGAGTCAGTACCACTATATCAATCCATTCTCTCGTACACAATTCTCATTTTGTTTCCTGTACTTTAACCAGAATGCTAACATGGCTAACAGTCATGGGGTTGGTTTAGCATGATCTCATTTGCGGAATGTTTTAATGTCTTTATGCTGCAGTGACTCTATTAAAGTTCATTAATTTCCCAATGGCAGTGATGTCTTTCAGAATGCAAATCAGATTTTAAACAGAAAGAAATCTGACAACAGCATATGAAGATGGGGAAATGATCTATGAAGGGTGTATAATGTGGACTATGTCTTAATTTTGTTTCTCTGGACAGAAAATGACCAAGGAGCAGCTCACTTGTGAGAAGACGGCGCTGCAAAAGAACTTACTGTATTATGAGGGACTGCACGGCCGTCCTGTAAGTCTCAACTCTCTCTCACTTTTTCTCTCTTGCGCACACACAGACAGAGGCAGGCACTATTCCCTGACCAGGAAACAGCCTCCCTGACCACACACGCTAGGGCTGCCAAATTATTTTCAAAATTGCATTAGAACTTAAATTAGAGCAAATATTAGCAGTAATGCTGCACTATGAGTTTATATCGCATGTGAAAATTGGATTTAAAAAAACAAACATTTTAAATCAAGCCCCGTTAGCACACAATTAGGGCCAATCCCAAATGGCCTTGTATTCACTAAATATGTTCACTACATGGGGCATAACGTAATGGTGTTGTAGACCCTTTCATAGTGCACTATATGCCCAATTGAACGTTATTTGAGATTCAGCCACAGAAAAAGAGCGTCTCCAATAAGTGCCTGTTGGAAATTAACTACTATTTTTTTGATACAAAGTATTTTTTTATATTTTATTTTTTTTAATATTCAAGTGAAAATAATGTATGCTATTAATAACCTAAATTTATTCAGAGCCCTTTTCCTACGTCAAGCCACACGGGGGTCATTTAGCCAAAATGTTGAGGAAATGCGTCTTTTGATAGACTTGCTTTAGGTGATTAAAATGTGGCTCTTTTTTTTTTTTAACCTTAGAATATGTAGATATGAAAATTTGAGTAGTATTCAAACAGTGAGTGTTGTTTTGACAGCCCTAACACACACTATTACACTATACTGCTTGTGTATATGTGTGTGTGTGTGTGTGTGTGTACTCTCGAGGCCATTGGTTGATCTGTGTGTATGTTCTAGGTCACTCGTGAGGAACGTTTGATAGTCAAACCCTTGTATGACCAATACCGGCTGGTGAAACAGATGCTCACTCGTGTCAGCATCACACCCATCATTGTAAGGCTCTCGTCTTTTTTACACACATACTAACGGATTAAAAATCACGCTGCACTTTTTGTGTGTAGCGTGACACTTTCAGAATGTGTGCTTCCTAAATACGTCTTCACAAAAACAAAATGGACGTAGATTGGCTCGCTGTTGTATTTACCGAGCGTTAAAAATGGCTGCTGTCTCGTGAGTATGTAGATGAATGTTCACATGACTTTCCAAGACGGGCAGAAATAGAAATCGAAGTGTGTGCCAGTTTTGCTTTAGTACTGTAGACTCATGTGACTCGCATCTCACGTGAGCTGCCTTGAAACTGTTATGACCACAATAGCCAATCCCTTCCTTTATTTCCCTTCCTCCCTTTGTCTTTCTCTCTCTCCGCCAGGCCTCGCCCTCCAGCAAGAGACGCAACCAGACCCTGCAGCCCATCATCGAGGGCGAGACTGCCCACTTCTGTGACGAGATCAAGGAGGAAGAGGAGGAAGAGGATGACGGAGTAGAGCAGGAAAGTGGAGGAATGCACAGTGAGGAGTCGGAGGTCATTATTGCTCTGGACCCAGCTGCCGAGCCCAGCTCCCAGCAGCCACAGCCTGACAGCATCCTGAGGCCCAAGATGGATGAAAGCTCGGGCAAGCTGACCCTCGACCTCCGTCTGTCCAGCTCCAACGCCTCATCCATGTAAGCGTGCTCATGCATAAGCAATACAGTCGCTGCTCCACATCCAAACTCTGGCTTCAACCATTCTGACCATTCGCAGGATTGTTAATGCAGTGCAACCTGCCAGTTGTAGTTTTTAAGCTGCTTAGCTTTGGCTTTGTTTGCCTGCATACCTCAAGTGCACGTTCGTGTACACACGTAGCTCCTGCTCTGATGCTCAATTAGCTTGAGGCTAAATCACGAGATGGCCTATTTAAAGCGCCGTCTGTGAGAGTCATTGACCTCACAGCCTCAAACTGGATGAGGCAGCAATCCTTTTTAGAAGGAAGTGAGCAGTACGTAAAGCTCCGCAGCACTACCGCTCATGCTTCCAGTGCCGTGTTGGACGGTCTTGCTTAGTACCCGCTTAGTCGTCACACGACTTCCCGTAGCTTTAACGGCAGCCTCCTGGAGCACTGTTAGGGATGGGGGGAGGGAAATAATCGAAGAATTCTGCGTCGAGAATCAGACTTTTATACAATACAAAGTACAAATGTTTTTGCATTGCATAAAAGCAAAGAAAATCACAAGAGACTATTGCACTTTCTTTTCTTTTTTTTAAGCAACCCGAGAGCCGTACCATCTTCAACTCGCGTTCACATTGAAGCTGAATCTCGAACTTCTCATTTACTATATACATGTTCATTATGTAGGTATGGCATAATGGCATTGTAGAACGTGTCGCGTCAATATTCAGCCGCAGAAGAAGAAAAAAAGGTGACTCCAGTAAGTCCCTTTTTGGTATTGTAAACTACTTGTACTACATAGCGTAGCGTAATATCGCTTTTAGTGAAAAGGTATGCCATGAATGACTTTTAAATATAAGTCTATATGCATTGCCTAAACTTTTTGGCTGACTTGGATTGCTGTCAATCAATAGAAATCAATAGGCTTCCTATAGAAATAAAACATTGAGATGCAGGAATATGTGTACAGAATCAAATTATAATCACACCGTGAAACTAGGTCCCTATATGGACCCCTATATGACTGAACAATATCACTCCTCCTGCATCCCACAGGCCTGAGCTCCTGGAGCAGCTGTGGAAGGCCAGAGCAGAGAAGAAGAAGCTGAGGAGGACCATCCGTGAGTTTGAGGAGGAGTTCTACCAACAGAACGGAAGGTACGTTACCAGGTGACTGGTGCTTGAGCTAAATTGCTGCTCGGGGTTTCTACAGTCAGTATCCAAGACTTGCCTCTGGGAATTCACACGCACGCACGCACACACACACACACACACACACATGCAGATGCACATGAGCTCCAGGGCAGGTAGCGTTCTCAGTAGATTAGTGAGAGATGGGCTTTTACCTAATTCAGCTGCAGGGTGCACTGCTGTAGTGTTTTATCAACATGAATTGATGGGTTTTAGAGTGAATTAAACCACGAGTTGCTGCTTTTCCGATAGGAATGTACAGAAGGAGGACCGCGTGCCCATGATGGACGAGTACAAGGAGTATAAACGCATCAAAGCCAAACTGCGCCTGCTCGAGGTCCTCATCAGCAAGCAGGACTCCTCCAAGTCCATCTAGAGTCCAGCGTGCTGCGTCAGCGACATCTTGTACAGCCTCAAACCCGAGCGTACACCACCGCGACCTACCACCCCGGTTCTGCATCCACATCTTCATCCGACCAGGCTTTCGGTTTGCCCTTCATGTAAGAGATCCAGCACGAGGACGTTCTTTCTCTGTCCCACAGCATTTGATATTTAGTTTTGCCTGCTTTCCTGCTTCGCCTTGATTTTGTTTTATCATAGTGAGAAATCCTCAGCATGAAGAGGGACACATTTTGGCGTTTGAGCCGATTCATCAGAAGTGTGTGTGGACAGCTGGAACAGAACTCCCGACCGCAACCGCAATCATCATCTTATTCAGACTCATGCCATGGATTCAAGATACTTCCCTAAATCCTGGGGAGATTCTACACTATTAGAGTGTGTTCTGGACAGAATTGTGTGTCTGTACATTTGTGTAAACTCATACTCTGTGTGTGCACAATATGTCCTCATTTCACCTAAAAGAAGTTCCTGACTGATACTATACTCTGAATGTTTGTGGGGGGGGGGTTCGGTTTTTATTTCTTCCTTCGCTTCTCTCTAACAAGATAAACAGGAGAACAAATTGGTGCTCTTTTTTTCTTTTGTTTCTAAAAATCTACACATGAATTCTCAGCCACCGGAGGGTTGATCAGACTGACGAGAGAATTTAACACTAGATTTAAGCTGGACTGTTGTATAGTATTCCCTCTTGTTTGGCTGTGTGTTTGAGTACCATGTTAACATGTAACTAGATTGTGTATTTTATTTATAGCATTACTTCACTGTTGTCGATTCAGATTTCCCTCGGATCCGTGTACGAGTAATGGATCACTGACCGAATGGAAAAATGACTACGCTAAATACCCTAAGCAGGTATTAACGCTGATGTTAGAAAAGATTAGTTCCACAGTCGGACGGTAACTTCGGTCTCCTGTGTTCCTTCATATCGCACGCTCGAGCTGTTATTGTTAAACCCGCTGCTTGTTATTCAGCCTGGCTTGTAGAGCAGTGGTGTGCGTCCTCTAGGGCACTGCAGCTTTACTGAAACCCTGACGAACTTTTCCCAACCCCACTTGGCGTCAACAAGGGCCTTTGATCTGGGAAAGCAAGCAGTCATACAGAAGAACTTACAAATTTAACGGAAACTGACCACGCACAGTCGGAATTTAAAGGCGAAAAATGCCAGGTGACGCTGCTAATCACGGGCTCATTTTAAAAACCTACATTCCATCAGCTTTACTTACGCTAAGACTGTAACGCGTCATCATGGCTGCTCGGACTTGCCTTTCTGTTAAATTCGCTTCCTCGTCATCATGGTCTGTGTCTAAAGAAGGGATTTGTGACGATTCCGTCCCTCCTGGAGGGCACTTATCGTACGCTGCGGCTCGGTGGCCTGTTAGGGCCTGAAGGTGGTAATCACTGATCTGAAATCATCCCAGGACAACAGTCCTATATCATACTGTCCGTTAAATCGATGTAAAAGACAATGTCTTGCGTTAAGCTTTCTATGCTTGATCAAAGCAGCTCGAAAGTGAAGGGCACTGCTTTGCATTAAGCTCTGGGCATTAAGTGCGGGAACAATGGGCACTTGTGATGGCAGCGATATCGGAGGAGACGTGTTCGTGTGTTAGGAGATCAGTGGTACAGCCGTAGGGAGCGAACTAGCTCCAAAGATGCACTAGATAAGTTTTGTAGCTGTTGCAGAAATAGAGATCAGTCGACGCGCTCGGCTTTGTCTCGAATCAACTTCACAATGTTGGTTTGAAGTAAGTAAAAAAATAAAATCAAAAACAATGTTTTTTTTTTTTTTTAGAAAGGTGTGGGAGCTAATGAACGTTATTTGCACAGCATTCTGAGAATGCAGCCCATTGTTTGTTAAAATTTGCTTGTATATTTAAGCACTAATTGTATCTGGTGTGTGTTACTTTTTGTCATGCATGTTATAAGCCCCTGTGTGTCACTTTGCAATGGTTACATGCAGATATCCTTTTTTTAATGAGCATTATTTTGTACTCATTTTTTTAACCTTCACTATCAATAATACATCTATACAGTGTAGTTATCTGTATTGACTAAACAGCCGCTTGTTTTGTATAAACTTGTCAGTAGTGAGTTTGCATGGCAAATGTTTGTATTTCTATTTTTGTGCCATGAAAAAGAAGCAATAACTAGGCATCGAGGTCTTTATCAGTGGAATGAGAGGCCTTCTGCATCCAGTACGTGTATTTTCAATAAACGGCTTGTGAAACATTATTGCTTATGTTTTTTCCCTAAAAGGGATTTCCCCGAGTTAGCTTGCTTAATATTTTTTGCTATTAAGATTCTCAGCAAATTTGTGTCTTCACCAGATTTCCAGGAATAAATAAGGTTTTTATAGGTCATTAAAATGCAACGAGAGGAAGGGAGCGAAAGTGTGACCCACTGAAAGAGACATACCAAACCTCTTTCTCTTCTACTTTGTCTGGTCTGTGTGTGTGTGTGTGTGTCTATTTATAGTCTTCTGCTGGCGCCCACTGACTGTTCACCTACATATTTAATACAATGGAGTAACTTCAGCTTCAGCAGTTCTTACAAAACAGTATGTTTATTTTTCTATATGTATATTTTCTCAAATTAAAATCGAAAGCATTCTACCACTACAGTAAATGGGAAATATTTTTCAGCTATATAACATTTATTTTAAAAAGCCTCCGCAGAACAGTCGAGGAAAGTTTTTGTCAGCCAATATGTCTCCTCGTTTTCTCTTTTCTTTTGCATAAAACCCTACAGATTTTCACATTTCTTGACTTCAAGCTAGACAACTCGCATGTCCTTACTTTACATGCTCTTGTAATGAATGAGCTTTTGGCTAGGCAAGTTTAGGTTTGTTCACAAGCATTGTAATTATTGTTACAATGACTTGACAAAGTCAACTTCATCTTCCTCTTGTTCAGGGTTGCCAGGTCTGTGTTGCAAAAGCAGCCCAAAAGCCAATACCAAAACATTACACATCATTCATTTTTAACCAAGCAGTTGAGATATTAAGTATTAAGGGAAACTGCGTGTTCTTAATATGTATTTCACCGGGGTCTTATTATTACATAAATTGTCATGAACAGAGAGGAGCTATGACGGTTCACTGACACATTCATACAGGAGAGTGCGTGGCTGCTGGTGCATGCTGTGATGGTCAGAGTGTGTGTTTGGGATGATCTTGGGGTCAATCTGGTGTAAGATTAGGGTTTAAGTAAATGAATTCATTTGAATGTGAACTTAAATACATTCGAATATACAGATCTAATGTGTGCAAAACGCCCAACCCCCCAAATCAGACAAAAATCAGCTTGCAGCAGTTCAAAAGTGGCCCAATTTAGAGTTAAAAAAAACAAACAAAAAACCGGCTTTTAATTTTATTCTACTCTAAAATGTAATGACGTTTCGCCCGTGACTCCATGCTGCTGATAAACATCACTGCTGCCCTCCAGTGGTCAGGAGATGAGCGACAGCGTGGTCATGACACCTATTCACCGGTCCATATGCTCGGTCCCAAATAACGCACCTGCGGTCTGGCGGTCCGCATTTGCGCGTGCCCGCGAGCCCGTTTCTCACAAGCGCCCTCTAGCGAAGCCCGCATCTGCGCCATAGACCCTATATAACATATAGACCCTATATAACATATAGAACATATAGAAATAAATATAATTACATACGGTCTATGGTCGAAGCGGCCCCTGACCCACAACTCCTTGCTGTTATGAGCGAGGACCACCAAGAAGACCACCAAGAAGACCACCAATCACAGCGGATAGACAGGAAGCAACAAGACGGATGAAATGAGAAGATCTTCAAATCCTAAAGTGTCTTTGGTTATTCATTTATCGTGTCATTAAGCAGCATTAGGGTAACAACTTATGTAAAACAAACCCCGTAAATAATTGACCAAATTTATATAATTGCCTACCTACACACACACACATATATATATATATATATATGGAACTACAGCTGATTTCACCAAGGTATTTTTTTAAATTATTTGTCTATGTGATTATCTTGTGCAATTATTTTTATTTATTTATTTATTTTTGGATAAAGGGGGAACCGTCCCAAACGCTCTTCTTTTACAAGCCCTCGCTCACTCGCGCGCGCGCCATCGCTCCGGTCCGCACCTCGACGACGTCACCAAAGTGTGGG
Source organism: Olivaichthys viedmensis (assembly GCA_028565825.1). Classification (NCBI taxonomy): domain Eukaryota; kingdom Metazoa; phylum Chordata; class Actinopteri; order Siluriformes; family Diplomystidae; genus Olivaichthys; species Olivaichthys viedmensis. Next base: position 11,821,128 of record JAOUQW010000034.1, on the reverse strand, counting down.
CTTGGAGGAGGACCGCAGGGCTTAAGGACGCCATTTGGGACGGGGCCCATAGCCGTTAATGAATGTCCATTGTGTTAAGTGGAAAGCAAGTGGATTCATTGATTTTTCAGGCAAAGCACAGTGTTTAATCATTCATTTAATCACTCATTTAATCACACTGGTTTGGATAGACATTCAAATCTAATGTGTATACATGACCAAAGATTACACGCCCTAACATCATCTACAGATACTGATACTAACAGCTGTGTCTTACTTTCAGTTCTGGCACGCGCAGCACGCCTTCCAACATTTGAATACTTTATTTATTTTTTTGGACGATATTAAAAGAGCAGTTTGTAACTGGGTTTTAGCACCCTCTGCTGCCTGGTAAGGCTAATTGCAATTGCAGCAAAAACACTGACAAGCCTTCACCATGGCCCATCTGACTCCTTCCTCTCCTCTGCTGAAACTACAACTATAAACTATAAACTTTGGAAAAAAGAGCAGAGCTCAGCAGCTCTGTTCGGGCCGAAGCATGAAATGTAAAAAAAAAAGAAAAAAAAAAAAGAGATCCACTGCATGGCAATATTGCAAATTACATTTATGGGTAATCTTTAAAATCGTATGATTATTATAGATCTTAAAAACACCTTTGAAAAAAAAATACAATCTGCACCTTTAACTGCATAGTCTTGCTATGCTTTAAATATATGACTTCCATTTTAATACTGTTTCCCCTGTAACTGCCGAGTCGATGGTAAACAAAACTGCAAATGATGTGCAAGGTTTGGATTTCTCATCCACGATGAATATCATAACCCACTCATTGCATCGTCTCACTGGAACGGTTACGACTTTAAACTCGAATAAATGCCATTTTGTGTTCAATATCTGTAATTCAAGCAACCTTACACAACTCCGTAAACATCTTACAAAGTTACATGCATATTGTTTATTGCTGAGAAACCTCTCCAGAGCTCATTGATGAAATGTAACTTCCAAATCTGCGCTGCTTTTATTGTTATTAAAACTCCACACTGTTCTGTTCATATGTAAAATACATTTGTTAGAAAAATGGTAAATGGCAAAACAATCCACGTCAAGAAAAATAGGCAAAATAATACTTAAAAACTGTATTTAAAATTGTGCTTACAATAGTGTTGTATTAAGCTGCTGTATAGACCAACATTTTTATTGCCGTTAAAATGTGGACTGGCTCTGTTAAATCTAGTTACAGTGCAATATCATTATCCTTAGAGCTCACTGTGCAGAGACGGCCAGTGCGGTTCAGTCTCTCGCTTTACAGAGAGCAAGTCACTAAAACTAACGCCCCAGTTACACAGGAGTTCTAGACTGTTAGTAATTTACACTGAGTGGCCATGTTTGTAGATTAGATACGCCTATACCTTGTATCCACACTCCTTGGCCATTTTATCAGGTAAGCCTTCCTTCTAAGTCACTTTGTAGGTATACAATTACTGTCTGGAGCCTGTCTGTTGCTCTGCACAATTTGTCAGCCTCCTCTACCCTGTCAATCAATGGAAAGGGACCACCATAGGACCACCACTGAGCTGAAGTTATCTGGGTGGGGGACCTTGCTCAGCTTAACGTGTAGCACATGTGGTGCTGGTACAAGTGTATCAGGTGCGGCAGCTTTTTTGGGGGGTGATTTTAAAACACTGTATATTCCTACTGGCCACTGTATTATACACACCTACCTCGTTAGAGACTAGAGCTCATCTTTGTGATTAGTTTTTAACCATATCTTCACTCCAACAGAAAACAGTATATGCGTATAATATTTCTTTGAATGTCTCCTTACCTCGATACCTGGCATATGATATTTCTCTCACCCTATACAAAAAGGTTTGGCCAATGAGGGTAGATACAAGTTAGGCGTACCTAATAAAGTGGCTCCTCGGTGCATTATTACTAGACAGGTTCTGCCTGATAAAAGTGCGTATATGCAGAGTATTGACATATCCATTTTGGCACGTACTCTTATAGTGTATATGATGTGGTTCTCTGTGTCCCAGCACGGATGTGCAATACATTAAATACATTATGGCACAAAAAGCAGCTGGCTTTAACCGTTCTCCGGTTCGTTTGTTTGCAGCATTGTTTCTACAGTACATCTTTTTCACAATTCACCTTTAAACCCTGTTAAAAGTCAAAAGCGGAAACTTCAAACGGAATATTAAAATCAGTTTATGAGACCATGGCCAGAATAGCACCGGCGTATTTGTGCCCTGCTCCAGTTTGGTGGAGTTCGATGATGATATTTAGTAGTGCAAGCCGTTTCTGCTCGGAGTAGTGGTGTTGAGGCTGAAGGCTGAGGGTAAATATTATAAGCTAGGCTGGAGAGCGCATGGACCCATTTCAGCCCCTGACCTTGCGTGGTGCCTGGATGACAGAAGTGGCTTTACAGTGTGTTACAAATCAGTAGTAAAGCAGAGACATGGAACGCTCTGTACCTGCTGTTTAAGCGATGCGGTTCTGATTCGCGTGCCGGGCTGGATGCCGCCTCACTTCACTCAGCCTGCCCTCTTATGCCTGATCGCTCCAGCCAGGCCACTTTAACTGCGAGTGTGTGGCCGTACTAATAATCAGCAGCAGCAGATGGCACGTTTCGCCGAGCAAGAGCCCTGGCATTTTAGCGATCGGTCTGGTGCGATGGCGCAAATTACACACTTCCATGGTGAGCACAGGTTCAGCGTGACCAGGCCAGAGAGAGGCTCCTCCCACAGAGCAGCTTTAAATGACGGTATGTCTACCTCGGGCCTTCCCTTCAGTCCCCGGGCTCCTGCTTACCATGGCCCTTAGTCATAAAGGCTTGTCAATAACTGAAACCCCTGAAACAGAAGTCAAACAGATGAGCACAGAGAGCGTGATTGAACGAACATCAGACTCGGAGGTCTACAGCAAGAGGCTCACCTGCATAGCTGCGTCCGTTGCTCATGTTGGTGGGAATCAGACTCCACTTGTCAGTAGCAGGGTTGTAGAACTCCACAGAGGACAGGTTACACGAGCCGTCATCTCCACCGATCACGTACATCAGGCCGTTTATGGCACACACTCCTGCACAGTCAAATTACACACACACACACACACACACACACAGCTGAAATCATTCAGTTAATCTAGGTATTGATTTAGGTGTTTATTAGGACAAGTGGATTTACGCAAAAGAATTTGGATTGGAATGCATTCAAGTATTAAAAGGTGCGGTTTGTAATTTTGCAAAAGTGCTTCAAAACTTATAATAATCATATGACTTCAAAGATACCTTAGAAAATCCTATTCGCAATATTCCTATACAATGGATCACGCTAGTTTCGTTTAGCTGCAACCTCTACTGACCCCTAATGAAAGAGCCCGTCTCCTACAGGCAAAAAAAAGGTCATTTGGCCAATAAGTTTAGGAAACGCGTGTCTCAATAGACTTACCCTGCGTTCACACGAGCAAGCGACAAAACGACAAGCGACCGTTTATTTTCTATGTACCTGCTCGACACGGAGCCGCGATTCCAGCGACAGCAGCAAGCAACGACGCGACATTTGAATTGAGATTTTCTTAATTCCATGCAAATGAAGTATGACGCGGCAAAGCGACAAATTCAAACTATTGGCTTCAGTAAATTCCTTCATGCCGCGGGTTGTCCGATGTCCCTGGAAACCTCTACTCTCAAGTTTAATTTCTACCTGCGTTTAAGTCCTCCTTCAACTGCATTTGGCACTCAAAAATGTCTCATATTTTCCTGGGTTTAAGGACAATCAAAAATACATTTTAAACAAAAGTAATATGTTGTGTACAAGTCATACAGTAAACTGTATACATTTTGGCTACTACCATCTCATATCAGAACTTAAAAAAGGCAGACAGTGCACGCCCATAAGCGACAACGATAGAGGTTGCTACACACGCGCACAAGAGACATCAGCTAATGTGAACGCAGGGTTATTTTGGAATATGGGATCTTAAACATTCAAATGTGTATTTTTCTGTCTTTGAATACGTAAATATTACAAATATTCTCGTAGCATTTGAACAGTAAACGTTGTTTGGGAAGCCCTAGTATCTATATTTTATACATACCATTTCAGTATTCATAAGGCACTTCTGCATGTTAAATGCTGTAGGAGGTCCTGTTATTAACTACTCCCTGCCTTGGCGTTTGTATCTGAATGCTTTTCCATCCTCTAGTCAATTATCTCATTAAACTCTGCAGGAGCTGCTCACCTGCATTCCTTCGGCACATGTTCATGTCACACACCTGCCTCCAGGCGTTAGTGGCTGGGTCAAACACCTCTACACTCTTCCTCACCAGAGGACCATCATGTCCCCCTGCTGCATACAGCTGCCCATTCAGCACTCCTACTCCTGCGTACACACACACAATATAAACATACATATCCTGTGAAGCTCAGCATGTCAGCAGATGGTACCACTGAGTACAAATTAAAGTAAATGTTACACATGCACCTTCAGTTTAGTTTAGTACCTGCTCCACTGCGTCTGGTGCTCATGTCGGCTACGTAGTCCCATTTATTAGTGACTGGATCAAACTCTTCTACAGTGCTCAGACACTGACGAGACGCGCCGTCATAACCCCCCACTGCATACAGCTTCCCTGAAATCACACACATAATAAAATAAAACAGAATAAAATATAGTTACTTACACATTGTAAATATTAATCATAAGCCCTTTTTTTACACTGCACAAAGTACTGGAACTTTTGCCACTTGAAAACTGTGGAATTGTGCTTTTTCCCCCATCAGCACCAAAGGTTCCTGTTGTGTGGGGTTTTTTTTAGGTACCTCCTCAAGATTGGTACCAACAGGAACTATATGGTAATTGGGGTTGGGTTAGCAGTAGTTTGTTGCTGCCTGGTTACACATAACATGCACAGTCACACATCACGCTCTGTTTGTTCTGTCAAATTCATCATTGTGCTGTTTTATTTCTCAACTCGAGGTTTAATCTCCCTTAAAAACTATTTACGGATAATATTTACGGCACAAACAAGCAGAATGAATGTCTTTTTCTGATCGTGATAACGTTTTTAGTGCATTGACCAAGACCTTAGTGTGTCATTTTGGGTTTCGTCATATTTTCGTCCAACACCAGCTGAAATTAAAATGGTATACATTTTTTCAGTGTTGTCATTGTTGACAAAATTTTAAAACCTTTAAGTCAAGGAGTCTTTTTGTCAGCAATTTTATACCGAATATAAACTGGTTACCCAAACAACCGATCAGACAAAGGAGCAATATTAATCCAAGCACTTATTCAATGTTGAGCTTAACAATAGCACCGCTGCATGCCAACATCATGATGCAGTCACTGTGACCATTCCAGTTTCTCTCAAGTTGTTGGAAAATGAACTAGAACCCCGAGTTCTGTTGGTTCCTGTTCAGGCCAGTTGTTGTTTTTGATTGCGCAGTGTAAAAACTGGATGGTGGTGGGAATGAATGCATGTTTTAAATGTTTGTGATTCCTAAAAGTACTTTCAAAGAACTGTTGCATGACCGACCCCAGAAGAATAACTCTGTGGTCTCTATGACAACCAACGCAGCATTTTATAACTAGGACCGAAACCAAATTTAGCTGGCCGTATAACGAAATGTTTGAAATGCAAGAGTGCTTACCGTCCACCACTCCCACCCCCACACTGCTCCGCCTGGTTTTCATAGGAGCCACGAAACCCCACTCGTTAGTCTTGGGGTTGTATGCTTCCACTGAGGACAAGCCTGGAAAAAGACCGGAGTGAGTGAGAGGAGAGTGTGTAGCATTGCCTACATGTACACCAACAACCACATGGAAAACATCAGAGATACACAAAGACAGCAGATATGCCACATATGGTATTCTCTCGCACTCAGGACCTGCAGCAGAGCTGTGCCTAAACCCACTCAGCCACTAACACAGCCCTGTATCACTGCTCTATACAGTCAAGTAAAATAACATTGCATATTTTCTAAAAACCTGCTTTCACTTTGTCATTATGGGCTATTGTGTGTAGATGTTTGAG
>JAOUQW010000034.1:11785293-11802934 GCA_028565825.1 Olivaichthys viedmensis | reverse complement strand
TTCACATACAAGGAATTTGCTTTGGTATGTTGGTGCATAACAATAAACATAGAATGGAAATGAAATAAAAAATCAAATAAAAAGCAAGTACCATAAGAACATAAATATAGAAAAAAAAGTACAATAAACATATAAAAATGTGCAATGTACAACGTATCTGTACGGCGTAGTTACTAAACCTTGTTTAACTTCCGGGGCAACAACCCTTTTCAAGCATGTACAGTCGTTTTCGTTTACGCTCCGCCATGTCTAAAACTCAAACTAGATAACATGTTTTCCATCAGAAATCGAGTAACGCGTCGTTTCCGGTGTTCCAGTTTTCTACAAGACAGTGAGGTCATAATAAAAGCCGTATGACGCGGGCAACATGGCCGCTTACCGGACGGCGTCTTGCTGACCGTGGCGCTTTCGGATAATCTGCCACGGTACGAGCATCGCCTTAAGATGGCGTAGTTACTAAACCTCGCCTTAACATGGGAGTTTGGGGTGTTGCACGGATTGTGTCCCGGAGATTGTCGTTTCTTAAGGCCGCGTGTGGAGGAGCTTTAGCCGCCAGATCTCGGCCCAGTGCTCCGACTGCACTGGAGAGGAACATCCCTCGTAACTTTTCACCAGGGCCACCAGTCACAGAGAACACTGCACTAGTGCACAGAACCCATGGAGAGCCATTACAAGTCGTTAAGTAAGCACGGTGTTCATAAATACTTTTCTACTTCGAGACACTTGGAATGAATTCTGATGCCTTTTGTGCTTGGCAGGTTGGAGACTGTGAGGCTTCCTGCGCTGGAAGCGAAAAGTGTCCTTGTGAAAATGCTTGCAGCTCCCATCAACCCCTCGGACATAAACATGATCCAAGGCAAGAACAATGCCAGCATAAATCTTCACTGATGCTTTCGTTGTTCAGCTGGATTTATTTCCCACTTGATTGCATAGTGAGGGAACTCTGTAGAGCAGCTATCTCGTACAGGAAATAACTATAAGGCTATAAACGGAATCAAGTAAAGCAGCCATCAGAATATTAGTCGTAAATGGGGCTAATTGAATTTGCGCAACGGTTTCTTAAATCCATAAACGCACTTTTATTGGTGCACTATAGCAAACTGCAGTGCATACGCAGAAGCAAAATGTAAGCATGTGCACCAACTTGATCTTATGTTAAAAGTCTCCATATAGACATGAAAGGCAAGTTCTGGAGAGGACGCAGAACAAAGCACAGAGTGGTTATGAATAGAAAGCCTCTTGGTTTATCTATCTAAAGTATACATGCGTCACTGACGGGTATAATTTAACTCGCTGCTGTTAATATACGCTTGTCTGCTTTAACAGGCACCTACGCTATACTGCCTGATCTTCCAACCGTGGGTGGCAATGAAGGAGTGGGCCAGGTCTTAGAAGTGGGCTGCCAGGTGCAAACAGTCAAAGTGGGTGACTGGGTGATTCCTAGGGATGCTGGTCTAGGTCAGTCATTGTGCCTTAATGTAGCTCCTCTATGCCCGGTATGCTGAGTTTCTTTTTAAATACTTAAATGTATTTTGTATAGGCACATGGCGAACAGCGGCGGTTTTCAGCGCGGATGATTTGGTGACGCTGCCCAGTGATATCCCTCTCCTTTCAGCAGCCACTCTGGGAGTCAACCCTTGCACTGCATTCCGAATGCTCTCTGATTTTAAGGACCTCAAGCCTGGTAATTTATGCCTTTTATCTTGGTGAGAAAAGGTTCAGTATAATGTTGGCCTCACATTAGAAACTAAATACTATCACTCTAAAGATTGAGTGGGAGCATGTCTCATATACATGTATCATAAACCTGTGAATTCAGGAGACACAGTCATCCAGAATGCAGCTAACAGTGGAGTTGGACAGGCTGTGATCCAGATAGCTGCAGCAAAGGGCATTCACACAGTCAATGTAGTCAGAGACAGGTAAAACTATCCTTAAATGTTTGTTTTACCAAGACGTTTTATTTCCAGCTCAAAATATAGTTCACAGGTAAAGTGTATTCATGCTATAGTGTATAAAGTGTAAATGAATGCGTGTTTGCTCTGCTCTTTCAGACCAGACCTGCAACAGCTGACTGACAGACTAAAAGCGATGGGAGCCACACATGTGATCAAGGAGGAGATGCTAAGAAAACCAGAAATAAAGGAATTATTTAAGGCTGGTTTGCTAAAAGAATCATCAGGATGTTTTAGCTTTGGATTTCCTTTTTGTATTACTATTACCGTTAGAACAACACCGCAGTGGTTATCTGAGTGAATAATAAACAAGAAAATGTGTGAAAGCTTTGGTAGACATGCAGCATCGTAATGCTTCATGTTTATCTGACACAGTTCTGTCCTCGACCTAAACTGGCTCTTAATGGAGTGGGAGGGAAGAGTGCCACAGAGCTTCTGCGGCATTTACAGTAAGTTGCGTTGCTGAAAAAGGCAAAAGGTTTGGGTCTTTCAAAACTATAAAACAGCTTGTGAGCCTTCACACTGATTTAATGTTCATCAAGTAAAAATGAAAAAGTAACAAAACCAAATAAAGGAAGACTTTTGCTGAAGCACTTTGTACTTTGTCCTTTGCAGGACTGGGGGTACCATGGTGACATATGGAGGGATGGCCAAGCAACCGGTTACTGTGCCTGTGGTAAGCTTAGGGTTGATAAACTGCACGTTTGGCATATTTGTATGCACTGTGGTTCTGTTCTTTGGTTTACCTTGTTTTCTTCACTCTTTAGAGTGCCCTCATCTTCAAGGATGTGAAAGTGCGAGGATTTTGGGTCACTCGGTGGAAAAGAGAGCACAAGCATAGTAAGCATAAAAACTGGGTTAGGGTAGGGTACCAAAGCAAGGGAACTAGTTATGGTGGCGTTTGTGAATAAATATGAGCATTCTAATTCTCTCGATTCGTGTATGGGTTGACATATGATGTGACATGGCAGGAAGTCTTTGCTTTCTTAAACTGTATCTCTAATCCGCACAGATGATGAGGCTTTGCGCATCATGTTGGAAGAACTTTGCACCCTTATCCGTGCTGGAAAGTTGTCAGCCCCAGCCTGCACTGAAGTGGGCATGGAGGACTTTCACAAAGCTCTGGACAATGCCATGAAGCCATACATCTCCTCTAAACAGATTTTGGTTATGTGATACCACACAGATTTTGGCAGATATATGTTCCTGTTGTATGTCAAACCAAATTAATTATTGACAAGTAAATAACAAGCAATTATTGCACTACGCCCATGTGCAATAATTGTGTTTAGTTAGAATCAAGGTCCAATAGGTACTATCTGCTTGAATAAACCTTAAAAATTACTTCATGTTTTTTGAACCTTCAGAGACTTCTATTATTTAATTGTTTAATTTTCTGTGCCACGTCAAGTTTATGAACAGGTTACAGGCAGAATGAATAATTTTTGTAATACCTATGCGTTGATAAATGTAAAGCTGGGATGTACTTCATTAAAAAAGAGATCAAACAAGTCTTCACTAACTGATTTATAACAATTGTACAGATCGGCAATATTTGATCGATTCTGATTTTACAAAATCGATTTTGATTTTAACACATGGTTATGAATATAACTAAACACAGAGCAGATGGATTTATATAGTAGTGTAAAGGTTTATTATCTAGTTTTCCTGTGCATAAACAATGTAGTATATATGGCGCAGGGCTAAGTGAAGGGAAGAAAAGGGTTTACGTTAAGCCTCAATAAGCAAAAAGTTTAAAAAAATTATAATACAGTACCCTAGCGATTAATCTTGTGATTTAAAAGACTTGTACAATAAAAATTCTAATAGTAATGTCTCACTTTCAGCTGTCTTTGCCTTTTCCTCGAAAAAAAATCTCAGAAAGGAAATATGACTGTGGTGGGATCCAGCTGGTTGTCTTCAAATGAAGACTGAAGTCCATCTCTTCACTAAACATTTAAGCACTTAAGCAAGCATTAAATCTACAAAAATAATAATAAAAAAAACTTGACTTTATACTTTGCTGTACTGTTATCTTTGCTGTACGAACACTCATACTCCTCTCTAACAGGACTTTAGCTTGATAGACCTCAGCCTATTTATGCTAGAATGAGGATGTTTTTCGATGGAGACTACAATGCCCTTCTGTAAGTCACTCTGGATAAGGGTGTCTGCTAATTGCTGTAAATGTAAATGAGAGAACACTTGCAAAAGTGGTTATACTAGGAAGGGTTTTGAAAACATTAATAGCTGGCCCACAGGCTTACAGCAACTGCAAAACCTACAGTCAGCAGTGCCGGGACAGTAGAACACGTCCCCTCCTTTTCCACACAGCGCTCATAGGCCTCAAAGTCCACTTCTCGTACGGCACACACGTGGTCAACACGACAGTCTGCATCACACACTGACAGGTCGTAATTCACAGAGTTGAAGCCGTAGTACTTCTGCAGGTAGCAGTTCTCATCTGCTATCTGTTCCAACACACGGTGCATGGAGGCGGGAGAGGCATCCGGCACTCTGAACGCCTCAGTCAGGCGATACTCCTTCTCCCAGCGTGCCCGAGCAACGTTTGCATAGGTCAGGTTCAGATAGTAGGTCACCATGTCCTAAAGGATGATATGGAAAACAGTCTCTCAGATGTTTTTAGAATATTTAAAAAAATTACAGAGAAACAAAACAAAAACCTTTAACAGTCTGAATGTTACTGCTTGCAGTATTGTTTTTATTTATTTATTTTTATTTATGGTTTATTTATTTAAACAGAAATGGGGGAGGGTGTTTTTACAATGACTCAATGTATTTCGAGATTAATACTGTTCCTTTCTCACCATACCTTAACCAAAAGTGTTTGGTTGTCATATTCAAACACCCGAATGCCTGGATTATTTGCCCCATCTACCACTCCAGGTAATGTTGTTTTCCAAGGTGTAACTCCTGGAGTCAGGAACATTGCACTAATTGGAGATCCTGCACAAAGAAGATTAATTATTTTGTGATAGAAAATCCAAAAATTACATAGGTATTTATTTTCTTGTATCTGATTTCAACATTAAACCCACTGACTGAATACACAGAAAAAATATATTTTATACCAGCCAATTTATAACATTGTTGACCCTGACTAACACTAAATCTATTCAGACCCGATAGGAAGTAGCCTACCTGTTTTACTGTAGAACATTCGAAAGCTGTCAGTGTGGTGATGACCAAAGAACTGTCCGATTATAATGTCGTGGTATTTCTGAATAAGCTCTACGTAGAGCTTATTGAACTCAGGCCTGAACCATGGTTTGTGTCGCTTCTTCTCAAAAAAACCAGGGGGAACATGGCCGACAATGTATACCTGATTAAAAAAACAGAGCCAGTACTATGAATATGAATTTTAGAATACAAACTAAAATGATTTACACATCATATAGAGCTTGGCCTCCTTAAAGAAGCTTGTAATTTTGTGAAGTGTTAAAGATGAAACAAAAATATGACCTTTTCCTTGTTTTTGGCAGCTTGGGTGAGCACTTGGTCTGCCCATTTAAACTGGTCTGCTGGATCTTTTATGTTTTCTGTGACCTTGTTCTGGTCATAATACAAATTAGTATTAAGGACCAGAACTCTGAAACCGGTTTGATTCAGCAGCTTTTCTGTATAATATCCACCTGGAAACGAAAAACAAAATTAACTCATCTTAAATGTGGATGGTCCTTTCTTGAATTAATACTTCAGATCAGATCTGTGATTAACTGAGTGCCTGAGTGGCAAAAACATCTGCATTCACTTCTGCCCAGTTGGCAATATTTCCAGGCTCTGTTTTACCTGTTTTAAAAGTATCTCTCGATGCAGGATCCAGCCAGTCCTCCCACAGCTTTTGTATTTGCTCATAAATGCTGTTTTGTGCAGGTGGCAACTGACTCTTTGGATGGTATTCATGATTGCCCAGAGCTGGGTAGACCTTTGTTTCTGAGAAAACAAATTATTATGTTAATACATACAGTACCAGTCAAAAGTTTGGACACACCTGTTTTCATCAGTTTTACTATTTACTACTATTTTAGAATAATAATAAAGACTTTATCATTAACACTATGAACACAGTGACCAAGAAAAGTGTTAAACAAATCAAAACTATTTTAGAATAGTTATATTTTAGTTTCTGATGACGCTTTGCACAATTTTACCATCTTCTAAACCAGCTGCATGAAGGAGCTTCACCCAGGAAGCTTTTCTTAAACTTCCCAAATAGGCCGAGCGACTTGTTCTGCTTCTCTAATGTAAAACTGTGTTTGGGGAAACAATTTAATTTTAAGCAAAAACTAAAAAAGAAAAATTAATACATTTCGATTCAGAAATAAATGTAAACATGGGCATTAACCTCATTATTTACATTTGTCTTAGAAACTAATTTCAACTATAAGCCTTCATCAAAATGTCCTTAAGACAATAAAAAATATAAATTCAATCTAGTGTGTCCAAACTTTTGACTAGTCCTGTGTGTGTATATATAATAATGTAAATAATATAGTTTGTTTAAAAAAAAAAAAAAAAAAAACACCCTACACTGGCCAGCCCATTATGTCCAAGCGCATCGTGGACCAGTCCCAGCATCACAGGGGGGCCTACTGGAGAAAGTTGTTCCAAGCCAGTTGGAGGCCCAGGGTATTCACCAACTTGAAAAAAAAACAAGCCCGAGCATTGTGCACAGCCATTAACTTGCCCCCATATACATTTCTGTCTTTTGAGTTTTGCATGAGTCTGGGTTAGATGAGTTGTGTAAAGTGAAGTACCCTTTACTACTAGACTAAGCCTCGCTAGGTGCACTAAACAGGCACTGAATTTTATTTACATCTGTTTTGATTATCCAGAGCTTAACAAGCCATGGTTTTCCAATCCTAGGCTCTTCAAGATAATGTCCCATATCAAACCCAGGTACCTGAGGCCTCATTTATAAAGGTTGCATATGCACAAAACAGGGCTCAAAATTTGCATACGTCATTTCCCACGTACACATCGAGATTTATAATGAATTACTTAACGGGGAATTGTGGGTATGTTGACGTAAACTCTGAACCATGCATAGGGCCTATACGCGGTATTTTGGCGAGAAATTAACACCCATGGTAAAATAAAGAATTACAGCTCAATGCGCAAGTGATTTCATTTCCAATTGCAGAGCCTTACAATGATTACATAAGCTAGTAGTGTTCTAATAAGCCATTATAAACTACAAAGTTTGTGTTCAGCATATTTCACTCCAAAACCTTAAAGAAATTGTAATAATCATTTACCTAGTAATTCTGTGCTCATCTGCCATGTCAAGATCTCCCTCCTTCTCCCTGACCACGCTGCATAAGGGGGGTCCCCCGTGGCAGGTACACTCCACTTATGCAAAGCCTCTTCGACTCAACTTTTACATTGGACCACTTATATTTTTACTTCTATCAACAGTGATGCTAACATGATTAAATGTTTGACACCACTGCTTAAGCCACCAAAAGCATTTTTCCTCGACTCAATCTCCGACATGAGATTTCTTTTTTTCTTTCTGCGCCACCATCGTCACCCCGATCTCATTCAACATGAATGGGACACATCTTATTTATGTATTCATGAGGTAATTTGCATTGACTATTTATAGCCAATAGTGGGCGGTAACAGGATATGAGGCTCATTCATGTGCATACATTTTCAAGACGAGTGGGATTCAAAGAGGAAACGGAAAGCGCACAGTTTTATAAGTGTGATTTTTTTTCTGTGCGGACGCCATTTCACGGTTTTTGCGCACGCATACTTTTACTCTGGAACCTAAATTTTATAAATGAGACCCCTGCTGTCCATCATTGTAAATAATTAATGAAGGCCATCTGTACTCTGCATTTGCTTGAAGAAAATATATATATATAAAGAGGCAAAATGGTGAATAGGATCATCCAATAATCTCATCCTCTAGTACAAATCTTTTTTCCAGTAAATAAAAACTAGTCAAACGAGCTCATTCACATCTTTTATTAACCAAAAGTAGAACTTAATGGGGGGGAATTAAAATCAAAATCTATCCACACCAGTATTTTAAGTAGTTGCACACTTTGTGATCAGCCATGGCCTAAATCACATCACCATCCTTCACCTCCACTGCAGCAGCTTGCTCAAAGATGGCATACCAGGTTCTGCTTGGCCTGTAGAATAAAATACAAAATAAGAAAAAGTTTATGACACTTGCGCTTGATCAAACATGAATGATTAGGAATTATGCCATTGTGTTGCCTTCTCGGCTAAGGGCAGTTCCTGTTTTTCCTGAATATCAAGTACAGCAATAACGTACAAATAAATCCAGGTTGTGTATTTGGTGCAACAAAAACTTACCCTTGCTGCATTATCCTATAACACTCTGCATGTGGGTGGGAACTGCCGCCTTCCAACTGTGGCCCTTCCTAGATTTTAAAATGGGGGGGGGGTTAAGATTTTAATCCCAATCAATAAAATGGCCACATTAATAAATGCATCACAGGACTAGAGCAAAGTATGACTGCTGCACAGATTACTGTGGATCATCTCAGGGATTTGGTGGTTCTAAGGCTCTTTTTTTTTAAATACAAATTATCTACATTATATGTACTCTACATTCATATATTATTCATGATTGTAGGCAGCTACACATGGTGTGTTCACCGTACTCACCTGAAAGTTTTCCAGCATCCTCTTCTGCAGAGCTTCATCCAGCTGGGCTCAAAACTGAGCAATTATCCAACTCCATCAGTTTTGTCATTTCTGCAGGGGAGAAAAGAGATATTACTCACTGAACCAGTCAGCAGTTTCCTAAATAAACAGGCCAGATAATCTGCCCAACCCATTCACCGATATGAAGCACCACCAACCCTTCAGGGCATTATAACTGCCATTAAGTCATGGAAGGGAGGTATAATACAAGCTGAATTTCTTGGTCGTCCACACACTTTTAAAAAAAACAGGCCAGACCAGGACTTATTAGAAATACTTAAAAGGCTATATAAAAAAAAGAAATAAATGAAAAGTTTTAACTGCTACAGTGTAACACAAAACAATATCCAAGTCCTTTCAGTGTGCCATAAATGTATAGGGACAAACACAAGCAAAACACCGAGATGATGAGGGAAGGGGAATTGATAAGA
The DNA here is from genome assembly GCA_028565825.1 of Olivaichthys viedmensis. NCBI lineage: Eukaryota > Metazoa > Chordata > Actinopteri > Siluriformes > Diplomystidae > Olivaichthys > Olivaichthys viedmensis. The sequence continues at coordinate 11,793,837 of JAOUQW010000034.1, read as the reverse complement.
TGTAAGGTAAATAACTGAAGCCACAAACCTTGCTTAATAATGCTGATCTCCTTGCATTTGGTGTCAATAATATCTGGAGCTAATGCATCAAGTAAACAGGAACTCTAAGCCCCACACTCCGGTATGGCCTTAAACTGAAAATTGTCTAAAATATTGGATTAAGACATAAACTAGAGACGAGTATAACCACAGCTTCACACACAAAACCAAACAATATTCCAATTACCACCTCTGTCATTCACATAATTAAGTTAACTAGAGAAATGTTGGAAGTTAGATTGCATGCACGCTCGAGCATCTATGCAAATATCCGATGTAAGGAGCTCAGTCATTCCAGGTGGAGCCATACGAAGTGATGTCTTGTGTATAAAGTATTTCTACAAACCTGAAACCTGGTGTGAATATCCTATGGCCTTTCAGCTGGGTTTCTACAGCTCTGGCGTACCTCTGGAGAATCCAATGACGTAGTAGTGGACACAGCTAAGGTATAGATCCGCCTTATATGATCACTAAAAGTACTGGAACAAAGCTCTAGACATATTTTACAGTAAAGAAAACATATCCTTATTTAATAGTTGGGGAAATTTTACATTCCCCACTCATCTGTGTAGATATGGTCAAAGTGCAAAGAACCTTTGAGCCCATGACCAACATGTAATGTGAGCACTATGAGTTTGAGTTGTACTGAGGTGCGAGTTAGGCTCATTGGTTTCCAAGTAGACTAAACCAACAAGACTCTTCTAGTCAAAGACATAATGGCTAATGGAGTAAGAACTTTTTTTTTATTAATAGAAATACATACAGCGTGCTTGTAACTGAAATAAACAAATATATAATAGGGCAATACCTTTAGCAGTAATACAATGAGACAAAGCATTTAAAGGAAGTCGTCTTATTCGTTTAAACTGGAGCAGGAAATAAACTAAACCAAACCTATGAAACAAGTTCACTGTTAACATCTATGACAATGTTCATAATAACCACTCAACTATTTTAACATGGTGTTAATTGGATGTTGCGCGTCAGTCACTATAGCGGGTGAACGTGTGCGACAAGCGGCCAAAGGACACGTGACCTCAGGCAGCGGTCGTAGCCAGCCTGCTCAAATCTAGTGACCAACAAGCCTAGTGAAAGCAGATCGGGGTACTAATTTTAAAGTTCACGAGAATTAACATGGCTAGCTGTTCAAATAAAAAAATGTCCAAGATTTTAAACACTTTACAGCCTCAAAGTTAGTTTTTAAAAAGGAAAAAAGACACAAGATACAATACATGTGCTAAGAGAAAAAAAAAAAAAAAAAAGAGAGAGAGAGAGATAAAGAAAAACATGCCTAGGCTAACAAAGCAAGTGTACTAATCTTAACTTAATTCAAAAAGACAAAATCTTGGTAAAAAAATAAAATAAAAAATAAAAAAAAAGTTTAACAGGTAACCCCCTCCCCCCCCCCTGCCACCCTTTAATAAGAGTCCTAAAATAAAAAGAGATTCGGAGTAGGAGTCCTATGCCTTGTTGAAAATCCCGCCTAGTATCTTAGGGAGGACAGATCGATGACCATCAGTGTGTGTTTAATTGTAAACGCCGCACGGCCGGGGCTGTAGAGGCAAGTTACACCCTACCCATATTCAGCAAGATTAGATTGAAGACTGTTGTATTATAATGGATGAACGAAGTTCACTAGAGTCCTGGGGTGAGGAGGAACGTTACTCTAGGCCCCCCAAAACCCGATATTTAATACGAGCCTCCGTAACCCCCCCTGCCTCCGTAGCCACCGCCACCACCTCGGGAGTAAGGAGCGCTGCTTCTGCCCGAGTAATTACCTTTCATGGGCCCGTAGCCCGAGGCCTGCTGGCCGTAGCCGCTGCCAAAGTCATTGTAGCCGTTTCCGCCGCCGTAGCCTCCCATTTGGTCCCCGTAGCCGCCCCCATACCCGCCGCCGCCACCGCCGCCGTAGCCACCTCCGTAGCCGCCACCGTAACCGCCGTCGTTTCCTCCCCCATAGGCGCCGCCATAGTTGCCTCCGTAGCCACCACCTCTTCCGCTGCCGTAGCCATTTTGAGGCCTTCCCATGCCGCGTCCTCCTCTTCCTCCGCGGCCGCCACCGCCGCGACCCCCGGCGCTCTGCATCTCCTGCTTGGTCAGGGCTTTCTTCACCTCCACTTTGTGGCCGTTAATGTTGTGAAACTTGAGCACCACGGCTTTGTCGGCCGAGTCGTTGTCTTCGAAATAGACGAAGCCGAAGCCGCGCTTCTTGCCGGTCTCTTTGTCTGTGATCACCTCGGCTTTCTCGACGGCGCCGAACTGTGAAAAACACTCGATCAGATGCTGGTCCTCGATATCATCTTTAAGACCGCCGACGAATATCTTCTTGACCTTCGCGAGGGCTTCCGGTTTTCCGGCGTCTTCCCGCGCCACCGCTCTTTTCAACTCCACGTTGTTGCCGTCCAGAACATGAGGCCTAGCGGCCATGGCGGCGTCCGCTTCGTCTGGCGACGAGTAGGTCACGAAGCCGAAACAGCGCGAGCGCTTCAGTTGCTGGTTTTGCACCACCACGCAGTCGGTCAGACCCCCGAACTGCTCGAAATGCTTGCGGAGGCCTTCATCGGTGGTCTGAACGTTGAGTCCACCGACAAAAAGTTTGCAGAGTTGGCTTTCCATTTCCATGAGTAGAATTTCTTTTTTTGCTGCGACTCTCAGTGCGTGAGCAGACGATCTAAAATGGCGGGCTGTAGGCCGGAATAAATGGCGGCGGCACGGTGGGCGGAGCGAATGCCGATGACGTCACCGAATGCGCTAAACCTGCCCTAATTCATCAGCGCATGCGCACAGATTTCTATTCTAACTAGTATATAGTATACCCTAAACCGAAAGATTAGTGTATTTAAACCGTAATATTAGTTGTTGTTGATTTTTTAATAATAATAATAACGTTTAAACTCTCATGTAATACAGTATAGGAACAAAAAAATATGAAGTGCACGATCAGTGAAAACCATAATCCCACTGGAGAGAGCGTGGTTTCTGAGGCGCGCGCTCAGGTCTGACAAGATGGCGGACGAGGGTGCACGAGGGTGCACGCCATGCTGCTGTGAATAAAGCATCGTGCGTGAATGCCGAGATAACTGAATTCTGCGAACAACAGCTCGGCTCTTGCGGGTTTTTTTTTTTTACTTTTAAACGCGTTGGAAAGACGCTGCACGATGTTTTTACTGCGCGGCAAGAAAAGAAGTGAAAGCTGAATTTAGATCACTTGGGTCGGCAAGATTTGTGACTATTGTTTCGGGTTCCCGCTCTCTGTATTATTATTATTTATTTATTTTTTGCATTTTCATTTGGTTTTCATCAACGTTAATAAAAAATAATAACACCAGTTATTATTAGACTAATACATCTTGGTTGGTTTTGGTCAATAAAATTATATACTGCCAAGCCTTTATCCGTGTTTTTGTAAGCGGGTTGAATTGTATGTTAAAAACAGTTCATTCTAACAAAGAACAAAGAAAGCTGTGAGGAAGTAATGTTTTGCAATCTATGTTTTTGTATTCGTCACCGTTGTGTGTGTGCTTATTTTCTGTACATTTTGTTGTTTTTTTCACATAAAGAATCGATTTTTAAAGAAATCAAGACCACGCATGCTGTCTTCACGTGCCTTTATTTGTGGGGGGTTTTAAGCAGGGGGCTTGAACAAAAGCTGTGAGGACGGAACATATGAACGTGAATAATTCATGTTTGTGTAACTGTAAACCGCTTGCCCTTTCTGTACGAGATAAAAAATAAAATAAAAAAAATTGTGAATAAATCAAAAACACAGGTTATCTTATATTCTTTATTCCACATTCTTCTATTTCTCTGAAACGGTAGGATCATCCACTTGCCAAAGTCCAAATCATTTCTTACCTTCTTGGAGCTTTTTCATACTTAAGAGCTTCATGCTTTCTCTTCTTGTACGGTTTACTGTGGCAATATTTAATGCGTTAAATGCTTGTGAATTTAGGGAAAATGAAGTATGATTGTGGGACAGTGCGATGAGAGGGAATCCTCACAACTAGGGGTTTCAGCCACGTGGTGGGGGTTCATGCCAAAGCAACATGTTTAAAGACAAAAGGACAGACATCAGCACGTGATTCAGGAAGGCTTTCGTGGGAGGGGCGCACATCTGGGAACGGCCTCACTCTGCGCATGCGCGGTGCGCACATCTGGGAACGGCCTCACTCTGCGCATGCGCAGTGCACACATTACGCGCATTACAGCGACCAAAAAAAAATGGCGGCGGCCGTTGAGAATGTTGTTAAAGTGTGAGTTGATTTACAGGTTTTTTTGTTTTTTTGGCACATTAAAAATGAATATCGACCGTGTTAAGTCTTGAACGATCAGAACGGAGTTGTGTGTGGATGAAAGAGAATGTAGTTCATTAAATTCATCGGATTTAAAGCAGTGGCTTGCTAACCGTGTCCATTCATTGTTTTACAAGAAAGAACTGGATTAGCTTTTTAGCTGTGTGGTTACTGTAACCACCGGTACTTCGCTCGTTGAAGTTAGCCATTATAAGCTAGCAACCATTATAAAAACACACGTCACGGGCTGTTTTTCGAGCTTTGTGTATCATTTGTGGTGCTGGACGCGTTCTTGTTTGTGTATTGGAGACCTAGCTGTAGCTATTGTGCGTTAGTGGCGTGGTTCAATCGGCGAATTGGCGCCAAACTGCCACACATCAAAAGAGTTTGACGCCATTTAATGTTCATATCTATCTCTTTCTTGCGTTTACTCATGAACTTGTGTGCGTGTTTTGGGCCTTAGGCTGGGAGAGCAGTATTACAAGGATGCCATGGAGCAGTGCCACAGCTACAATGCCCGGCTGTGTGCAGAGAGAAGCATTCTCATGCCTTTTCTCGACTCCCAAACTGGAGTGGCGCAGAGCAACTGCTACATCTGGATGGAGAAAAGACACCGCAGTGCAGGTTTGATCAGATTTTTATTGATCCTCTACCCTCATACCCCCCATTGTCTAGTGATTTATTACTCATTTCTTACTATGTTTTCTTGTCCCTTGATCAGGTGTAGCACCAGGGCAGCTGTACACATACCCTGCCCGCCGCTGGAGGAAGAAGAGAAGGGCACATCCGCCGGAAGAGCCCGCTTTGGTGTTCCCCCCACTCAAAACAGGTCATTCATCTTGGCGTTTAGTTATTTAGTTATTTATTTTTTGATTGAAAATTAGAAAATGTAACCGTTTGCCCCTCTATAACACTATATAACTGCTTTATCTCTCAAAGCGGACCTGGAATTAGGATTGAAGAAGGATGGGTTAGGGCCTTTGGATGGAAGCAGCCTGGAGGCTTTGCTAAAAGGAGAACCACTGGATAAGAAAGCCACTTCAGAACTCCGGGGCCCAGAGGAAGACCCGAGTCTGGCAGACATCACCGGCGCCGCAGGGGCCAGTAGTCACAGCGGATCCACACGTGTCAGAAAGGTATCTAGTGGATATGACATCCAGTTTTGTTTAAGGGGGATTTACACTTGTACAAACAGACCAAGACCGTTCGCAGCAAGAGTTTGGTAAGTTTGGTCACATCTGAAAGCTGTTTTCAAACCCGGGTGCGGTCCAGGGTACGTCTTGTTGAATTTTAAAACGGTGAACTCTGGTATTTTTTATATATAAACGAGCAGATTCAACTTTACCTAAACCGTTGATCAGTGTCGAGCAAAAGTAAAGATATAATAAATCCTTATTAAATAAATCTATAAATAAACATAAAGGAACAGTAAAGGGATGTATCCATTATCTCCCATTTTGCAAAGATTTTGCGCACATCAGACGTGAATTATAAAATTGCACAATTGATCAGTAGTTGAGAAGGTATTGCGAAGACAATGCTGTAATGATGATGCTGTTCCCCAAATGAGCCCAGAATCGTTCCTGGGTACAGACTGTTTCAGAGTAGTAGATAAATGTTTCTAGGTTTTTGGATGATTGTTTTACGAGAGTGTGTTCTGTTTCGCTTGTTTCCTCAGAGAATCCTAGAACCCGAAGATTATCTGGATGACCTGGATGACGAAGACTTTGAGGAGGAGACCCCAAAAAGACGGAAAGGAAAGTCAAAGGTAGCTTACACTGGACACACTGCAGCCTAATTACAATTTGCTGATGGAGTGAGTTTGTCAGAAACAGCAATGTGCTGATGTTTTCCATCTGTTAGGGTCGTGGAGTGGGAAACGGGAAGAAAAAAACGGAAGCTGCTGCAGCAGCACTGGAAGATCGCGATAAACCATATGCCTGCGACAGTAAGTTGTATTCCTCTGGTTTGCTGTATGCGTTTGGGAATGCTGCCCCTTATTTATATTAACACATTGTTTTTTTTTCTAGTCTGTGGTAAGCGCTATAAGAATAGACCAGGCCTGAGTTACCACTACACCCACTCTCACCTGGCTGAGGAAGAGGGAGAGGAAAAAGAGGAGACCGAGATCCACACTCCTGCACCACAGGAGGAAACCAAGAGTAAGTTCTATAATTCACATGCAGAACCTGATTTGATGGAAAACAAGCCAATGGAAAACAAGAAGGTGGACTGTGGTCTCTTCTTTCTGGAAATAAATAAATAAATAAATCAAATGCAGGAACTAGTAATTATTAAACAGGGGCCACACAGGCTATGCGCTATCTCTCCTTGCAATCTCCATTACTGAACAGCCGCTCCCGCCCACATGAGAGTAAAAACAGCACTAAAATAAAGCCTGCAACATTTTTTGTTGGTTCCTGCGGGATCCTAGTCCTGATGCCTGACTTTTACTTGGTACCTAACTAAAATTGGAATGAAGATAATGTACTATACTATAATCAGCTATTATAGTCGTTAAAATTTTATACAAAGCATATGTTGTAACTTTTAACGTGCAACGTTTGATCCTTGTCCATCTTTCTTTATTTTTCTTCAGCCCCCAAGAAAGGCCCCAATGGCTTGGCACCACCAAATGATTACTGTGATTTCTGTCTGGGTGACTCAAACATGAACCAGAAGACGGGCCAGTCTGAGGAGCTGGTGTCCTGCTCTGACTGTGGACGCTCAGGTATGGCATTTCCCCACTCATTTGCAAGCCCTACAGAAACAAAGTCATCTTTACAGCAACCCTGCAATCACTTAGTTTCAGCAGAGTGACTTGGGTTGTTATTTAGTTATTGTTAATGTTTAGTGGATGTCCTTTTAATAGCCTGGGCCCTGTTTCTCCCATTATTTTGGTAGCGAGTTAAGTGGTGTTAACGTTACAGTGGTTTTTGCGTAACTGGGGTCAGAGTCTTCTGTATCTTGCAATATTTGTGCCTTTATGATTTATGATGTTCTTTTTTAATTTCCTCTTTTCCCAGGCCATCCTTCTTGTCTGCAGTTCACAGCAGTGATGATGGCAGCAGTAAAAACGTATCGCTGGCAATGCATTGAATGCAAGTGCTGCAACGTTTGTGGCACGTCTGAGAATGATGTGAGTTCATACACTCGCGCACGCTCACGTCTCGCACCCCCCATGTCTCGCATTCAGATGTTAACATATGCAATAGCCCTATCAACACGCATTAATGTGGCCCAATCCTGTTCTAATTGTGCTGATTCAGGACCAGCTCCTGTTCTGTGATGACTGTGACCGAGGATACCATATGTACTGCCTCACCCCTCCTATGTCTGACCCTCCAGAAGGTAAATCACTTATCGTCATGATAAAGTTGATCTTTTTATGTGGGAAAAAATGTATCAAGTTCAGACACATTGCAAAACATTAATCCATCGAGATTACTTGGAATCAGAAAGAGGGTTTTTTTTGTTGTTTTTTTGCTATGCTCCCTTTTCATTTTTGTACAGTGTATGTTCACCCTGTATCAGTGTTAATTTTGCCATCTGTATTTTATTTAGTCCTAGTTTTTACACTAGAAAGCATTTAATATGAATGCAAGGACTGTATGATCTTGATGCAAATATAAGTGTGGCAGCCTTGTTTACTAGAAGAAATTTTTTATGCCATTAAAAATCTTCACCAACAAAGAGTACAATAAAGAAATTGGCCACTGGACACAAAAATAGTTTAAATTTGGTGTCAGGCCACTTGGTGTCACTGGCTATCCAACAAACGTATTACATTTTTCTTAGCCCTCAATCTATTTGGTCAAAACCAGAAAAAAAAATGCAAAGATAACTGAGTAATTTCTGAATCATTTCTACAAATAAGCTCACATATGTCTATAAATTAGCCGTATATTATTGTAGTCTGACTTATTCGAAATCAGCTGGTACACTTTTTTTTTCTAGTAAGACCCATATTCTTACTGTTGTACCTCCTTTCTTATTTATTAATTTATTTATTTATTAAACATATTAAAGACACAGTGTCACAAAGTGTTTCCGGGGGTGCGCGGACACAAGCGCAAAGCCGCTGGGTGCATCAAACATCTTTTTACTTTCACACGGACTGGGTTTACACAAAAACAAATAGCACTCACGTCGCGACAGGCGTAGCATATACGCGAACAAACGGAGACAATACAGGACGGACACAGGCGGGTAT
>JAOUQW010000034.1:11754732-11774643 GCA_028565825.1 Olivaichthys viedmensis | reverse complement strand
CAAGCAACTGCCAAAGGCCATGCTCTTTTGTTCCTCACATTCTTAATGCTTCCCACTTGCCTTGTGTGGGTAAACCCTCCTGCAATACACCTCTGAGCTTCTTTAAGTGATTGTGCATTCATTATCCCCACATCTGCTAATCAATTGATTCATTAATCCAACCTATCAATCATGACACCGTATTTTCACTTCTTAAGGACAGTTATACCTACCCATCCCCTTTAGTGACTCTGTAACATCCTTGCATCCTTTACCATGTAACACTGTATTTTTATCATTTTTCACACACCTCTTACCTCATTGCTACCCACTCCATCCATTCCATGAGAAAGCGGTCTACCCCCACCAGGACACTCCTTGCCACCCTCCCCCACTTATCACCTATTCCTGCGTTCCTCCTCTTTCTCTTCTCTCCAACACACCCAACATGCAATGTCCATCAAATGGTAAATCCGGGATGTGTCTCACCCTTCCCTACCCCCCGGTCTTTGTCCCGTGGGATATGATGCATGGATAGAGAGAAGGAGAATGGTTAATGAATAAGTGATTACGATTGACATGGCCGGGCCCAGCGTCTGGGGGTCTGCTCTGGCCTTGCTGTAATTTTTTTTAGTTGTTGGCTTTCAACCTCTTTCTTTACTCTCTCCCTCTCCATTTCACACAACAACATGGCCACTGCTGCCCACCATGTCAACGTCAAGTCCTTGAGGCATCAATATTGGGAACATAAGGCTGCAGTCCTAGCTTATACACTGAGTTATTTCTCAGGCTTTGGGCCAAAGTGAACCTCAAGCATATTTACCAGTCAGATAGCTTGCTTTCTGTTTCAGCTTTGTGCTCCTGTAAATATGGTCATGTCTTTGTCCGAAGTAATGCAATTATTACTGTCAGAGTGTCTTTTACCAAGGTAATGTAAATTACGAATACAGTTTGATTTTTGTAACAGGGACTATGAGAACAAATCTGTGTATATACATCTTGTCTATATTCCTAGATTTCGGCCAGAGTAAAAGTTTTTAATAGGCACTACGTCTTTTCAAGAATGACTGTTGTGGTCGTTAACAAGATGTCAAACTTATGGACTAAAAAAGGATATATATTGAGCGGCCAGCCATCAAACCAGGGTTCGCTAATTCTGGCCCCGGAGCACAATTTATTGATTCTCCTCTCTAGCACACCTATTAAACCTGGTGAATCGAGTCTCAGAGCAGGAAAATCACCAAACTGGGCAGGACTGGAATTGGGGAACCCTGCCTTACATTATGGTTTTACTACAGTACTATGGTTTTTACTATGGTATTATGTCAATTTGGTTTAACAATGTCAGTATATGTTAAACCTGGTGCTTTTGGGTAACTATGTTTATTACATAATTAATTATAATACCGCCACAGTTTAACGAGAGTGTCTATGGTAGTTTAACAATAGTAACTACGGGTTTTTTAGGCCAATACTCTTGAGCGTAACATTGCCATGGTTTTACTGTGGTACTTATGTCGAGTGTTATGTTAGTAAGAGTAAAAACATGACAGACATACCATAGAAACCATGGCATAACCATGGTTTGCCAACCACACGCCAAAAAAACATAGCTATTTTCCTTTTTTTTACAGCAAAAACATGAATCATTTTCAGAAGGGAGATCAAGGCAGACCAGAAGAGCCAACATAAAATGTTGGCTAACTCAAGTCAGGCTCTCACTGGGGTGTTCTTATGGTTTATTTCCACACATCTTGTTATTTGACGTGCTTCTTTTTTCACTGTCTTTTAGAAAGGCCCACTGGATTAAAACGAATGCCCATTCGTTTTATACTTCTATTCCACTGAAGCCCATTGCGAGCGAACTGTGACTTATAATGTATAATTCATTAGGAAAGATGGAAAGCAACAGGGCCAAGAACCCTGAATCTCCGAGCAGCCTCTCATGAGGCGCAAAGGGAAGACCGCGACAGTCAGCCGCCGCGCGCACGCACACACACACACACACACACACGCGCGCGCGCGCTCTCGCAGATTCCAATCAGCCGATCGCAGTCTCGCTCATGTGCAGTGTGTGCGCGCGCGCGCGCGTGTTGTAACTGTGCGCGTGGGTGAGCGCTCTGTATTATACTAGCGCGTCTCTCACACGGAGACAGCGGGGCAGCTCTGGATCTGAGAACGGGAGAACATCGATCTTTTGCGTGGTTGCGAGAAGAGAGGACGGATTATTCGCTGCAACAAAAAAAAAGAAAAAAAAAAAAGAGAGGCACGTTTCATCTGGTCGCATTTTGCCGGTGAGCAACAATGATTTATGCTTGTTTGAGTACCTCCATATTCTCACAAATGCGTCGGGCTGTGGAATAAAACAGACGAACGCTTTATCGGGATCTTAGTGCATGGAGCATTGAATTGCATTCTGGGATAAATCAATTAAATAAATAGAAAATCCACATCTGTTTTCATTTTGGGATACATCCTCGTCGTTAAAATAGCAACATTATCTCATGCTATACGTTTGCATTTGCTTGCACCGGCAGTTTTTTTTTTCTCTCTCTCTCCAGAGCCCTCGTGTATCAATGCACTGCATCAACATGCAATGTGCTCCCCAGTCAGATCGGCTGTTTTCTCTCTTGGTACCGGTTAAGAAAGCCGTGCTGATTAAGATGGGGGACGAGGCTCCGTTAATAAAAGCCACTCCGGCTCTATTCTGGAGAGGAAGAAAGCGGCGGCCGCAGTGAGAGCCCAGTGTCCCCCAGCCATGCTGTTGTCATGGTTACTGCGCCGGGAGGCTGCGAGAACATGGCTGCGGTTCAGCCTCGGATAACCTGCGCGCTTCTGAGCGCATTTCACTCCACCGATGCTTAACACAAGAGCTCAGTGTGTGTGAGAGACCTACAGTCTGTCTCTCCTACGCTCACAAAAAACACATCGATGCACCGTGCCAGAGTGCCTGCATTGTTTTAGGCAGAGCCCGAGCTGAGCTGGTCTGAACAGGTGCGCAGCAGACACCCTTTAACGGTCATTGTTAATTGTAAGGTAGATTTGCTCTATAGTCACAACGCCGGCCTCCAGCATGTTCCATATAATTATCTAGCGTCCTTCTATAAACAGTCTTCAGCCTAATATCAGGGTATGCGCGGCTGCAGACCTGGGACACCCAACGCGAGTCCAAAAGAGTGCCCATTGTTCAGTGTTTATTTGGCAGTCCATTGTTAGCCTAACTGCGTCCCTGTCGGTTAATTCACCCAACTGAAGGCGTGAGACAGACAGACAGACAGACAGACAGACGACGCAGCGCCAGACGAGACATTGGCCTACAAAAAAAAAGAGGCAGTTTTTCTTTTCTTTTTTTTCCTGCTTACTTGGTTAGGGCGAAGGGCCTCTAGGGACGAAGGGAGAGCCTTTATCACAAGATTTATTCCCTAGAATGATCTAGGGGAAGACGCTGAAAGTGAGACGACGCCGATACAACGTGACGTTTGACCTTGAAATCGGCGGAAGTGACAGAACGGGGTGATTTAGGGCGAGTTCACACGGCTCGGTGCTTTCCCACTCGCTCGTTAGTCTCCAGACATGTCAAAACTAAGTAAAAATACTGCCTCAATTCAGAGCTCATTTCTGTCCTTGCGTCCCAAAACGATTTGCCACATTCATATAGGGCCAGTATAATGCACTATATATGATATCATGCACATTGAATATGATATGATGTTACAGCCAGGGCCTGTGGTTAAATGCCAAGGCCTGGCAATGGTCTAGTGTGTGTATGTGTCTGGCTGCTGGCGTCGTCTTCAGACTGAAAGGGGTTAGTGGGTCAAGCGAGATGATCAGACTCCAGACTACACGCAGAGAGACAGGGAGGGAGGGCAACGTGTGTGGAACTGACATGTGAGCATCCCATATCTCGGCACACTTGGGGAGTCTGACTGGTTGGCGCTTTCCTGGTTTAACCGTATCAGACCGGCTGTCGTGCTGGTGGGACACAATTCCACATTGTCATTAGAGCTTTGCTACTTCACAATTCTTTGAGTGAGAGATTTGCTGTTTTTTTCAGTGAAACCAGAGATATTGGGCTAACTAGCAAGCCCCCGTTTGCCGACTTAGACCATTTCCTTCTGTCATCAAACTACCATGTAAATTTGTAGGAAAAATGGATAGTTTGTCCTGCTGTCTGGTGCATTGATCGGGCTATCGTTTTGTATATTGATTGGTTTTTATTCATCATCGTTGTTGGTGACCTATAGAATGATAATTTAGACATATTTTTGAGTCTTTTGGCTCTGGTAAGTCACACCACAGCCAATCAGTCTTATTCAGAAGTTTGAAATCTTCTGAAACACAGTTTATCAGTGTCTGCTGACTGACAGAAGAAAATTCTGTAAAACTGTAGTCTATTTGCACTTTATAAGTTTCAAAGCTTTAATGTTGGTCTGAAAGGGTTAAGCCTCATTTGTCACTCTTCTGGATTCTGTATGCTGGCTAGGCTTTGCTTTCTTAACTCTGAATACGCCGTCTAGACATATTGTACAACATATTTCAGTGATTCTCAATGATAGATTTTCTAGAAGGCATGATGAAGCCTTCCTTTGCTACTAGCAAAGCCTTTTTATCTTAGAGAACGAATCCTAGGTCCATTTGGTCCAGAGTGCTGTATCAGTCAGTTTTCCCCTTGCCCTGGGACTCTTTTGTTGTCCATGTAGTTACTCGAAACTACTCGGCATAATCCTGCACACCGTACGCCATCCCTAAGGAAATGGTGTCTTGCTTTAATACAATCAATAAGGATTCAGGCCTTAAGAAAACGTTAGTGGGCAAAAACCGAGACAGGTCCGAGAAAGTGAGAGAGCCTGGAGAGAAAACACAAAACATGCAATACAAGACATTTTTGCAAGCCCACCATTGCACTTTTTCAAAAGTATTGGCCATGTAGCATTTCCAACCACCATCAACATCAACATCAACATTCTCAATGATGCCATATGGGCATGTTTAAGTGCTCACACTCGTTAATGACGTGCTAAAAGTGGATTGAAAGCCTTATTAAATGTTATTGGATATTTTTTACTATACTGGCAATGATTGATCAGTAGTGTTTGAGTATGTATTCAAGGTCCTGGGTTCGTATGCTTAGTGGGCAGTGTGCGTGTCAGTGCTGGTATGTCGACAGTACATACTGAGCGAGTGTGAGTGGTAGGTTGACTGAAAGTAATTAAGGGTAATTGATTGTTTATAAGAACCCACTGTTCTGCTGACAGCACAGGAACTCAGTCTCACACACAGTATATATACAGTACATGGCAGCAGGTACGCCATGCATAATGCCCAGATCCAAGACAAAATATAGGCTACAGGTTCTTTTTAAAAATATATTAAATATTGATTTTTGATTAATCTCACTTTCAAGACTGTCACATCACTCTTATGTTTAGCTACACCTGCCCCACCTTTCTTTCCCTTATGCAAAGCAGATGCTTATTTCATATTTTTGTAAGAACCTCACCATACACTCCTTTGTGTTAACCATTCTCCGTTCCCTTTTTTCTTTTCTTTTTTGTGCACCTGACTTGTGCTAAGCCATCTTAGCTAAACTTGGGTAGCTAGCTGTCTTGACTAACTAAACATAGCTAATGAACAAAAGTAGCACGGGACATGGAAACTCTTGCTGTGACAACATAGACTAAACCATTTCACAATAGGGTTAAAATGCTGACATATCACAGAATTAAGATTAACTAGAAACCAAATATTCATGCTACACAAATGTTTAATGGGCCACATTTTTTAACCAACAAGTTTTGGTCAAATAGGTCTATTCCAGATGTCAATGGAGCACTAGACTCTCATGGGCCTCCACCCAGCCTTCGGGACAATTTCCCTGGTTGTCAGTACATACAGGCACTCTTTAGTTTTCTCTTTTTGAACACAAGGATGAAAAGAACTCATTTTCATTTAGTCTTTTAAAAAAAGTCACTTTTTAGCTCTGACTTTGTTAACTTGTCATTTTATCCCTTCATCTTCATCTCGTGCTTGAATATTGTGCCAAAATAATGATTCAGTCTCTCTCTGTGTCCCTCAGAGTAGTGATTAGTTTGTGGCATTGATTTAAGGACTGCTTTGTGGTTGTGTGGAAACGGATGCTGGATTCTGACTCCATGAACATCTGCCAGCAGCTCAGTGCCGGGACCCTTAGTAATGCTCTAAATAATTCTGCGAAAAAATTAGCCTGCATGTGTGTTTGGTGTGTGTGTGTGTGCATATGTGCTTGCATCCCATGCGTTCCATGTCAAAAGAGCATTGACTATTATAGTGGAGTCTGTTGACCAAATAAGTTTGTGTGTGTATGTATGTATGTGTATAAGAGAGACCCTCTGCCTCAGAAGATGAAAGTAACCCATCGGGGTAACCCTTAAATATCATATTAAATTATTTTGTCTAGTGAGAGTGTGCTGATCCTGTAATCTTTACTCTAAAACCAAAAGGGAAATAGCTACAATACCACACAGACAACCTACCAGCTCAACTTGGACATACACCACAAGCATCATATGCTTGATTTAATCCAGTTGTCATAAAACCTCTATCATGCTATATATGTGCCAACAGAAAGGTAACGCTAAATAGATTTTATTTCTTGGTTAATACAATGAAAGTTTCCACAAGGGGCCTGGTTTGGACCGAAACTGCAGTTTTATGGCTGTTTGATTGAATTAGGTTTTAGGCTTTAGATATTCTTAAACTGCAGCATGTGCGTCAGAGCCGGGGAAGAAAACTGCAGCCTCTCAACCAGGCTGCATGAGAAGAGAGGAGGGAAGATTTTCTCTAGCAAGAGAGATTAGAGCATCTTTCTCAGACGCTTATGAAACAGTTTCTTACCTGGGCTTTGTCTTATGCATCTGTTCTGTCTATTGAGTCCACCAGACAAGCACAGAGCAGTTCAAACAGTCTAGTTTAGTCCCCGATTCAGTGACAGTGACTGTAATTGTCAGACTGAGTGCTGTAATCTGATGAACTGTGTTAGACAGAAGGTGTCAGTTACATTGAAAGTTTTCAAACTCAAGGTCATACTCAAGCATTTTATTACATGCTGTAAGGTTGATATCAGAGATTAATAGAGAGGATCAGAGACTGAATCAGGTTTTAATCCCATTGGAATAGTTTCTTTCAACTGAAGTACTTGTGTGTTACTTTATGGTATTTGAATGTTTTATACTGTATCTTCTTATATCCACTCTTGTGTGTGATTGGATTATCAGACTTGTTTGACAAGTGTGGGGAAATTTCACATTAACCCCTTAAAAGGCCCAGATTCATATTTAGTTATTTACTTTAAATCATATTATTCAGAAACTGCATTGAAAGTAATAGGGAAATGTATGTAGTTATGAGCGCAACGAATGTAAGTCTGTAACTAAGGAATTAAAGGTGCAGTTTGTTATTTATTTATTTTTAATTTTCCTAGACCTATAGTAGTCATATAGTTTCTAAGATACCTTATAAAGACGGTCATTTCCATTCAATGGATCTTGCTAGTTTCTTCGATTCAGGTTTCTGTTTACATTTTTTTGGCCTGGAAATTAGCTCCCCCTGTCAAAACAGAGCTGCTCAGCTCAACCCCCTTTCCCTAAAAGGCAACTCAAGAGACATAAGTCGTTTCAACAGAAAGGCTGGAGTCGGTTTGGGGAAAAGGGAAAGGTTAGTCAGTGTTTTCTTTGCAATTGCAATTCACCTCTCAGGCAGCAGAAGGCTCCAAAATTACAAACTGCTCCTTTAAAACTCAGAAATCTCTATAGTCATATAGAACAAGTATCTAATAGTGCTCCAGAAGAACGACTGCACTGCAGAGTTTAGTTCAACCCCTAACCTGCTAATGCTAGGAGCAGGATTATAGACACCCAGCAAGAAGAAATATGCAAGTCTACTATTTGTTAATGCTGTACGGGAGCTGATTTACATCTGTATTCATCAGTCGCCTTACTGTAACAAATACCTCTCTCCTCACAGCTGTAACCGTCAACTCCTACTGACCTGTACTGCCAGCTCACGGTGACTGAAGAGGCCACCATGAGCCAGGAGGGGCAGGGTGACCCCCTCCACACAGACACCCCACCTCCACACACACCGGCAGAGGCCCAGGAGGAGACAGACAGCTCTGAGACTGTAAGTGCAGAGAAGGAGACGGAGGAGACAGGAACTCAGGAGGATGTTGCGGAGAACATGGATGGAGGAGAAACAGAAGCCGTTTCAGAGGGAGCCAGGACTGAAGACGAGAGAAATGGACATACACTGACTAATGGAGCTGAGGAGGAGGAGAGGACAGAGGAGGAAGAGCAGGTCAGAGATGATGCTGGGATGAATGTAAAGACGGACCACAGCAATGGAGACAGCGCTGAGTGTGAGGGTTGTAACGTCCCCCCGCCTCAATCAGAGGATTCAGCAGAGCCACATCACACTGTGAGGTCAGTAATCTAATGATTTATAGATTTATAGCAGCCTACCACAGAACAGATTAGGATTATCCTCCAAATAAATCTAATTCATACAAATTTGCAATTTCACACTCCCAGTGAATTGCTTGTCACCGGGGTCTTTTGTACCTTTAGTTAAAGGATCTAGAAGATGTAGTAAACGTTTAAAACTCATACAAGTTACATTATCGGACCTTAAAGGGGGAGTCAGTGATTTTTAGTCAAAATATTTTTTGTAATACTTGGTGAAGTTCTCCTCACATTTTGGTAGCCATCAATAAAATATATAAAAACTCTGGTCTCTGTGGCACCCCAGGCTCTGGAAATGGAAAAAAAAACAAATGATGTAAATCACCAACACTAAACCAATCAGGACATCAGGTAGTCTTTCCTTGCATGTCGATTATGTTGCCTGTAAATTCATAAAGCACTAGCATTCAGGTGTTCTAGCCTAAGAATATGTTTTGGGGTGTGGCTTTGGAGGAATAACTAAGGCCTGTTTCACACATACTACCTCTCAGTTGCATGAGCGACGCGAAAAGTCTTGCTTTTCATTTCTTATGTTAACAGGCTAGAGCTTTCACACAGCCCGTGCGAGCAGAGCGGCAGAGCGTCTCAGACACGGCACTGAAGCGGCGCGTGAATCTAGAGAATAGGAGCGAGGCCTATTTTTTCCGCTTGCCGCACCCTCCACGCAGCTGAATCCACTGAAATAACTGTGAAAACCAATGAAAATGAAACACTGACAAATGAATTCTGTATCTTGTATGTTATCAAACGAAATACTAGTTAAATATTTTGTGCTATATACACGTTTTCCGTAGGCTTGAAACGATCACAAGTCAGAAAACTGTAAACAAATCCATGCACGTTTAACGTGATCTACTTTACCAAAATGGACGAGACCAGGGTAATTGGAGAGGTAGAGAAAAATTCTACATTCTAAAACTTTGTTACAAGCGGTGACAGTTTCCGGTAGCCCTCTGTACCGTTCTGCAGCGCAAACGCTGCATGTGTGAATGGGCAACACGAGCAAGCTGTAGCAGTCACACTGCCGCGCCGCTCACGCCACGGAGAGGTAGTATGTGTGAAACAGGCCTAAGGGAGGGTTTGTATTTGTTTGGCATTTTAAGTTTCAAAGCAGCTAGCTTCAGTTAACATCTACAAAATTACTGTTTATACCTTCAAGAACCACTGTTGTACCTTTGGAAAGAGCAACCTGCCTGTACAGTACCTTTTTTCTGACAGGGCAGACAGAGAGGGAAAGCAAGATATAGAGGTCTTTTGAAGGTCAGCACAGTCAAAGGCATGTTTCCTTCTCAAACTGTATGATCAAGAAGCAATGCTTATGTATACGTATGTCATTAAGAGCAGTGTTATACTTGTGGAGATATTTTGGGGCTGAACAGAAGGCAGGGGAGCTGGTACGTGTGTTTCAGTAAGTGTGGTATTGTCAGAGGTGGGCTGTAACACGTGTGTGAGAGGAAGGCGGAAGAAGATATTTTAGGGCTGAGTGGCAGGGGAGCTGTCCTGGATGAGGCTCGGCTCTGCTGGGATCCTGCTGCTCTTGATGCATGAGTATGACAGCAGAGCAGCTAAAGATAGGAGACACACTCGCACCATTCTGCTCTGCCATCGCTGCCGTGTGACAGCCAACCCTTGCATCGTTCGCATATGATGCTATGTAGCCCGTTCGGATTTCACGTAGCGTGTGAAGATTTAGGAGGCATATTGGATTATGGTATGCTGATGTACATGCTGACCCTGTGTGTGTGAATGCAGGTTGGAGAACGGCACCAGAGAGGACAGTGAAGGACAGGAGGAAGAGCAAGTCTGTGATAAAGAGCCAGGGCAGGGGAACTTGGACACGTTCAGCTCCACCTTTGAGCTTTCAGTGGAAGAAGCAGACGCGGAGGTAGTGGGAGAAGACGAGCCACCAAACCAGGACAGCTTTAGCTCTGCGTTCGAGCGCATCGTCGAACGGGTTGGTGAGGCCACGACAGTTGAGGAAGAGGAGGAGGAGGACGGCGAAGAAGAGCGCGACAGGACAAAGGAGAGCCAGGACGGCTTCAGCTCCACGTTCGAGCGCATCGTGGAGTCGGAGCTGCTGAGGGGCGGGACCTGCTACAGCAGCCTGGACTCGCTGGACGTGCTGTCTCTCACGGACGAGACGGACAGCTGTGTGAGCTTTGAGGCGCCGCTCACGCCGCTCATTCAGCAGAGGGCGCTTGTGGGGCCTGAGCCCCCAGAGCTGGAGCTGGAGACCGTGCAGGAGAGCTCCGAGACCCAGGAGGGAGAGGGGGATGGGGACGGAGCCGGATCAGACAGTCCTCTCCACACCTCCATCCCAGGCAGCAGATCTGAAAACGTGCTGAGCCAGCCAGCTCAGTGGAGCATTCCCAACGGATTCCACAACGATCTGGCAGGCAACGGAGAGAAGCCAGCAATCCTTCCCAGCTCTGTCAGGTATGTGCAGTGTGTGTGTGTGTGTGTGTGTATGTGTGTGTGTGTGTGTGTGTGTGTGTGTCTTATGCCAAGTGTCCCCGCTGTCTCTAAAATAACAAGCTAATTTAATGGTGACTGGCCACCTGTGCCACCTGTGCCAGTAAATAAAAACTGGAACAAGCGAAGCCGCTGGGTTCAGTTGGCAGGAGGTGAGGCCAATCGTATCACTTCCTGGTGGGCTTCTCATTCAGTGGATACCGGGAACGCATAAGATTGTGCAGGTGCAATGAGCAAGTCTTTGGTTTTCTGGATGAACGTGTTGAAGGGAAGAGAACACACAAACATTACGAGTCATTCTAAATTTTTGATATATGAATGATTAATCTTATTCTTACAATAATTTGCTGTCATGAGTAATGTAATATTGGGGATAATAAACAACTGTCACAGCCTATGGTATTTAAAGTATTGTACAAAATTATTCTAATTACTGTATAAATACTATGTGATTAGTATTGTAATTTAGATTTGTTTAGTTTTCCCCTTTTAAAAAAAACAAGAAATTCAACCAGGCCATTTCATTTCAAGCAATGTTCAAGCACCTGTTAATTGTTAGGCCTGTTAGTGAAACTGTTTAAACAGCACAGAAACACTTCTTGCTATTCTGGTAAACATATATGAGGGAGTTTGTTCTCTAAACATCACAGCACAGACCTTTAACTCCCTTTTGAGGCACAAGGCTTAAAATGTCATTATGTGTAGTGTCATAAACAACCATTTGTTTTGAAGCTATAAAGCTTGTGGATCAAAAGATATTAAATTTCTCTAGAAGAGGAGATGAGCTATAATGGTTCTACTACTAAAAAGTATTCAAGGCTGAAAATTATAAGTTAAATGTTTCTAAAGTATTTAGGACTGGATCTTACCCCATTTGTTTTGGATTTTACCCCACTTTTCTCCTCATTTAGTCATTACCAATTCCCACCCAGTAGTTAGTTCTCCCCTATTACATGGCAGCTACCAACCGGGGAGAGTAAAGGCTCCTTTGAGACACGTGTAGCCATTGCATCTTTTCTAACTGCAGCTGATGCAACGTCATAGGGTAGCTGAATGCGCTTTGAGGAGAGTGCTAAGTGCCCTCTTCCATATACATGAGCTCACAGACGCCCGTGATTGTTTACTGTCGCTCTGATGGACAGGGGATAGAGTAATGCCATCCTTTCCACCCAGAGAGCAGGTCAGATTATGCTCTCTTGGACTGCCGGCCACAGATGACTGGCATTGTAGGGATTTGAACTCACAATCATTGCGCCACTTGGAAACCCATCCTAATACACTTTTTTAAGTATTGTGGGTATCATTAGGTTTCAGTGCTTTTATAACTCCATTGTTATTCACTGTAATAAGTAACTGGATGTTAAAATCAATTTTTGTACCAATTGTTTCATTTTCTCTCATTTCTCTTAACTCATAGTTTTTCATAATATGGCTTCACTGTTTTGTTGGAGCTTTATTAGCAAAATGAAATATCATGATACATATTATGTATCATGAAAATGTCACCAAGTAGGACGATGTGATATTTTTGCCATGTCACCCACCCCTAGAAGTATCTTTCATTTTTAATTGAAGACAACTATAAATGAATGGAAGTCACTGGAAACCTTTTCTCAACTGGTCCACTCATGCTGAGTAACCTCTAAAACATCACTTCTGCTGGAGTGTGTTTAGAGAGGAATCCTGGCCCCGTGGTGCCACCAATCCTGTTACTGAATTTTTTCCAATTCTGACCAGTAGATGGCATACAGAGTCCAGTTACAGACCAGGCCTGTTGTAGTTGTTGACTCTGACCGAAGTAGTGAATTTGTTGGCTTTGACTAAGCTATTTGGACAGATGATGTGTAGATAGAACCTTATTGAGACACATAGAGCTTAGTAAAATAATCAGTGTCACTGAATGGATGGAACATATGGTAGATATTTCCACTTCAGGAAATCCAACAGCACAAGAATACATATTGTAGTCCAACATTAGTGGACTTAATGTTCTCTCCTGCTGTTTTGGACCTGCTGAGTTTGAGATGGAAGCTTCGGCTGGATTTACTCTGCCTGATTTTGACTGGGGGCCAGAATGTTTGTGGAAAGAATTCGACTGCTAAGAGAGAGCGACTAAAACCAGGGCCCTGTGCTGCAGTAAATAAGTCTCAAAAAGATTTTCTTGTCAAACATCTGTCTTGGTTTCTCAAGGGGACTCCCTTTCTCATCCTCTCTCTCTCTCTCTCTCTCTCTCTCTCTCTCTCTCTCTCTCTCTCTCACTCACTCTCTCTCTCTCTCATTCTCTCTTTCTCTCTCTCTCCCTCTCCCCCATCGTCCGTCTGGAATGCTAAGCAGCAGATGTGGCTTTTTTTCCCTCTTCCCCTCTTTTAAAAGACTAGCAGCTTCCTGCCCCCCCAGTGCGGGCTGAATGAAGCATTGTTTTTGGGAGAGTGACATCATCGCCTTTGGCTTTCCTCTTGCACGGCGGGAGTCCTGCTCTAAATTTCACTCACATTGTTCGGTCCAAACTGCTGCAAGCATCATCAGCGCATTAACCTTCATTGCTCCATTACTCTACTAGTGATCATCTAGCTCGCTTTTCATAGACTGTGGGGGGCTAACTCTGTATTAATATGGTATCCGTTACCCTGTTTGGTGGACATATTTGAAAAGACTATACATTAGAATGCTTCTTTAGTAGCTATTGTCATTATCTTGTGGTCCATTAGAGGCCTGTGACTCTACATTGGTTACATGTGCTGATAATCACTAACCCCTTTGGTGGAACAGTGTGGGTGGCACGTTGGCTACATGCTTGATGTCCTCCCAAAATGTGCAATAGCATTGGCCATATTTTCCTTGCCTGCTTGTCTCTAACACACACGATTCAGTTGATCAGTAGATTATCCAGCTCTTGGTGAGATTATTTATAAACCATGATATGCAGTGCTCCTTCAGGCCCAGAGCTGCTGGGCATCTTGGATCTACAGCTTCTTTCATTTCTTCATCACGAGCATGTGCTGTTCATTAGCAAAGCCACACATACTTGGAAGCCGAGAACTAGTCTAAGACCAGAGTTCATTTAGGTCAATTAGTGCAGGGATTCTCAAACTTATTGCAGCCAGATACCCATTTCAGTGTAAAAAACATCTTCATGGAAAGATTTGGTTGATTAAATTAATTAAACTATTTAAATATTCAGCGTTTTAGGCAAAATATTTACCATCATATTTATTTATTGACGCCATTAGAGATTTTTATCCCTGAACTTTCCACCCACAGGACCAAAATGTAGATTTTGTATCATGTTAACAGCACCTTTCCTGGTTTTATAAAATTTTAGGTTTCAAGTTTACATTATCTTTACTTCTCCTTAAGTTATTGAGCTTTAATTGAATCCCATTCAATTCAAGTTACTAGTCAATTAGGTTTAAAACTATAACTAAATAATTAATATAAAAAATATATGAAATTTGATAGTAGTTGCTAATGCTCTCCACCATCATTATGTCATTTAAAAAAAAAGTGCCATGGATCCCATTGTGTGAATTTAAATAAATGTGAACTATATACCACAAGCGCTACATCCGCAAGGCTACCAGCATTGTGGATGACCCTTCCACCCCACTCATGGACTCTTCACCCTCCTTTGACTTGACTCCATTGACTTGAGTTGACTTGACTAAATATAAGATCATGACAGTCTGAAAATCTGCATAGAAACACCACATAGTATCAGATTTATATTTACTATAAAACATTTAAGTATTTGCTGCATTGGATCCATACTGAGCTCCTTAACATGTTTCTTATGAGTTTATTATGTGATGCAAGTTTCTGCGTCTCCTCTGCGCACTGTAGCTTGGTGTTTACTGCAGAAATGTGAAACTTCAAAGAGTATTTGAGCAAAAATCATGTGAGAGCTGTTAATTTAGCAGTCTCTCAGTTCCTCAAGTCTTGGATGAAACACAGGCTGTGTATCAACCAATCCTTTACTGGTTCAAAGTGAACTTTCACAGTGTATGGGTTTGTGTGTGTGTTCGTGTCAGGCTGTCTGTGCGCACATGTGGATATACCTGCATTTACAACATGTGTGTGTGCGTATGTACTTGCAAACTTTTCTGTCAGTTGATGATAGCAGTGATTTCACATTAGGGACTTCTGCCACAGAAACCCCCAGACCCCCCAATCAGTTCATTTTGAAAGGCTTGAAAAGCTCTCGATACACTTCATTACCCTTGAATTGAAATTGACCTCTGAGTTTATGTTCGATTACTGTGTGCAACTTGCAGTGGCTCGAATACTTTGGACAGCATTCAGAGCAGTCAGCCAGTTTACTGTGGCTTTTCCTGTTGTATGTGAGAGCTTCAGTCATGTGTGTTGCATCCCATCTGCATTTTGCATCCATTTGGCAGTTTCTCCTCTTCTCCTGTCTGTTTTATTCTCCTCTCCTCCATTCTATATAATTTTCTATCCTCTACTACTACTTTCCTCTCCCTCATCTAGTTCTTGCTCTTCGGGCTGTTATCTTGTGCCATGCTTATACAATCTCTCTCTCACACACACACACACACACACACACAGACATGCATATACACTTCCTGTCCACAAGTTACAATCACAGCAAAGCACATAGGCACACCTATTGAGAAAGTGAAAATGCATACTTTTCTTGGTACTGCAGTGAAGCGTTTTTTTGTGCAGCGCACTGAAATTTAAACCTTTAAAAAAGGCAAAATGTGCTATTCAAACGATCTACACAGTGATCTGTCTACGCTTGAGTCTACTGCATTTTCTGCATTAAATAAATAATGTAGGAGCTTAAGAGCTGAATGCTTGACTGTTTTGCTTTTTCTTAAAAGCATGACTTTACCTTACATCAGGCGTCTCTGGTCTTATTTACCAAGAGAGCTACTTAGAAGGGGGGGAAAAAAATCTCCTAGATTTTATTGACAGACTTGATGACATTTTATATTCATCCTCCAGTAGTCCCTCTTCTCCTCCCCTCCCCTGTCCTCCCTTCATTTCTCTTCTCTTCTTTTTCTCACTTTCTCTTATCCTCTCCTCTCTCAAACATGAATTACAATTCCATTTCATTTGTATAGCACTTTTAACAACAGTTTATCAAAAAGCAGATTCACAGAAATCCAGGTCTAGACTAGGGATGCATCAATCCAATACTGATATTATCTTAGTAACCAACCCAACTCTCAGCAAGCTTTTGTTGTCAACTTATGCGAAATGTCACAGACGATGGCATAAAATGGATCAGTGGATCTGATCAGTAAATATGTCAAATACAATCTGATACTGATCCAGAGTTTCAGGCCAATATTGGTTCTGATACCAATACTCAGTATCGGATCAGTGCATCCCTACTCGAGAGCAAGCAAAAGCTAACAGTGAGACAGCAAAAGGAGGAAACCTTGAGAGGAATCAGACTCAAAACGGGAATCCTTCTCTGCACAACACCAGATAGTGGAATTTTGATATTAAACTTGCATTGCAATATAACAGTAACAGGAAAGCCAAACAGTAAAGATTGAGTTTAAAATAAACAGGATTTATATTTTGGACAGAAAGGGGCTTCTTATGGCATTATGTATGTGTATATGCATGTGCGAGGATGGATCTCTGTCACTACCTTTGTTCCCTGCTGTTAAATCCTCAGTTTTCTATCACTTTGTAGTCTGTGTGCTGGGTCTAGGCTCAGTCTAATAATAGCTCCACTTCGTCTGTGTCAGACGCATCATTACAGCACTGCAGAGTGGAGCAGCTCTCTGTGAACAGAGCTCGAGACCCAGGCATCTCACGCTGCATGTTTCATGTTGGAGGGTGATGAAAGCCACTGAAAACATCGGGACTGTCACAGTTTTACAGGACAGCTTTGATTTTATTTGAAGGCTGTGAGCTTGATTATGAATACAATGATATGTATTATGGTGATGAAGAAAAAGATGATTTTGTAATTACTAATGATGATGATAATGATGATTAGCATAGCTAATGAAGATAAGAATATTGAAGGGTTTTTGGAAAGGAAATTGTTGCTTTGTCATTTGTAAGCGGGAGTGTGTTGTGACCGCTGGTTACTGGAATAGAAATTAGAAACATAAATTTATTTTTATAGTACTTTTTGCAACACAGAGTAGTCTTCGAGCAGCTTTACAGATATCAGTGCCTTAACCCCCAGTGAGCAAGCCAAAAGCAACAGTGGGAGGGAAAAACTGCCTAAGATGGAGTTCAGGAGGAAGAATCCTTGGAAGGAACCAAGACTCAGCAGGGGGAGCCCATACTTCTCTGGCAATGTGAATCATGAGTCATTTTATATCAGAAAATCATTTTATAGTCTAGAAATTCTAGTTTATAAGCAAAATTTGACCACTCCCTTCCCTACACACACACACACACACACACACACACTAACTAGCTAACTAGCACCAACAAGCAAGTAACGGAGTGCTCTTAAACATTTTTGATCACTCACTACCTGAATCTTGTTGTCTCATCTTACTGTCAACATGCTTTTCCCCCCGTTTTTCAGCCCCCAACAGATAATGGTGCTTTGAAGCCATCCTGTCTGCTGCTACCACCGTACGGATAGCAGAAAAATAACATAGCCCATTGTTTACACTTGACGTGACCAGTCACATATTGACGTGAACATCACAAACTGATTAGGCCTATTGGCGGACCCTGTCTGCCACGCTCTTTGGTAATGTATAGTAGACTTATCTAATAAATAACTATAAAATATATGATGTCATTCTTATTTAAATTAAATACATTTGAAAGAGTAAAAAATTCTAACAAAAGAATTTGATAAAATGAGTTTATTACAGCAGTCATTTCATTAAAGTTCATAAAAACAGTCTGTACATAATGTACAGTATAGATTATACTTACAGTTATACTTACAGTATAATCTGCCAGTGCTGTAAGGATTTTCCCAGAATATGACGTAAACGCATTGAAAGAATCATATTGTTTTAAACACAGTATTTTATTGTAGAAATTACAGAAATTCTTTACAGTGTAAGAATAACAGCTAGGTGAAAGAGAAAGTTGAACATAGTCAGCAGTCAGTTAATATGGCTGGAGCAGGAGCAGTAGCCCTTGGACAGGAACACACTCTTTAAAAAAAAAGTTCTTTAGTTGTCCCAATTGGGGACCTTTTAAAGGTTCTACAACAGAGTGTTACCCTATCAGAAAGAGTTTCATGTAGAAGCCTTTTTAGGAACCCTTAACTATCCAAAGAACTCTTGGTGAACCCTTTTTTCTGTGAGTGCAGAAGCTTGTAGACCTCAGGAGTAGGAGCCTGGACCATGTAAATACCACACACAGCAAGTATTTCGTCCTGGAAAGGCTGTCTATCTCCCTTTGCTTCTGTATATCTCTCCTGCCACACCCTCTCTGTGTCTCTGTGATGATGCACACCCAGCCAGTAAAAAAAAAAGGAATATAAACAGAAGAGAACATGCTGTGATGTGCCACACTTTGATAGACATCAGACATCATTGTGTCGAGTACACATGTCATGTGTGTATATGTGTGTATGTCTAAAGCGTCTCCTCTGGCTGGATATGAGTCACTGTTGAATGGAAATGTTTTTTTTTTTTTTTCAAGAAGCACAGTTTAAACTCAGTTTAGGCAGAAATGGGTAGAACCTGCAGCTTGGGCTGGGAATGTTGCAGCTTTTCTGGGTGATTCCATTTAAAATCTGTTACTGTCATGGCTTTCATCACTGCTATATCGTGCTGCTCCAGGGGGGAAAAAACCTGAGAGCATTTTCAGTGTGCCGTGTGCACAGATTGCAGAGTAAAGTCTCTTCAGCCCAGCTATGAAAGATACTGCTAAAGTGACCTTGTTGCTCCAGTGCATGTGGCCAGATCTGCACTCAAACAGCGGAAACAAGGCAGCGTGCTAACCCCTCCAGGTCATTCACTAAAAGCCTGCAAGCCATCCGAGCCAACAGTCCACCCCCTTCCTCTCCTCAGTGTTGCCAGATTGGGTATATTTCATCTTACTTGGGATGGCTATGATTGAATTGTGTGGAAGAAAAAAGTACATGGACTGACAATATATACAATTATATACGTTTTTTAGTGTATTTATGTGTATATAGTGTATACATATTTTGAAACTAGTGTCAAGCTGGAACGTATCCAACCGATCTGGCAACATTGTGGACTTGAGGTGACTGCGGTCCGACCCGCTTTATCTGGCTAGGCAGAGCCGCATATGCAAATCAGTGTTGCTCTACAGTTCGCGTTCACAACTCTGTATCTTGCTCGCATTCAGGCAGTGTGTGTGTGTGTGTGTGTGTGTATATATATATATATATATATATATATATGTGTGTGTGTGTGTGCGTGCGTGCGTGCGTGACTGACACTGACTGTGGAAACTATTTGAGCTTAACTCCGAAGTTTTTCCTTTCGTTTTTGGAAAGACCGTGATTTCCTATCGGAGGTCCCGCTCGTTGCTGCTCGGATTTCGCCGCCGCTTTAACACGGTTAACATGGCTCGGTTAGTGTGTGATCTGCGCTGAAACATGTGGAAAGAGGAGTACGATGTTCATTTCCACTTTCTGCTCGCGCTCCTGTAAGTACATCCTGTAAATCTTCACTGTTTCAGTTAGCTTTGAAGGCGACGCACGTCCAGCACTAGAACGTTTCATTTTCATTTGTATACGGAGATCGGAGATGGTCTATATATCCTGCAAATCTATAGCAATTTCTATATGAACTCTATTTGGGTCCTAAAGTTGAGTGCTAAGACTGTAGACGAGTTCTTTTTTTTATTTTTATGTCTCCTAAAGTTTCTGTAATTCATTGTCAAGTCATTATTTTAAGTTATAACATTAATAACAGAGATGCCATTAATTCTACAAGTCCATTGCTGTCGTTCCTGGAAAGGAGAAATTGGTAGAAGGTGATAGAATATATGCACCTCTCTCTCTCTCTCTCTCCCTCTCTCTCTCTCT
>JAOUQW010000034.1:11700599-11711361 GCA_028565825.1 Olivaichthys viedmensis | reverse complement strand
TATCATGGCTGACCCTGCGCTCTGACCCCAGCTTACCAACATGCTGGGATATGCAAAGAATCAATTTCACTGTACTGCACTTGTACATGTATATGTGACAATAAAGGACCATTCTATACATATAACATAACCCAAAATGTTTCTCTAGCAAAAAAGCAACACTTAATATTCAGATTCAGTCTCAACAAAAACCTTTAAAGCAAAGTGCATGGTGTGAAGACCTTATTTAAGCTTTTTGTTTAGGTGAAAAATTCAAATTACAAAATGCCATATTTTCCCAAAATTACATAGTCAAGCAAGGTTTCATGTTAGTATTCATAAAAAAGGTTCTTAGCTGCAGGTATTTAGCTAACATTAATATTGGTCAATATAGATTTTGACAATGACACCAAGAAAAAGGACTATTATCTGCATAGTGATCTATTATTATTATGGGATAGAATAAACATAGTGTTGGTGCCTCACAGCTTCAGGATCCCGGGTTTAATCCTGAGGTCTGGTTACTGACTGTGCGGATTTTTGCAGTTTCTCCCCGTGTCCACATGGATTTCCTCCGGGTACTCCGGTTTTCTCTCACCTCCTAAAAACATCCCGGTAGGTGGGCTGGCTCCTTTAAATTGCTCCTAAGTGTAAGTGTGTGTGTGATGCGATAGATTGGCTTTAAGATATTGAGCCCTCAATAAGGTCAAAGCAGAGACTATTTAACTTAATTTTTTTTTACTTTTAAGCAACATTTTAGTGTAAACTTCTCACATATATTCAGTGGCATGTAAATTACATATTTCTAACATTAACTCATTTTTGCAACAAAAAAAAAGCCAGATAGAACCTTATAATTCCAAGGTCTCGATTGGTCAATATAGACAATATAGGCTAATATTATCTGCATAGTGATCTATTTGCATTATTGTTCTGAGTAAACTGTAGAGACTGTTGTGCGTGAAAATCCCACTGTTGTGTTTGATGTCATGTTGTATGGGTTGTATGTGTAGTCTATGTCTAAAATAAATGTGTTAAATGTTGATCGGTTTGTGCCTGTGTCCTGCCTCCGCCACTACCAATCGTGACATATAGAGAGAGACTGCTACTCATCCTTTGAGACCACTACGAATTAGCCTTCTTTTGTCTCTCATTCTTTATTCAGCACATTCTGTATCTGTGATGAAGTTGCTGTTCTCTCTCTCAGTGAACAAAGCTTTATGTATTGGTTTTCTGATGGTGTGGTCACCTTTGGTCTGCCTGATCGTGCTTTAAATGATGGTTAAAATAGAAGCTCATCTGTTGCATGACACGTGTGATTAAAAGACGCTTCATAAAAGTTTTCATTGTGAATCGGCATTTGGTAGCCACAACTGATTTGTTTGTTCTTATTTGTCATGGATAAAATAATGAAGTCAGTTGTATTTAGTTAGTGTTTGGTTAGAGTAGCCAATTTATGTTGAAGTGGGGTGACATAAATAATGTACAGTCACAAAACCGGGTTATAAGAAATGGGACAGGACTTTTCGGGCTGTGCTTGAAGTCTAGAAAATACTGTCTCATCCTTGCATCCTTGAGGTCACGGGAGGTGGTAATGCACGTGCATTTTTGGACCAAAGAGGATTCGAAAATCCCACTTCACACCACACTTTTGCGCCGCTCCACCTACTTCAGCGCAGGTGTGTTAATTTATAACCATGAAAATAGCAACATAGCGCAAATGGAAAAAATTGGCTTGCACCCAAACAAAAGGGCAACATGTCAGCGTTAAACATGAAATTATGTTTGCACTGGCATGAAAGTAGAGCCCAATATGTTTATATAAGAAGTTAATTTTAATTTTTTTTGCAAAACACTGGTTTCAAAATTATTGGCACCCCCCTCAATTGATATTTGGCAAAGCCTCTCCTGGAGAGAATAACAGCACTGAGCCTCTTTCTGTAATGTTTAACAAGACACTTGTTAGGGATCTTGGACCAATCCTCCATGCAGAATATTTCAAGCTATTTTAACATGTGCATACAGATGTGTATATCTCTCCAAAAGGCGAAATTTGTTGTCTTAACAGGACAGTCATTGAAACTTGAGGTGTTTCATATTTTATAGAACCTTGTCATGATGGAAGACAGTCCTCTCCGTTTCATACTACGTCACAGACCTTGTCATTGCTCTCCTTTTGTGAACCACTTGTGTTTGAAATGCAGCTGCTGTTGAACTAAGAAACACGTAACACACACTCCCAGTGCGTCTGCTACTGAATATATTCTCTCAAGCACTGTCTCAGAGCTGCTTCACACTCCGACATCCACCGGAAAACCCTGACACAAAGAAGAGATTCATTGACAGACTATTCACTGTTTAATTGGTTATGCTGTATTGATATCTTGTCGTATTTAGAAGGATTTGTTAAAATATAAAAGTATGGTGAATTACAAAGGAGAAGTAGCAGTGTGTTAAGGGTTTTTGTGAGTGGTGTGTGTGAGTGTGTGAGAACGAATGTGGCCTGTGGATGGGTTGTTGACAAAGAGAAAAGCTGTGATAGCTAGCTTGGGTCCCTTTGCACCAGCTCTTATAGTCTTGCACCAAAGAAAAGCCTGAGGCAGGAACATCTGTGCGTTAAGATGTATTCCTTTTATTGAAAAGGAACTTTATGATAGGAATGTTAAAGAACATGTTTTTTTCGATGCATTGCTGCAGTCAGGGATGGGCAAAAATATCTCAAAATGTGTTTTGATATGTAATCCAAAATACTCCACATGTAAAATAAACCACAAAATTAATTACATTACAGTATTTTGTATTTGTAAAATATAGACCTACATTTTAGAAGCGGGACATGAGCTCAGTAGTGCCACTTAAGTTGATAATGCTAATATTGGTATTCTGGTGAATGATAGCTAACACGAACGCTAGGTATCCTTCAAAAACCACACCAGTGGTCTGCACTAAATAATGAAGGTTCAATCAATTATACTGTCTCTAAAATACAACTGTTTTTTTTTTTGTTTTTTTTAAGTACAACTGTACTACAAATGTTAACCTGCTGCTATATTTGTCCTCCCGTGTGTTGGCGAGGGCTGAACAGCTACAACATCATAGCAGCTTTGCCTGCTAGCTAGCATCCAGCTTACTACCTAGCAAAAAGTACAATGAATAACTAAGGACATTATGTGAACTCTTTTAAACATGTATTAAGCATCCAGTAACAGCAGTGATGGTTGTTGCTTGAGACACAATGCTACGTCTCCATTTCCTCCCTGACTGCCCTGTTCAGAAACAGTATTTTGTGCTGCAGAGAATTTCTAGCCATGCGAGTGTCTACTCTAAAATTGAATTGCATGGGTCAGTTTACATGATATACAAAAATATAGAACACAAAAACATTTTGATACAAATTACAGACCAATTTTGCCACAACCACCAAATACAAATTATAAAATAGTATTTTGTATTTGAAATACATAGCAGAAAGTCCCTTAGTATGTCTAGTATATCAATAGCAAGTCAGTAGAGTTTGCTACAAATCTAGGCCGGTCCTTTCTAACGGGCACAAGTGTTGATTTTGTCAATGTACGTGTCTGTGCATATGTGGTCGAGCTTAACTAAACGGTATGATTCTTTGCTTTTCTAAATACTGTGAGTTTTATCACTTTCTACATTATTCTTGGATTACTGCTCTTGTTTTTATCAGAGTTATGCTTCCAGATGGATTACTCCATCAAACACATTAATCTCTTATACTCTCTTACACTTTCTCCTTGTCTCACTCTCTCTCTATCTTTCTTTCTCTTACTGTCTACCATTTCACCATCATGCTACTTGAATATGTCCTTCAATATGCTTTCAATGTACCACTCTTTCAACTGTCATGCTGCCTCTCTGTCTTCTATTTCTCTGTTTACCCTCTCCCAAATCTGTCATCCTCTTTGTCATCTACCATTCTCTCCTGTTTTTGTTTCATCGTTTCTGTCCAAATCCTCACATCTCCCCGCTTCTTCTTCCTCTCTCTCTTTCTTTCTGTTTGTACACTACTTCACCATTACGCTTCAACATGCTTCCAACATGTGTCTCTTTCTACTGTCAATCTGCTTTTCTCACTTCCTTCCTGTCATTCCCTGCTACCATCAATTTCTCTTTTCTACCCGAACCTGTCCATTTGTCACTCTCTGCTTCCGTCATCTTTTTTTTGTTTCTTTTTTTTTTGTTTCATTGTATCTGTCCAAACCTTCACATTTATCTACTTTCTCTCTCTTTCTCTCTCTGTAGCGTCAGCTCCGAAGTTGAAGGCCATGCGTTCTCAGTGGGTGTGGGAGGGTGAGCGCGTGACCGTGAAGTGCGAGGCGCAGGGCAACCCGAGCCCATCCTTTCGCTGGCTCAAAGATGGGAGCGAGCTCCGCAAAAGCAAAGACGTCAAAATCAAAACCAACAGGTAACAGTCACGTAAAAAAAATTAACAGACACACTCTCACTCACACATTTACTCACGCATACAGAGCTATTCTTAGTGTTAGAAGTATTAAAAATGCATTTCTTATCAACTCCACCACAGGATTGCCCCAGTTTGTAAATATAGATATTTAAGGGAATGCAGCACAGGTCTGTTGTTATAGGACACATTCTTTTGCTCAACCTGCAAAAAAATGTATGTATAAATGCACTGAGATGCTCCCGTAGTAGATTCTTGACAGAGCTGTCCTTTAAAAACCTTTATAAATGTATTTAAGATTCACAGAGTATCATATGGGCCAGTGGCTCCTAATCTATAACCCAGAGTCCCCCTGCGCTGCGCAGTTTGGTATTTTCCTTGCTAAATATGATCCATTCAGCTCTCCTAATGAACAACTCCTTCATGAGATGAATCAGGTGTAAGAGCAAGGGAACACTACAGTGTAGGGATACTTCAGGACCTGCTCATGTCCTGGTTCCAACTCAGGATGTTCCATTGACTCAGGCCACCTCTTTATATTATAGAGCAATACAATTCTAAATAAACACACAAAAGTCTTTCCCACCCTTGATGGTCCGCTTGATGGCAGGTGTAAGTACAACTAAGAAATGGAGGGAATGTGATAGAGACAAAAATTGCCTTCTTGTTTTGTATTTATAAAACCTATGTTTAATATAATATCTGTAATGTAAAGGTGATTTTTTAAATTCTGTTCATTAGAAATTGAGCCAAGCCCAGAAAGTTTTGGGGAAAAAATTTTTGTTCCACATTTTGTTAAAAGGTTTAATGGGTCATTGAACATAAGGGTTAAATGTGAGGTGAGGTTGTTTCCGCCACCTGGAAATGTGGGCTGGTATTCCTGTAAATTCATGATTTACTAAATTGCAAACTGATTTACTTACAAGGTCTATGAAGGATTGCATCTTTCAAATGAGCAAAATAGCACATCTTGTCCGCTTTGTGTTTTTAGCTTAATAAACATGCAATTTGGATCGTTTATACTTAAAAGTGCTAAATACAGGGTGATGTCATTGTAAAAAGCATAATTTAGCCCCCACAATGTATTTTATAAATAATGAGAGGTTTTCTAAATTATGACTTATATATTACTGCAGTAAAGTTGGTTTGATATTAGCAGCCATTTGTGAAGTGTTTAAAAACAGTTACTTCGAAGGGCCCTTAAAAACGAACATTATTGGAACAAACAATAATAGTTTAAGCTGTATTCTGACCCGGTAAACATGCAAACACATCATACAAAGTAGTATTTATTTAGCTGAATGCTTACACAACTATACATGATTATGCACTTTTTGAAGTTTATGAATTAGCCTACTTTACAAAATTAGACATAACCAGATACGTTCAGGCTAAGTAAACTGTAACTGGTAAATGCACACATATATGGGCTCCCGAGTGGTGCAATAATAAAGCGCTTGCCTCATCATCGGGAGATTGAGGGTTCGAATCCCAACAGCCATCTGTGGCGGGGAGTCCAAGAGAGTGTAATTGGCCCTTATGTTTAAATAAGTCACTGCTTTTGGCTCCAAATAGGCATTTCTTTTGACCCCTAAAGAGAGGGACCATTCAGAGCATAGCCAGAGGTTTTTATTTATTTATTTATTTATGCTGTGGGTTGATGGTTTTTCTTTTTGTCCGCAGTCTTCTCTCATATTTTCAATGTGAGATTAAGCTATTTAACCACAAAGGCATTTTTTCATAACCTTTTTTACCCATCTTTACCAAGGGTGCCAATAATTCTCAAACAGACTGTATATAGTAAATAGTGAAAGATTTCAGACAGGGCTGTAATGTTCACCCGACGCACAAACACAGTGCATGTGATTGGTTAAAACACCACGTTTAACAATTTTGGAAGTCATGTTTCATGTCACTTAAATAAACCCATGCGTTCAAACTTTATAATTTATTATATTTATCATTTCAACCTGACAAAAAAAATCTCTGGGAATTCATTTTTTCCGACCCAGGTGACTAAGACTAAGTCTCCCACAGTTGGCAACACTAGCATGATCGCTTCATAATAGATTGTAGCCCTGTAGTCGGAGCTCCTATCATATTCTCAGCGATTTATTTAACAATGGCCTGTTAAAATATAACAACAAAGATTTTGTTTATCACTAAAATTAGCTGCATTTGCTAGCTAGCCAGCTTAGTATGCAGGCTCTGTGGCTAAAATCTTATGAGTAATTTGCATTTGTGATGTAATGAGTTTAAAGCTTATTGTGTGAGATCACAAACTGAACTCATATGTAACCCTCCCTAAATCAGCTTTTAAGTACTACGGGGAAAAAAAGTACTGACTCCAAAAGCAATCTATATAAAGCGAACTAAGAGGAGTTAACTATTTAACTATTTAGATCATTAGGTTGTCTAAAAACATTTACTGACATGCTTTGTTCTTTTTCCTCACCTCTGCTCCTTTTACACAGCAAAAATTCAAAGGTCCAGATTAGCCGAGTGAGACTGGAGGATTCTGGGAACTATACGTGCGTGGCCAAAAATTCGCTGGGAAAGGAGAACTCCACCAGCTACATCAACGTCCAAAGCAGTAAGAGCAGAACCTTTCTCACTTGCTCCAGGGGCTTGACTGATTCAAGTGTTATTGGGGCTGTGGACTGTTCTTGTAGAACCTATCTTATGCTTATAGATAAGTGCCAGCTTCCAGGTTTGGTGTTTGGAGCGTGTGGGTTATTGTCTGTCAACACTGAAGCCCTAAGGCTTTGTAATACGTCTGCCTGTGACCTGCTGGTTAGCACGCCTGCCTCTCGGTTCACAGATCGATAGAGATCGATGGAGGCCGGGTACAAAACGAGGAATCTTCTCCATGCTGCTGAGAAATGGCCTGAGAACAGAAGTGTGGGAAACATAGGCTAAGAGATTATGTCAGGAAGACACTGGAGATGAATGTCAGAATAAAGGAGGAAGGAGAAAGAGAGAGATGGGGGAAGGGGTTGTTGTCTACCAGAATTGTGTCACTCAGTATTTTAGCTTTCATTTCTGTCTTTCTGGCTGATTTATGTTTGGCTGGTGTGCATTGGCAGTGTTGTTCTGATCCTTTGTGCCCCTGCCAGTCTCTCGGTTTAAAGTTGATGCAGTACAACAGAGCTTATAACCAATTGTGTCAAAGCGTCACATAAACAACTTGGATACTGTCGGCGTTTCAGGTTTGGGGGGACACACTGTTCATTGCACCCAACTTACTCAGGCAGAGGAGGGAACACAAAAACCTGAATGGGACAAAAGGGAGTCAGTGAGTTTTTGACTTCATATCTGAGAGGATAAAAGCAGGGGATTTCCTTGAAAGTTGCTTAAAATGCAAACCAGTGGCGAATAAAAATGTAATCGTTAAGAATACAGAATACAAGAATTCTGTGGACAACAGAAACCAATCAGGGACGGCAAAGACAACATGTAAATATTTCTCTGAGGTTGTCACTCGGATAACAAGTGTTTTTCGTAGCTGTCACGAGAAGGGAACTGACTCTGTTTACCTGTCCATACAGACACCTTTCTGTTAGCTATAATGTAGCTACGGTTGTCAAAAACCCAAACACTGAGGCCCTGATTTACTAAGATCCCAAATAAAGAGTACTAATTTGCTTGTGCAGGCTGATAAATTGCATGTCTTACGGGTGATTTACAAAAAATATTTGTGCAAATGAAGTCACATGTAAAGAAGGTGAAGAAAACAATATCTAAATGAGGTCCTTGTATGTCCTACTTGTTCTTGATAGCCATGGCGAGTTAATAAGGTAGGCCTATATGTAAATGAAAAGCTTTTCACTGACTTTTTAAAAATACTATTTGCATTGAAACCAACTTTTCCGCAGTAATATTAAGTCATAATTTTGAGAAACGTCCTCATTAATTTTAAACACTGATTTATAATTTCGAGAACCTTTTTTTGCTATTAAGATGTGAATGGTTTATTTTGTCTTTAAATGGTGGAAATGGGCTTCCACAAATATAATACCTGCCCTTCAGTTGTATTAATTTGCACCCACAATTGCCATTCTTGGAATCACTTTCAGGTTTAGTAAATCACACAGAGGAGGGCTTTTTTTAAATAGACCACTCTGTATTTTGTATCTACATCTTGCTGTAGCTACCTGGCTGACGATATCTTACTCTGTCACAGGTACTCAGCTTACCTCGGTTTTAAGAGGCCTTGCCATCAGTGGTCGAATTGTAAAACAATTTCAAGGTTAATGGTGGTTTCAAACACTGGGAGACCCACCAGTGTTACCCTGCACAGTAATGTTACATAAAAAAAAATTTTCACATGCCTTTCGTTACAGAAACTATAGTTACCAATGAATTTAAAACATATTTGTTAAACAATCTAATGATCTTTTAAATATAGATTTTAGCCAAATTCAACAACCAAAAGCAACCAAAACACTTACAAATTTAAACACTAGATAACATTGAGCAGACGTTTAGGAGGGGTTTAGGGAGGGTGACGACAATTCACTTCCCTCCAAACATTGGTCTCCTTATCTGTGTTTTATTTCCCCATTTTTATGTCCCTGAATAATTTATCTTTCTTCTCCTCCTTTACTCTCCCGCTTTCTTTAACACCACAGCTCTAATTCTCCCTATTTTTAATGAGGCTGTTCTTTTTTATAATTAGATTGTAGTATGGTCTGTACAGTAGTTATTTTCTGTTGCGTGTTGTGTTTTCACCTCTAATGTTTCATTATTGCTTTTGGTTGCATTTTTTCCCCTCGTGCTTCACATGCTTTAATTTAGTTAATGTACAAAGCAGCCCTCTTTCTGCTACAGCCGCACTACTGTAGTCATACATCTCTCTGTTGCAGTCTCCAGAGTCTCCCTCATTTCTTGATGCGCCATAGACCGTGTATGTGTGTGTGTGTGTACGTGTTTGCAAGAGAAAGTGTGTATAAGTTGCTGCACTCTGCTGTGATTGTTGAAGAGGTTGCTTACTGCCCAGTGATTTTACAGAGCTACCCTCGTCTCAGCCTCCCTTCTCACTCACTTTCCCTTTTTTTTCTTTCTCTATCCTCACACTCATCCCACCATCCAGATCTCCATTTGCAGTGGCATAGGCGCAGGTCAAAGAAGAATGAATATGAAGAGCACAGTGCTTCTATGAGACAGTGCATGAGAGAGAGAAGAGGATATAGAGATAGAGAGAGAAAGAGTAATGCATAAAGCGCGAGGACTCCTATGGCCTCCTCCACTCTAAGGGGTAATAGGGGTCGTTAATAATGTGAGCTCTGTTCTGCAGTTTAGTCTCTGCTAAAGGTTAAAACTGTGTGTGTAAGAGTAGCCGTGTGTCTGCGTGAAAGAAAGAGAGAGCGAGACAGAGAGAGAGAGATGGCTCTCAGGACTAATGAAGACAAACAGTGTCATTTTGGTACATTCTGCACTCTAGGAGTAGATGAAATTTGTGTCCATAACTGTGCAGATATCCAGCTATATATAACAACACACACACTGGCACAGGAGAGAGAGAGAGAGAGAGAGAGAGAGAGAGAGGGAATAACGGTTTCTGTCGTTTACTCTCACTCACTCACACAGACAGGAGAATGTGGGAGATGAATGAGACTGTTGTTGTCCCTGGGACTGATACTCGATGATGATGATGTCACACGTCTGTGCTGACCTGTTTATGTGTGTTGATTTTAGCACATTTTCAACACACTATTAACACGCAATGCCTCTCTCTCTCTCTCTGCCTGTGTGTCTGTGTCTCTGCAGGTGTTCAGGAGTCGACTAAGCGTTCCTGTCCCGCTCTGTTCCCGAGTCGGAGTCTCTGTCCCCCGCCGTTACCGGAGAAAAAGCTCCTGAGCCGCACAACCTCCTCCGACACCGAGACGAAGGTCAAAGGTCACACGGTCACTTCCTGCTCTTCTCCTCAGCTCTCGTCCTCGGCGTCCCTGCAGACGCTACTGAGCAGCGGGGCGAGTCGGGAGTGTGTGTACGCGCGGCTGGGTGGGCTGTACGGCGAGTGTGTGCGGCGTTTAGCGCTGAAGTGTGAGGAGCGTTTCACACACACGCAGAAACACACACACCGCTTCTTCAACGAGCACGAGTGGAGTCTGTTCAAACTGAGCTGCAGCCACACCGTGTGTGTGACCGGGGACGCCGCCTACTACCCCGCCTCCTGCTCCACCGACACACACACCCCCTACGCCGTCAAGGTCAGTGAGTGTGTGAGTGTGTGAGTGTGTGAGTGTGTGAGTGTGTGTGTGAGTGAGTGTGTGAGTGAGTGTGTGAGTGAGTGTGTGAGTGAGTGTGTGTGTGAGTGTGTGTGTGAGTGTGTGTGTGAGTGTGTGTGTGAGTGTG
>JAOUQW010000034.1:11666470-11688824 GCA_028565825.1 Olivaichthys viedmensis | reverse complement strand
ATTTAAAGTCGCATTTTGTAATGTTTAAAAGTGTTTCTAGACTTTGACCAATCAGATACTTTAGAAAAACCGTGTTTCACAAAATTGCCATGCAATGGATGGGATTAGTTTTTTCATATCGGGGCTTCTGTTTATATTTGTCCGGCACTGAAATGATCTACGCCCCCATCTGGAACAGAGCCCCCATCTGGAATAGGTCTGGCCCTTTTCTTTAAAAAGCATTCCACAAGGCATACTTATGCTGCGTTACAAATGAGGTTGTATTCACTGCGCTTACGAGAAGATTCCATATGAATGGCCCACTTTTGAGGTATTCACCACTTCAGAAGTTGAAATTTTTTGAAAAGCTCTGAGTTCACGGGTTGTGACGCAATGTTGATGGTTCTTAATATGGCGGAAACCCATGGAAGTTTGGTTAGCGGTTGATGCTAAGTGTATTAAACAGCGTCATTTTAGTTTTATGGAGTCTTTACTTAATTTACCAAAGTCTCTAGGGGAAATCTCCAACAGCTTATCTTGTTACCACTGTCCTTCTGCCTAGTTTAGGATCAGTATCTATTTTGGGGGGAAGGGGAAGACCTGTCAATGTTTTTATTGCAATTACGATTCACCTTGCAGGAGGGCAAAAAAATTACAAACTGCTCCTTTAATTGTTGTTAGTTGCTGACCCACATATTTACACGTGTGATATTATTTTCCCCAAAATAAATCTAGTTTTTAATATGTGAAGCTATCATAAACCAACAAAGAAAGTGCTCATTTATTGATAAAAACAATTTGAAAAGCGAGGTGTCCATAGATTTTGACAGGACGTGTAGTTAATCAAGATATTTGATCTACTTTTACATCTTGCATAAAGATCAGGTGTCTTTTGATTATTACTTTTTTCTATAACCCACTTACCTTTTATGAGTCAAAGACCCCACTAACACCCCTTCTGTTGTTGTATCTGGGTGTTCATTCTCCTCCTACTCTGTCTTTGGTGATTCACTGTTGCACAGATCAGACAACTCTAGTGTTATGTGTGATGACATTTCCTTGTTCTGTTTGGACAAGCAACCAGTGATGATGATGATCTGATTCCATGACTAACGTGTCATTATTTCAATTTGACAAATGCAAGTAAATATCCTGCATAATTTTCACAGCTTCAAGGAATTCAAGTAACTGTTTTCAGGATGTTTATTATTCTATTTTATTGTATTATTTTTATTTTATGACCCTCTCATTTATGTCTGGGTGCTCTGGGAGCTTACAAAAAAATACCATGACATTTCATTGATGCTTAAAATAGACACTTTTTTTCTCTCTCTCCTGAAGAACCATTGTTTCATGGCATTCAGAGTCTGCTAAGAACAGTGACAATATCTATGTTCTCAGAGAGGAGCTTAAGACACTTTAGACACACACACTGCTGAGTTCAATAGAGCCCAGTACTGCATTTCAGGCCTCCACAGGGAGATAGAATAGAAGACACGGTGAAATCAACTACCCCATCTGGACGGGAGAAAAGCAGGGAAGAAAACAGACGAATGGTCTGCAATGTTCTTTGCTACCGCCTATTTCTTCTAGTCACCCCTGTCGGGAAATGAGCTGAAGGTGATACAGTGCTCTGCCTTTAGTGGCCATGTTGGAGCAGACGGCTCAGATTTACGACGTATTCGCTCTTATTGTGGTCTGTGATTAAGTGCAGGGTCTCTGTGGGAAAGCCCCGCATTAACTCTACTGTAGAATCAATATTCCTTATTCACTGCATAGGCAGTTAGACTGGTCAGGGCTCTTAGGCTTAATGAATGTGTTTAAGAAGGGCAATATTCTGATTTGATATATGAGTTCCATGGCTTGGGGAATGAGTTGCATAGTTGTGCATTCTATAGATGACCTTTGTGCTTTGCGTGAAATGCACTGTTAATTCTGAGAGGGTCATCCTAAATTTTACCTTTGAAAATGTGTGCATGTGTACAACTAAGCACACGCGATATTTTGTTTGTGTGTGTGTATGTGCGTCAGCAACCCTGGAGCCAAATTAAATGCAGTAGTCCCGTTGACCTCTGCAGTAAATTCTGGAGAATGAAAGAATGGGGGAATTCTGTGCTTTTAGAAACTCGCAGTACATAAATTATAGAAGCTCCCAAAAAGAGGAGGCTTTTGGCACCATTACACAGCTTTTAGGGAATTTGTTCTCCTCTAAAACACATTTTGACATCTTTATCATATTAAAGTTTTACTGGATTGTGGCTCAAATGCAGACTGCATAATTGGAAGTTTATGAGGAAAGCTAAGTGTATTATATTGGTGAACCATGTTACATCAAGAGGCATAATGCACTGTGTGACCCTTTCCTACCCTGAATCCCTTCCCTCTGATTTGACCATATTGACACCACACCATCGTTTTCTGCTGTTCAAACCATCGGCACTGCCAAAAGGCATTGAGCAAGATTCTTTCAAATCTATTGGATCATCCAGTGTTGTGGTTTTTCATCTTCATGGCCAGTATTGCCGCATCTTGTTGTTGTCATCAAGTGAACTGCCTCCTTTTTTCATTAGGGGACATTGAATGGTTTAAAGTACCCCTGAACTCAAAAACATGAATTTTCAAAGGGTTAAATGCACTTGGATGGCTGATTTTAATGCTATAGATTTAGATTATATAGAATTTGTTAACACAGTTCTAAATTCACATTTTTTCCCATTTAAGATAGAGACTTTCTGAGTCCTTTTGTAAAAAATTGATTTGGAGAGTGCTACATACAGAATAAGGGTGTAGTAACTGCAAACCTTTAGCTACAAGACCTGATTTCTAAACTAGCCAGCTAGCTAAATGATCTAATATTAGTGATGAACAAAATTGTGGTTGTTATGGTATATTTTGACAGGTCTGGCTACTGTTAATGAAATTGTTGAGAAGATGACAATGCAAATTAAGATCCAGATAGTGAAATGCCACTCACGTCTACTTGTGACAAATGCAAGCTAGTTTACTAGTAGTTAACTAGTTGGCTAGCAATCTATTAACGTTACCTACAGTGAAATACAAGACATTTGAACCGTAGCAACAAGCAATGTCAGTAAACGCAAGTCAATAAGGGAACTTACTGTTCTGATACGTCAACAATTCTCTGATTTTGGTAAACAAATGTCTCTTCTTCGGACTCTGAGACCGTCTGAGGTTCAGAGAAACAGGGCTGTATTTCCCAAATGTAGCCTTAGCATAGCATAAACGAGTAGTCAGAAGAAGGGATTAGGCTTGGATGGCAAGAGGACATGGGGCGTATATAAATTATCCTGGATCCTGGCCTTTTCTTATGAGGGTATAAGTGTAGAGGTCAAGGTTCCAAGGTCATTTTTAGTAGTTGTTTTTTTTTTTAAACACACTCAAAATGTTAGCATTCAACGTAACCTATTATTTTTTTAATTCATGTTCAGGGGTACTTTAAAGGAAAACTGGGCTAAACTTTTACTCTTGAAGCAGTGCCAGGCTGAAACTGCAGCATGGAACAGTCTAGAAGCTCATGAGATTTCTGGATGGTCAAACAAGGACAGTCTGAGCCTCTAATGTGTGTGACACATGCCTAACTCTTCTGAAAATGTGTTTATTGACATGGACTGAAATAAGTCTTCCCACTCCCAGACTCCCTCCACAGGTCCTCTTTAAAACCCACAGTGATCATCACATCATCAGGCAGAACTGTTTTGCCTGTGGGTTGTGCTCTGTTGTTCTAATTTGGTGTTTCTCTGCTCCCTTTCTCACTCTCTTTCTCTACTCCCCTTTCTCCTCTTCTCGTTATGTGTCCGGTCCTCTCCCCTGCCTCCTCTCCCCCTCTCCTCCCTTCCTCTTGTTCCTTCCTTCTCCTTTTGTGGGTTTGTTTTCCCTCCATCAGGTGTCCAAATGACTATACTGGTGATCGCTGTCAAACCTCCGTTATGGCCAGTTTCTACAGTATGTCCATTTCTTCTTCCTGTCTGTCAGTCTGTGTGCCTGTCTGTCCGTCTGCTTATGAGCTGCATGCTGCGTACGAGGTCGAATGCATGCTGTGTGTGTGTGTCTCTCCGTATCTTTTCACTCCTTACTGTGTCTCCATTCTGTTGTTTTGTTGATTTGACTCATCAGGTACATCTAAAATACAGCTCAGATGAGATAAGAACTGTTTACTTTCTTAAAGTGCAAATTTATTGTGATAGATTACCAAAGTGTAGCACAGTAAGAGAGGGACCCAAATGACGCATACATAGCATGCTTTACTATAGACTGGCAGCATTTTCCTTTTCGCATCATGTCATGAAGTTATGTTGTTTTGTTAATCAGAAGGAGTTTGTCTGGAGTTTGCTGATATGGCACTAATATTCTATTCCACTGTATTAAGTAATACGCAGCAAAATGTGTCAACGCTGATATTATTGATTAACATGGTACTGGTGTAATGTGTTATGTGTTATGAGGCCAAAGGCATGGTGCATGACCTCTAACCTTTAACAAACAGCATATCTGATTTATAAAAACTCACCGATCACCAGAGAAATCCTGTCTATAGCTAATCAAATGCTGTGAGAAGCATGCATGCTACATGAAACCTCCACATTAGAAATATAATGTCACTAAAGTTTGAGTCCTATTTTGAGTATTGTAAGTAAATGCTGTAAATAAACATAGACTGTCTGTTTGTTTACCTATAAATGAATAGAAGCCATTTTCTTCAAGTCTACGCCCATCCATATTCAACTGCGTCTTTTCGTGTTAGGCAATAACAGTTCTTTTCTTTCCTTTGATGTGATTTGATTTAAAAATTTTACATTTTGTTTTATTTATTTATTTATTTATTTATCCTTCGTTATACGTGAAGCTCTGAAATTTAGTAAATATGGCAGTAAGTTGTGTGCCTGTCTATGTATCTGCATGCATCTGTACACTTCCTTATTATATAATTTGTTTAGTTTTTTTATGGGGAAAATGGAGTTGGCCACAGTATGTCTGCATTGTCTGTCCGTTACTGGAACTTACACCTCTTCACGTCAGTGTCTTGAAGCAAATAGAAACATAACAACTTAGCATTTTTGACCCATCGATCTGAACAAGTGGACATCTTTATCTGAAACCTGTTTTTTCTTTCTTTACATTGTCAACTTTCTGCATTGGCAGAGCATCTTGGAATTGAAATTATGGGTATGGAACTATTATTTGTTTGACTCTTAGTTTTAAGGCATATTTAAGGTCACATCACAGTCACTTTTCTGTGTGCCATATCAAAATAACTGCAATGATCCATTAGACCAGTTCTGCTATTAATGTAGTGACGAAGCCACAGTCATTTTAAGCACAGTAATATCTACTATGCAAATACACTTACTAAACTGTAGTATTGCCAAATATGCAGATATACTGTATACTAACAGCTTATATTTAATGTAGAAAATATACTGTTAACTTTAATAATGATGCATCTGATCAATGAAAGCCACTTCTACCCTTTCTCCACTGTCTGCTACAAGACTTGGAATTGTCCACAAAACAATTACAACATGGTAGATTAATATAGCAAAAATTGATAAAACTTCAT
The DNA here is from genome assembly GCA_028565825.1 of Olivaichthys viedmensis. Taxonomy (NCBI): domain Eukaryota; kingdom Metazoa; phylum Chordata; class Actinopteri; order Siluriformes; family Diplomystidae; genus Olivaichthys; species Olivaichthys viedmensis. The sequence goes on along the minus strand of JAOUQW010000034.1, from coordinate 11,683,267 downwards.
TTTTGACCCTTAATAATATGCAGTTGAACTGAGATAAGCTAAATAAAAGACAAAAACGTGTGACAGATCTTTCCTGAATAGCATTAAGTTTTCTTTCTCTCTGTATGCTGTGTTATTCGTTTCCTGTAACAAGCATGCAATGCAATATCAGATGAAGGTTCAACATTTGACCTGGGCACCACGTCCCCCCACCTCGTCCCCTCACCTTTTTACACACTCACCCCTGTCTGGCCGTCACTTCCTCCTTCTTAGCGCTCTTGTCCTCTCTCTCATTTTCCCTTTCCATGTTCTGTGTTCTCCTTGGTCATTGTGCTCATTGCCTGCCCTTCGGGGCCTCGGGTTTAACACCAGACCCAAAAATGTCTTCACGGCATCTTCATGGAGGGTCTTCATAAAGCCACTATATTGCTTAGGAATGTCAGATGCTAGAAAATACAGTTTGGGGTCATATAGAGGACATAATTATGTGACCATATAGAATATTAAGACTAAATCCAGGTTTACCTGCATTAGTCAGTTTGATACTGAGTAACTCAGTTTTATGAACAACCCTCTCCCTGTGCATCATAAGAAATACTGTTTGCGTGCTTTAACCCAACTTTACAGGCATGTACTGTGAAAAAATTTAGAAGCTTACACTGCTTTATCTTCCATTTATCTTCCACTAATGATGTCTGTAGGCCAGTGCATTATTGGGCAGAGTCCTCAGTTTATGAACACTACCCAGAGAAATTGCACTGTTATTGTTTTCTAAGTTTGGCAGATTTAGTGCCATTACGCAAGGAGCCAAGAAGTCTAAGTCTGTTTTAGCATAATCGGCATCTGAAAATTCAAGAACCTGCCATAGAGTTTTAAAACTGTAATTTCTAATAGCGTGGTTATGATATCACCCTGACATCCCAATGTGTTCATAAAGTGATGTTTGTTATAGACCAGTATCTGTCCGTTAAGACATAAGACCTACTACTTGATCTCTAGGTTAGTCCAGAATTCCCTGTATATAAATTTCAGAAGTATAAATTGTTAGTTTATTACAGAATGAATCTTATATAAAGTGAGCAGTTTAGACTGATTGGATCAAACTAAAGTGTTCAGTGATGTGGCTGCCACCGATTCAGAGTGCGTGTGTATGCGTGTGTATCTGTGTGTGTGTGTTTTTGTCATTTATTCAGAGGCGGAAGAACTGTATCAGAAGCGGGTACTGACAATAACGGGCATTTGCGTGGCTCTGCTGGTGGTTGGCATCGTGTGTGTCGTTGCATACTGCAAAACCAAGTAAGTCCAGAGAAAAGAGCTCTGCAGTCACCAAAGTGGTTCTCCTAATGCTTAGGAAACTGAACTCATAGTATAACGTTTGTACTTGATTGTCTGGATATTAACCAAGCTTAGTCCTGGACTGTTTTGATTGAAGTACCATTATTAACTTAGGGACATGTTGGACTATGCTTGATATATCACACTGTAGCTGTAGCTAGCGCTAAAACCTGATCTGTGAAATTAAACTTTTTGCAGCCAGGGAACTCTTCCAGTGTGAAAAGAAAAAAAAAATCCACAGACCCCCTTATGACCGCAGCACATGAATTTTATTACTAAAATCCAATTATTCAAATATTAAGGGCATTAGGCAAATATGTACCATCATATTTATGTATTGGAGCAATTAGAACTTTTCATCCACAAAACCCAAAGCTGTTATACGGATTTAAAACATATTAACAGCACTTTAACTAGTTTTAGTATAATCACAGTTAGATTCAAGTTGACATTATTTATACTTGCTTTTATAATTATTAATTATAACATTATATATTAATATAATTAATGCACATTATTGTTTTGATAGTGTTCTCCATCACTGTAACATCATCAAAAAAATAAGAAGAAAATGTAGCTATCCGACAAAGACCCGACTATGAGAGCTTCAGCTGTAAGGGTCTCTTAAAACATGAAACTTTGCTGAAGCCTCTGCAAATGCTGCATTGAATAAATAATAATGATAGGACATAAATAGGAAGGATGGAACACACCTGATATATTCTTCTAACCGTCTGCTCTGACAATGTAATCTCACTCAGTTCTTTCTTGTGATACTGGTTTATGGATGAGGAAATGTTCCAGAAAAATCATTCTGGGAAAGCTAAGCTTTATGCGTGAAACAGCAGAAATAATCTCTCTGCAGGAAACAGAGAAAGAAGATGCAAAGCCATCTGCACCAGAACATGTGTATAGAGCACCCCAATCGTATGCTGGCCAACGGACCTAACCACCCAGGGCCTGGTCCTGGCTCAGAGGAGATCCCTATGGTCGACGTGAGTTTGAATCATTTCACTTTCTGTCTGTTATTTCTAATCTTTAAATGGGATGCAATGCCTTCCACTAAAATCATGTGTGCCATTGTATACTGCAAAAGCTAAGTAATTTCCGGGGACTTGTGTTACCCTGCAAAATTGCTCCTATTCCCTAAGTAGTGCTCCTAAAACCACTTTTTATGCACAAACTTAAAATACAGCGTTGGTACATCGTGATCTCGATGTTGATTAAGCATAATCATGTTAAAACAGAAGAAATAAAATGGCTGAGGCCTCTGAAAATGCTGCATTCAGTAAATAAAAATGTGTCTTTTGTGCCATCTTCCACACAAGAGACAGCCACAAACATAAAATCACAAACTCACAAGAGACACAATCTCAAATTTTTAAGTTCAATTTCAGTTAGAGGTAACCTAAAACAGAAATTATGCCGTAACAGGATGTATTTGTGAGTGAAACGGGATATTCGCGCGGGAAATAATGTATGACTGGATTTGGTTTTATCTATCAGGATTTGATTGGATCGTGAAACCTGGGCGTTCAAAAAACAAGATAGAGTTCATGGCATGGCCCGTATGTGCATGGTGGCATAGTAAAAAAAAACAGAAGACGTTTAGAGGCGGGCAAAAGTCACTGAGGGAAGATGACGAAAAACAAGAATTTTGTCTTTTAAGTGATTGATTCTGATGAAACGTGCATAATATGTCCAGGAACAGGAGCTAATAAGGTTTAAAAAAAGTCAGTTATGATCGCAGAGCATAACAGCTGTAGGATTATAACGGCAGTAATCTTTCACACCAATCAGATTCAAGTTACAAGCCTTCCAGGTACTGTCTCGGAGCTTCTTTACTTTCATCACTGCCACCTAAGTTTGCTTTGTCTTTCCGTTTGAGATAAAACAGGGAATTTGACTCCCAGTTAGGACTGTATATATGCATTTTTTATAGCCAAACACAGTAGCATGTCTTTAGTTAGGTAAAACTACATATCCCATGTTGTGTTTGTCTGTGTTGCAGTATATCTCTAAAAATGTCCCAGCCACTGAGCGAGTAATACGACATGGAACAGAGACTTCAGGCAACTTCTCGGGCAGCCGAATGTCCTCACGGTCCCACCACTCCTCTACTGCCACACACGCTTCCAGTCACCGGTACAGACCTCGTCTATCAGACTGTAGTTATCTATCTATTTATCCATACTGCAGGTACCTCATTCATACCTCATACATATATCCACCCACACCACCACTCCACTATCTGTCTCTCTATCCATCATTGTCTTTCTCTATCTACAGTAGTGTCCTAAAGTCCACTGCTAAGATGCTTTTCCATCAAGTATGAAAACTAAAACAATTGTGCAAAACTATATTTCCCAAACAAGATTGAACTATTTTTCACTAATATATGCCCAAAAATGTTTGTTCTTATGGCAAGCAGTAGTGAAGATCATTAATATAGCATAGATTACTGAGTCATTATCTGGTGTTAGTCATTAAGAGTAATCAACACTTAAAGGGGTACTCCAGCATTTTTCAACGTAATCTCTATCCACCGCATCTGTAGTGTATGTGTGATTACCACAAACAATCATTTCAACACATTTCCCTGTACTGAGAAAAAAACCTGTTTACTCGAAATTCACTCATAGTGGAACTCTGAGGGCAGATGTTAAATTCTGTAAGTAAATGTTTAAAATGCACCTCTATATAACGCAAATTCAAAACTACAACCGTTACACTCTAACAGTTAAGGTCTTAGGATGAGACTTCCTTTATAAAATGCGACAGAGATTAGAGATTACAGTAGGTTGAAAAATGCTGGAGTATTTATTTAACAATGCATATTAGGAGCACACATTTTACCATTTGAATGAAATGTATGGCATCACAACAGTTTTAGAGGATATTTTTAGAATATTCCGATAAATTTCAGTTTCATTAACAGATGTTTCATGAAGTTAAAAAATTGTTTTTGGGCCCTACTATGTCTTCCCTTATTTTTTATTTTTGTCTTTATCTTTCACAAACTCACACACATATGTCCAAGCCCCCCCTCACATCGTTCTGTTGCTAACCCATCCTGAATCCCGCAGGCACGAGGAGAGGACATGGAGTATGGAGAGGTCAGACAGCATGAACTCAGACTGCCACTCGGGGGCCCTCTCCTCTTCAGTGGGCACCAGTAAATGCAGCAGTCCAGCATGTATGGCTCGGCATGCAGCACACTGTGGCTATTCCGAGCCTGCACGGCGCCCCCTGCAGTATGGAGACTCGTACGACTCTCTGCGGGACTCGCCTCACAGCGACAGGTGATGGAGAGAGGAGGTGTAAAAATGTAGAACAGGTAGAACATGGGAAGGCAAGGGGTCAAAGAGGACCAAGTCATGATGACATGCATGGTACTATATTACAGGCCTAAAAATGTTGCTTTTCTTGGATTGGAATTTGGAGAATTGCTGAAAGTCACCCAAAAAGAATGTCACACACTGAGGAGTGTTGGGTTGAAACTAGCAAACAGGTAGAAACATACTTGCGGTGTAGAGCATGTAGTCAGGTCCCTCATCCTCAAGACAAGTCTAAGCCATCTCAGCCTCACATGTAAGTCAATTCTCAATTCAAGGTAAGTCCCAAATGGGGTGTCAGGGAGGGGGTGGAAGATTAAGGCCACCTTTATGAATTGTAATAGGCTGTAGTAACATAATTTGAGTAACATTATTTAATGTTGAATCAACAATTATTTATGCAGCCAGAGCATGTGAGAGCAGTCCAAGTCCGTGAAAACCATGACAGAGTACTACATCACTGGTATGTGAGTACATCTGAAAAGAGATATTCTTCCCTTCCCAGGTATGTGTCAGCGCTCACCACCCCGGCCCGTCTGTCTCCGGTGGACTTCCACTCCTCCTCACTGCCTCAGCAGGTGCCTACCTTCCAGATCACGATGCCCAATGCTAGCCATGCACTGACCCTCCCGCCGGCCGTCGGTTCCTACTCGCCCGGCGACGACCAACCACTCCTACGCCGGCCGCGCCGCGCATGTAACCCGTACCACGCCGAGGGGACTGGCTCTCTCCCGTCCAGCCCGTACCGCCTTGTGAACGACGAGGACTACGAGGACTACGAGACCACACAGGAGTACATGTCGTCCCGCGACCGGCCCAAAAAGAATGGCAGTGGGCGCCACTGGCACAGGAGGTCGCGCCTCAACGGACACGTTTCCCAGCGTGCCAAGGGACCGAGGGACTATAGCTCTCAGAGTTGCCTGTCAGACAGCGAGTGGGAGGAAGAGGAGGAGGAGCTGGAGGAGCTGGGGCACGGCGAGAGCACGCCTTTCCTCAGCATGCAGAACATGAGCATGAACATGGAGCCAGCCACCATCTACCGGCCCAACGACACACGGACGTACAGCAGCACGGCGCGCGGCGCGTCACGCTCGAACACACACGCGAACAAACTGTCGCAGTCGCGGTCCAAACCGGACAACGCACCCCTTTAAACAAAGAGCAGTGACAAGGACAGTGAAACAACATATCTAGGAGAGAGAGAGAGAAAAAAAATGATATGCTATAGACCTGCACCTATAAGAAATATTTTTTATTTTATATAACAGACAGATATTCTAAACAAAGGAAATATTTATTTTCATTTCAGCAAAAATTGTCTACTAGCTAGCAGCAAAGACTTTTTTATAGGGGGAAAACTATTTATATGTAATTTCCGTTCTTTGGTTTACAGCATTACGAAGAAGAATCACGTGCCAATTTTTTCACAACTTAGAAATAGAATAATATTGTGGTGCCTTTTGCTGTATGCCGACGAGGGAGGTTCCGTTAAGTTTTTTGTAGCCTTTCTTAAAATGGACTCCTGGGTTTTATATAGACATGTTTTGTCTCGTTTTCTTTTTCGGTTCGTTTGTTCAGGATCTCCCCATTTGAACTGTGATCTAATTCTGACATCATGCAATATGGGAATCACTTTTATGTAAGGTGTTTGTTTACATGAGTAGGGGTTCATACACATACTGGTCTTTTTTTTTTTTCAGGCATAAATACAGTCACCGTGGACATGCTGTTTCCTGTTTGAGACAGGAAATGGTATGTCTGTGTAGTCATTTTAGTGCTTTCTCCCCCCACCCCCCTGCCCCGGTGTTCAGGGTCTCAAAATGGCAGTGTGTGTACGTCCAATGAATGTGTTTTCTCTCCAGTGAGTAAGAGAGGGGGACTGTGTGTGTATTTGTGCGTGTGTTTGAGTATTGTGCTCTCTGTGCGCATGTGAATGCTAGGCTGAGTCAGTCTGTATTTGTGCGGTTTTGTCTGTGTGTGCCTGTGTGTTTGAGTGTAACAGGCACTAATTTAAAAGTTTTGGGTGTGTGTGTATGTGTGTAAGTGTGATCTCTCTGATGGATTTTGGCTTTGTCATAGGGGAGCTCTGTATGTTTCCATTATGTTGGCTTTAAAAGAACTGAGAAAGACACACTGGTGACTTTGCCACTACCCAGTGGCAAGATGAGCTCATTGCACTGTACCCTTCCTTCCATGTGTAGTGTTCGGCCTGCGGACGAACCAATCCAGCCTGATTCTAGCCCACATGGACCGACATATCCCGTTAGCTCACACGCCCCTGTTCCTATGCCAGCAGCTTAAAGCCGCAATGTGTCTCAGGACTTCCCATCCAAAAATCACATGACCCATAAGCACTTCTCACTCTCAGACCTAATCCGTGGCTACCTGGGTTCCTGTGTGCTATGTGACAGGGGAAACTCTGTTTGTTCGTTTGTGAAACCTGTGGAAAGTCTGTGATGACCTGGCATTTTAAAGTGCTTTTTTTCTGCTGCCCCCTCTCTCTTTGGTCGTATGTCTGTATGCAAGCTGGACACTTGCTGTTAGCAATGCAGGCTTGGGCATGCTACTTGAAGTGGATGGATTGTGAAATGACCTTCTCTCAGTTTCTCAATCAGCCCAACAGCATGCCTTGAAAACACACCAAACAGCAACCCTACACACCCAAAATCCCCCGTCCGCGCACAGATAAACACACCCACCTACTACACACCTGTATCCACACAACACACATTTCGCCCTGTGTCCTCACATCCAAATACACTCCCACACACTCATCCAAAGCGTCTCTTGACTCACAAATTTCTTTCCTTCCTCTCTCTCTGTCTCTCTCTCTGTCTCTCTCTCTCTCTCTCTCTCTCTCTCTTCTCTTCTTCTGTTCTTCCTCTGTCTGCCTGTCGAGGCTTCTCTTTCTCTGCATGTCCTAGTGGTTCTGGTAGATGGGTGCATGGTAAACACAGCAACTGAGTTGTCTTCACGCGGTGAAAGTGTACTTTTCATTTTGACATTCAGCAATAAATCCCCTTTTTTTCATGCCCATTCTTGACTTGGAATATGCTAGAAATTTTTTGCAAGTTTTCTCAGAAAATAGTACTTGTACAAAAAAATCAAACCACTTGTTCATATGGAAAAAAAATAAATCTTTATTCCTACCATTTTAAAAATGTTATTTGTCATATTTATGTAATGTGTATTGTTATTTTATGACTTGACATGTCCTCACATTTTGATTAATTCAGAGTTGCTAATTATCTTCCTACAATACATTTTCCAATGCAGTTTTTCAGAGTTTCTGCCTCTCCTGCGAGCATGACAGCCATGGAAAAGGTAGGTCATCCACAGCTCTTCAGTAGTGAATTGGTGTCAATAAACCACATTGCTTTGGCGAACGAACTGACACCTAAGGTTGAAGACACATGAGACCTGGCATTTGTTAGTAATGTGTAATGTGTTAGTAATGTGATTTATTGTATGGATTTAGCTGTGGAAGTTCCCAGCTGAAACAAAACTTCAACTCACATGGACTTGAGCACACACAGCTTTTTTAAACAGCTGGTCATATGAATTATTACTCAGCACTGATATAAAGAGATAACAAAAATCAACACAATTCAACATAAATGTACTCATACTGATACTATTAACAAACACAATGTAGCTGAATAATTTTCCAGTTTGATCAGACTGCATGCAAACTTAGTATTTTGATTTTACTTCCCAAAAAGATATAAATAATGAAGAAAAAAAAAAAAGGTTTACACAAAATGTCATCTGCAACTCATCTGATTTGTAGCCTAATGAATAAACACTAATGAGCTTAATAAATAGGTCTAAATTATGACTCTGATGAGGCCAATCATTCTAATCTTCTTCCTCCACTGTATTGAGAGCACCTTCCGGGAATAAAGGAGGCCATCTGTACAAATAAAGCTATATTTAACCAGCAGATAATGTAAAATCCTAATTTAAATAGTAACAATGTTATTTTGTAGACCAGCTTATTTTGTAGTCCACCCTGCATTGCATAATAAGTGTGTCAGCATGTGTAATCAGTGGGGTTTCGGTATCTGCAGGGCTTAAAATTCTTAAAATCCTAGACTTTCAGTGGTATGAGCCAGGGCCGAACATTGCGATCAATCTATGAGTGTCTATACTGTCTAAAATCAGATAACTAAAAATCTAATATAATTTTTTATATTTTCACTGGGATCCCCAAAGAGTCAGAGTCCCAGCGTTTGATTGAACCTGCAGCCACGCGCTTCTCGGAGAGTTGCACGTGCACGCGCACGCGGTAGCGCCGCGCACTCCGGGGAACGCAAGCTGATTGGCAGATTGTCATAGAGCGCGTATAAAACATCATTTGAGAAGACATTCGCCGTATTTTTTTGTTTTGTTTTTTTGTTTGTTATTTCCTCTTGGGAAGACACGGTAACCTCTGTTTGGTCATTTAAAATCAATGACGACATTGGCAACGAATTCACAGGTGTAGACAACGCAATTTCACCTTGGGATCTCGGAATATTCTGGTGGACAAATTTTCAAAACTGGGTATGTATCTATTTACTTACTATTCAGCGTTTAGTTATTTTATTATATAACTTATACAATTAAAAGAATTACAAAACAATACTGGAAAAAAAAACTCAACTGTGTAAATACAAGGTTTTATTATCATATTTCTGCGTTCATATTGAAAGGTTCATTACATTTTACTGTTGTTTGTTTGGGATGTGTTGTTGGTCTATTTTCCGATTCTCGTACACATGACCTAATATACCATTCATTTGCCCTTAACTTAATCTACACCTACACTTAACCCAGTGTTTCCCAAACTGGATACCCCAGATGTACTACATTCTTGTTCTTGTCCAGCTCCCAATGCCCTACAGCAAGCAATCAAGAACACAATACCAGCTACAGGTGTGTTAGGAGCTGGGAGAGAGCACATCTGTGAACTATCTGGGGTCCCCAAGGACTTGTTTGGGAAACACTGCCTTAACCTTTCCATCGAAAAGCAAAATTTCTCAATTACTCCTTTCTTCCATGTCGCTAAAGGTAATGGCTAATTTTCTGTGGAGATATCGCCGTCGAATCCTGCTCTGCATATGTACACCATGTATACTAGTTGGATGCCTTTTTGTCTACATCACATTGGCTGTGTGTTTAGCCATGGCTTCCACCTATTCATCTCATGGGCAAATTAGCAGCTCTAACTTGCCAGACGGGCTCTTCGTAGCCTCCTACCCTATGCAGCCTTTCTGGAGAAATGAACTGAACAAAGCAGCATTTTGGAACCTGATCCAGCATGTCATGGACCGCCAGCACAACCCCATCCTCCGAGCCTCAGGAAACGTCTCCAGTACAGATAAAATCACATCATATTCGGCACTGAACAGAAATGAGGGTTTTCCAAACTATGAAGGGATCTGGAGAATGTCCGATTATTTCACTCTGCCACCTCAGATACAGAGGTTTGTCATTTCTATGCACTGTAGAGACTACCCATTGCTCATTGACCAGCCAGGGGTGTGTGCCAAAACGAAAGAGGCTCCGATGTTGCTGCTGGCCATTAAATCGCAGGTGCCGAACTTTAGGAACCGCGAAGCCATCAGGCTGTCGTGGGGGCATTCAGGCCTGGTGAAGGGACAGGTGGGGAAAGGAGGATTAGTGCGCAGGGTTTTCCTCTTGGGAAAGACTGATAAAAAACTGAGTGCAGATATTAAACAGGAGAGTAAAACGTATGGTGACATTATAATGTGGGACTTTATGGATACTTTCTTTAACCTGACGCTGAAGGACGTCCTGTTCTGGGCCTGGTTCTCCAAGCGCTGCCAGAAATTAAGGATTTTGTTGTCGGGGATATCATCACCTCTGCTCTCCCTCTGCGCTCGGAAACCAATAAATATTTCATCCCTGATAGTTTCTATAAGGGCATGTACCCAACATATCCAGGGGGTGGAGGGGTGGTCTACTCTGGAGCTCTGGTCCCCAGGCTTCTCCAGGTGTCCAGAAGAGTTCATCTGTTCCCCATTGACGATGTTTACCTGGGGATGTGCCTCCAAAGGTTGGGGGTCGTCCCTGTCCACCACCCAGCCTTCCTCACTTTTGACTTCACTGAAGACGAAGCCAAGGAGCCCTGTGCCCACCACACCATCTTGTTGGTCCACAAACGCAGCCCCGAAGAAATGCTGAAACTGTGGATAGAGACCTTGACACCAAGCGCCAAATGTAGAAACATAACCGTTAAAAAAGAAGAAGCACAATAAGAAAACAAAAAAATATATTTTATATTAAACCAGCTTGAACCAGGCTAAACCAGGGACTAACAGTGACTTGATTGATTTGACTACATTCACAGACTTCTGTCAAAACCCTAGAAAAAACATGTGGCCTCACAAATTTTGAAGAGAAAAAAATCTCCCCTAACTACATTCATGAGTGGCTGAGATAGATTGTAAACCCATCTCACTGCCAGAGCTTAGAATGAGTGTATTGTGAACCTAAATATCAAGAACAAATCTATGTCTTTTTTTTGGTGTAACTTTAAACCTTAACACTGTTCTTTCAGGTCAGGTTTTTCAGGTAAAATTGTTTACATTTAATGTATACACAGGTGTGCATAGTGTTTATTCAAACTTTCACAAGTGTACATAATGTATAAGTACATCTCTTTTGTCCGTCATAGACAGCTTAGTCAGTGACACCAACACCAACAACGCTATGTAAAAGTGCCTAAGGTTTGGCTATGTACAATAGAGAGAGAAAACTGCATCTAATAATGACAGTATTTTAATTTGGTCAGTAGCTAGCTACTGCCACATGCACATGCTTTGACATTATATGTATATTTTTGCTTATACATTATATTATATGTATACATCAACATCTGACTGAATGCATTTATGTATACTTAGGAAAACAGGTTGTCATAAATTAAATGGACATAATGGAGCTCTAATTATCAGAATTTTCCTGTAACACATTATGTATAAAAACTCATGACTGTAAGGTAAATAGGTATTTGTTTTCTATTGCTTTTAATTAAAAGAAAAAAATCAATTGTAACTATTTTTAACTGTTTTGGGAGATTTACAAAAGGTCACAGGGATTTCTTTGAAAGCCAGGAAAATTTGGCAATATTGGAGACAAAACACTTCGCTCTGTAATTTCAAAGAAATTTCAACTTAACATCAGAGAATAATCTTCAACCAAACAAATGTCATGTAATAAGGGCAATCACACATGGGTTTACAAAACGAAAAGTTTATTGCCATTATGTACACAAATTATATTACAAAAACATTTTTTTTGTCAACACATCAAATCATCTTGAAAGGTATAATCCCATATGCATAGAAACAAAATCCTCTAGGTGTTGGCTTCTAAAATGCGGATTAAACCTGGTCCTGGACTACATTTCAACATCAACTGATGAAAATCCTTTTTAATCTGGGTCTAACTTCTGACGTTTAAGACAGCATGTCCATGTCTTGTGGCTTATTTGTTTAAGGTAGGTGTATAAATACTCCTGGCCACTCTAAAATATGATTTTTCAGCTACGTTATTGTTCACAAAAAAAGGAATTGAACTTAAACATTTTTCAAATGTGTTCCCAGCATGAGTTTAACCCTTATGTGCAGAATTCACCACCTAATAGTTCTTTGCTCCTTCCTCCTCTTCTTCCTCTTCTTCCTCTTCTTCATCGTCTTCATCACTCTCGCTGTACTGAACTGTGGCTCGGTTTGTGTTTACGAAAAGGTCACGGTCATCCTCAGAGTCACTGCTGTCGCTCTCGTCCTCGTCATCTTTCTCTTTGCTCTCAGTCTCATCTTTATTTGCTCCTTCCTTCTTCTGCTCGCTCACTCCATCCGCATCGAATCCTTTTGGCCTGTGTGAAAATTTTCTGTTCAGTAAATTGCTCAAAGCTTTTTATAGCAAAACCAAACAAACTACTGAAAAATTTTCATTTTAAAGTCCTGCAAAACAAGTCAAATCCAGCATTGTTTTCACTATACATTATTTCCAATGTGTCATGTCAAAATGTTAATAGAATCCTATCAAAAAAGCACTCTGAACGTGTTTTAAATGTTTTCTCACCAGACGCCAAGTTTCTTTAAATACTGAATATGGTCCCTATACAAAATGAAGTGGATCTCTCCTTTCACCTTGTCACCCTCTTCAATAGGATCTACGATCACAAAATCACCTGCCGAGAATAACAGTGGTGAAATAATGACAGTGAATAATCCAAATCAAGAAAGCAAGCGTAATAGAAACCATTAAAGAGCCGGGTTTAAGCAAACCTCTTTTGATCCAGATGTTCTTGCGGAACTTTGTGGGCATGCTGAGCAGAAATCTCTCACCCCTCTCAGTAACCGCCTCGTGAAGGTTATTGCCGTTGCTTCCCATAATCTGGAAGATTTGGAAAAATGTACTAGTTATAATGGAGTTCCTGACATTATACAGCATTTATATTTATTCATTTGGCAGACACTTTTATCCAAAACAACTTCCAAGTGAGGCAGTATAAAACCCAAGCATACAGCTATTAATGGAGCTGACAACAATACAAGTGCCGCAAAACAAAAGTTCCCGCCAATTCTAGTTTATATATTTATACTAAATGTGTACTACATATACACTATACATTTCTGTTTGTACTGAATGCGATTGCGTGAGAGAGGCGAGGCGACAGCACCAACATCCCAGTTTACTCTCTAAATCACTGAACCCACAGATCTGCACATTTATTTAAGATAAGGTGTTAACAAAAGGCCTGACTAAGTAGGTTTTCAGGCTATATTTAAAGAATGAGACTCTGTCTGCGCCCGAATACTGACCGGAAGGTTGTTTTATAGCTGGCAAGCTTTGTAGAAAAAAGAGGACGAAGCAGACGTGGCGGATTAGACAAGTGACAATAGACAAAGTGTTTGCTCGCAGACTTTGGGGCAAGACCATTTAGAGCTTCATAGGTAAGTAGTAATATTTTTAATTGATGGAAAACTTAAATGGCAGCCAATGTAGTGCTGATGAAATAGGGCCGATATGGTCAAACTTTCTGGTTCTAGTAAGGAATTTCCCTGATGCATTTTGGGCTAACTGAAGCTTGTTTAGGCACTTACAGCAATGTAGTCCAACTTAGAGGTATTCAAGCATGAACTGGTCTGCATTATATTTCTTAGCTTAGGCTGTGCTGAAGGCTGAGCTTTAAATGACATACTAGAGTCAATAGTCACACTAAGGTGTTTCACAGCTACAAATGATACAAACGAAAAGGCATCAAGAGTTCACATGTAATGAGATGCAACTCAGATTTGAGTAGGAGGAAGTTACTCAGCATCCAGTGTTTGATGTCCTTTACACACTTCTCAAAATTATGAAACTATCATCGGGTTTGGCAGATAGACAACATACAGTTGTGTTTCATCAGCATAGCAATGAAAGCTAATACCATGTTTAAAAATAAACTGTCCCAGTGGCAGCATGTTTAAGAAAAAAAGCAGTGGTCTTAGAACAGAGCCTTGTGGAATGCCAAACTTTACTGTTTTCGTTGAGTTGTGACGACTGTTTTGCAAACCACTAAACAAATAAAATTGAATTGCACCGAATGGAATTTATACTAAAATACAGATTAAAACAAAAGACTGCAGGCGCATTCATGACTCACCCTCATAATCTGCTGTTTCTCATTGGGTGTGACGTAGTCTCCCAGAACTTCCTTGACAACATGCTTGCGCTTGGTTGCCTTGGACATTGCTGATAATATCTGAAATCGCCGTTATCTGCGAGATGATAGTATGAATTAGACAAAAAAAATTAGTGAAAATATAGGTGAACCAAATTGTATCATCTGTCTGGCTGTAATGGCTTTCAGGTAGGCTACACCTATCTTGCACCTACAATTATTGGCCTTATCAGGTAAACCTACCATATGGTTCCTACTTTGTATGTGTACAGAATTACTGACAATAGCCCATTTGTTTCTATGCTCAATTTGTCAGCCACCCTCCGTTCTCAACATAGCAGTGACACAATGGTCAGTGTGATGAACTGTTCGAAACACTTTCACAATTTTCTCATTTTGGCAGTTGAGTTTGTTGCTCTAGGACCCAACCCTAGTTCTGGCAGCTTGGCAGAACCAGGATTCAAACTCACAACCTTCCGGTCCATAACCCAAAGCCTTAACCACCGGACCACCACTACACCTGTCAACATAATGATATCCAGCCAACAGTAATGCTGTGGTCAGAAGCTGACACAAATGAAGGGCTAGAGGACGATTAACGCAAATTGTGAATGAGGAAAAAACTATATAATGTCTAATTATGCACCTACAAGGTGGACTAACAAGGCACGGGTGTCTAATAAGGTGGCCAGTAAGTGTACACTTGTACCAACGCCACACACTACCATGTCAATAAAAGACTGCCTTTATTGTACAGTACAGTTTTTTCTTCACACATCCTAGCTTGTTAGGAAGCTGAGGTCAGAGCGCAGGGTCAGCCATGATACAGCACCCCTGGAGCAGAGAGGGCCTTACTCAAGGGGCCCCAACAGTGGCTGTCCAAAGGCTTGAACCCACAACCTTCTGATCAGTAGCCCAGCACCCTAACCTCTGAGTCGTCACTGCTACGATGAGAAATAATGTTGTCCTACGGTGGTCCCTTTATGAGAGACTGGGTAGAGGAGGCTGACACATTGTGCATGATAACAGATGGGCTCCAGTCAGTCATTGTTTACCTACATAGTGACCTAGATGGCAGGCTTACCTGATAAAATAGCCCATGATTGTGGCTAATAAAGTGGCAAAAGATCTGTATAACTCAACGAACATACTCTCTGACAGAACCCTTATCCACGATCTACAAAAGAAATGTCATGTATTTGTTACATACACAAGACGTGCACAACACTTTTATTCTGACATACACATTATATGCATCGGGTTTGCCAGCAGTGCTGTTAGCTGGTCAGCTACAATGATACTAACCTAAAAAAAAAAAAAAAGTGGCCAACTTATCTTTTTTATTAACGTCACAGAAAATCGGCATTTGTGAACGCTACGCACCTAGAAAATCTTCATAAAAATCTGCACTTATTCTGGATGTTGCTGTTGGGTACATCGAAATAAATTCCCACACGCAGTACAGATCCAGAATGCGTCGGCCCATGTGGAACTCACTTCCTGTTGCTTCCGTTCGTCATGCGCCCTGGCGTTGTGGGTAATGTAGTTACACAGAGCGCGCAAGAGAAGACACAGTCATTGCACTGGTTATTGCAGTGCGTGTACAGGCTTTTAGACATGTGGTGGCAAACAAGGTGCAAAAGCACACTAGGGGGTGGCACTAGTTGCATTTGCTGGATATGTGATTTTTATCCCTTGGTAATGACCGGCCACATAATGACATTACAGTATTGGCTTTAAAGTTGCTCTATGGCTCCGAATCCTCAGGGGATTTAAGCAAAAATACCTACAATCCTACAATGATCAGTTAAATCAACATGAGCCAGATGTGATTAAGTCAGCATGAACTGCATACGAGTAATATACCTCTCAGAGATGTGACTGAGGTCAGAGTCGGGGTGGCAAAGTGTATTTTAAGGGTGGCAGATGCCACGCTCCTGTATTAACCAGTCGTAATGGGGCAACAAATTGAAAAGAATACTGCGGAGATGTACTATGACAGGAAAGACAAAGAACGCACATACAAACACAAACGTGTAAATTTAAGGGGCTTTATTCAGCAGATTTTCAGAACATTTATGACCAAGTACCAAATCTCATCAGCCTTTAAAACAATGCAAGAAACAGCAATGGTCTAAAAAGCTTTCAAAATATAGATTTGACAATTAACAAATGAGAGAAATAGTGTGATGCTGCACTTTTTGGGTCATCATGAGTCATGAACTTAAATGTAGTCGATGCATTATGTTATGTGCACTTTAGATTCACAGAAATAGTTTGTGTCCCTTGGGAGCATGTTTATCATATTCTAACTCAAAATCCCCGTAAAAAGCGTATCTTAAGCTAACACATGAACATACAGTACCAGTCAAATGTTTGGACACACCTTTTTTTACTTAAAATTATTTGTTTCCCCAAACACATAGTTTTACTTAAGAGAAGCAGAAAAAGTCGCTCGGCCTATTT
>JAOUQW010000034.1:11623499-11642842 GCA_028565825.1 Olivaichthys viedmensis | reverse complement strand
CTATTTCACATAGAAACTAGTTTTGGATTTGTTGAACACTTTTCTTGGTCACTGCATAATTCCAGATGTGTTATTTCGTAGTGTTCATGTCTTCATTATTATTTTACACTAGGGGAAATGAAGAGAACCCGTCTATGAGCAGGGGGGTGCACAAACTTTTCACTGGTAGTGTAAAAAAACATGAAAATAACACATTAGTTTCATTACGATAATCACAACTTTTTGCGATTTATAACTTATGACGTTATTGTGTATGTTTAGATCTTTTCTGTGTTAATGTCCCTCTGTCAGGACTGACTTGTCAGCATGTGAGTAAAGCCGTGGAGCTGAACTCGGTGAAGAAAGCAGTGACGGGCAGTTTGTGGTCCGTTTGCTCCGACTGTCTGAGGGAGAGAGACGTGTTCGAATCGGAGCAGGCAGGAGCTCACGACATCCTTGTGTGTCTAAAGTGTGGCTTCCAGGTAATACAGCTCATCATCTTACCATAATCATCACACCACCATAATAACCATCTGATCATCACACCACCATAATAACCATCTAATCATCACATCACCTTAATAACCATCTAATCATCACATCACCTTAATAACCATCTAATCATCACATCACACCACCATCTAATATCACATCACCATCTAATCATCACATCATGCCACTAATACACTAAACTTATAATAACATTTATTACACATTATAATGACGTTATAACAATATAATAACTTTTGTTACAACATAATAACTCGGGTACTGCTGTAAATGGGTACATATGTACATATTTGCACTGTTATAATCTGCCCTGCTATTTCTGTTTATATTCTTATAGCTTATCTTTTTGTACTCTTGCATAAATTGTAATCATTTATTTTGCTTCTTAAGCTTTTAAAAATTTAAAGCACTCATTAAATGCATTAATTGATTAATGCATAATTAAAAAACCTACAAGGTAATAAAAAACACTTTATTATTGACAAGTCCATCCCTTTAATAGGACGTCACTCCACAAATCTGAGCTGACAGTGATAGTGTGTGTGTGTGTGTTTCTGCAGGGGTGCAGTCAGTCGGAGAGGCAGCACTCAGTGAAACACCAGCAGACTCATCACTCAGAATCGCATTGCATCAGCATCAGCCTCAGCACCTGGAAGGTCTGGTAAGGGCACACACACACACACACACACCTTGGAGAGTCAAAATGTACATCACGTATCAATAAAACCCTATAGCGACTTGATAAACCTCACACACTCGACGTGACATCAGAGAAAAAAACATCTAACGTTCAAGGAACAATCCATAGCACATCATTTAAGCAGCATTAGCTTTGATCTTCAATAGCTTTGATGTTTTCACCACTGCACATGATAAAAAGAACAAAAACCGCCCCTAAAACTTGGAGTTCATCATTCCACTGGTATCACAGCTCTGTGTGTTTACGCTGTGTAGCATGGAAGAAGTGCACAGATTAACTTTAGTTCTTTAGCTACACCACTGTATTTTATATTATTAATTATTTACCCGTGTGTTTGTGTTTCCAGGTGTTTTGAGTGTAATGAAGAGCTCTCCACACACTGCAATAAAAAGGCTCTGGCGCAGACACTCGACTTCCTGCAGAAGCACTCGGCAAAGTCAGCGACAGGTAACTCGAGTTCCCTCATCACACCTGAGATCAGCTCAGCTCAGACCCAGTGGCTCACTGCTGCCCCCCGGTGGCTCACAGCTGCCCCTCAGAGCTCCAGATGTTCCAGCACTCAGACCTGATCTTCTGTATTTCACTGATGAAACGCTGCTGTTTACGAGGAGGAAAGGTGTAATAATGTCACATGACCTCTGTATTTATATTTAGATCATATTAATGTTCTTGTGCTGGTAGAATAATAAGGACCTTTTATACAATGTTTGCAGTTTAGGATGCACTTAAAAGATAACAATTTAGATTTAATAAAAAATGAAAAGAAGAAGGTGAGTAAAGTAAATAAATTAAGGCGATCTTAAGCCGGGCTTACACTGTGCTATGAGTAATCCGACCACTACACCTCACAATGCAGGTGCGTGCACTGTACTGTACCTCACAATGCAGGTGCGTGCACTGTACTGTACCTCACACTGTACTGTACCTCACGATGCAGGTGCGCGCACTGTACTGTACCTCACGATGCAGGTGCGTGCACTGTATTGTACCTCACAATGCAGGTGCGTGCACTGTACTGTACCTCACACTGTACTGTACCTCACGATGCAGGTGTGTGCACTGTACTGTACCTCACACTGTACTGTACCTCACGATGCAGATGCTCGCACTGTACCATACCTCACACTGTACCGTACCTCACGATGCAGGTGCGCGCACTGTACTACTGTACTCAGGACGCTGTTGTCACTGTTCAGTTAGTGCTGTTTCTGTTACCGGTGCATGTTTGTGATCTTTTTTTCTCTCTCAGTGAAAAGGTAGTTTGCCGTTGGATTCAAACTCTTGAAACAAGCCGGCGCACAGCCTACAGTGTGTGTATATGGTTACCGAGCAACCACACCACGCTGATGATGGCAAAGTCACAGACAGGCTTTAACTGACAAGGCTAACTCGGCTTCTGATGTGTGTATCACATCGTGACACTGATTTACACTTAACGACGTCCCATTCAATTTTCTGAGATGTCAGAAATCCGCCGTGGCCTCCGACAGCTCGATCGAGTGCATTGATGGGGCATCGTTTACCCGCTCGCACTGCGATTCACACGTCATTTAACCACGGTCCAAGAATTTGTCGGCGACGGCAATATCGTGTCTAAATCACACTAAGAATTGTCATGTATAAAAGTGACAATTGCAAGCAACAGAAACTGATTCTAATATGAGGTATAGTTCATCGTTATCTGAATTAGGTCATCTATATACAGTACCAGTCAAAAGTTTGGACACCCCTTGTTGAAATGTGTTTCTCACGATCTTGGACATCTTAAAATCTAAAGGCTCCTGCTTAATTACCCGAAATTGGTTATAATACGGTTATAAGATGGTTATAAGATAAATATAATATAAATGAAGTGCCCCAGCTTCTCCAGTCACCCATCCTAAACCCCAAGACGAATTTGTAAATAGTAAACTTGCATAAAACTGACCAGATGACCAGTGGAGTGAGTGCTCAGCCTGTGAGAACTTCCTCAGGACTGTTAGAAAAGCAGCTCAGGTTCCTGATGAAGCTCCTGAGAAACACAGAGAGTGTGCAGAGCTTCATCAAAATAATAATTGAGTATAATTTAAAACATAGGTTTGTTATTTGGGTCAGTGCATAATTCCATGCGTGTTATTTTGCAGGTTTGAGGTATTATTGTAAATAAACCTTTGACTGGTGCTGTATGAATGAACTGCTCTCGAGTCATTTAGTCTCACCTTCTCACTTTGGTGTTAATTAAAGAGCATTAATGAAGCTCACCAGCATATTCACCAGCTTTAATTTAGTTTATTCACGTTTTGATGAACAGCACTGAGGAGCCACTCGGTTTGTGCCGCTGCGTTTTCACTCGGACGTTTGTTCTATTAAAAACGGTGGCATTTTTGCAGATTGTGGTTTACGGACGACCCTGAAATCAGGAGAAAATTTCAGCCCATGTTGTTGTTTTTTTTCTTTTGCTTCATATTTGCCTTCATGACACATTTCCAAGGCCGTGCGGTGAAATGCTTTTAAAAAGCTTGTGTTTAGAGGCAGTGTGAATAACAATTTGACAAAAAGATAATTTTGAAGTGTGAACTCATCATTTTATACAGAGCTGTGTGTGATTGGCTAGTGTTGCTCTGATTGACAGGGGGCGTGGCGTATGGGGTCCTGCCCACTCAGAGAGGAGGATATTTATACACAGCCGTGTCGGGATTTTTGAGTTTTTTGATTTAAAAATAAATCTGGTAGAATTTGTAACATTAGTCACATTTTATGGCCATAAAGATGTCGGGACAGAGAAGCGTTCCCTGTCAGATCCTTTACACAGCTCCGTATACACAGTTTAAAGTGAGAAAAGCAGGTTCTCTTTATGCGCTGAGGATCACGCCGTAGCTGGTGGTCAGGTCGGTGGTTTTGGGTCAAAGAGGACCGAAACTGGCCTTCCACCTCGCTCCTTCATCTCGTCATCCACTTCTTTAAATGACCTGCCGCCACTCTTCCTCCGACATTATTCCCGCTCGCATGAGTAAAGAGGAGAGGAATAAAAAACGGGCCGCCGTTGTGGCCCTGAAACAGGCCGAGTCTAGTGCGAGGAAGCTGGTGAAATTGCATTTCTGCTTGAAGGCCGGGACGTTTTCTATTTTCATTTTCCCTCCACAGGCTGTTGTTGTATTATCATTTTCTCCTCCTGCTCACAAAAGAGCCCCGGCGAAGACATTTTTTCTCTCTCGAATCCATAATAGTTGAGTCCAACAACAGCGTGGGAGAAGAAAGAAAATCCATTAACTGCTGTCTTTCTCTCTCACCATCGAGACCTTCAGCTCGAGTACCTGAGGCCCCCTGTGAGGAGACTTGACCTCCCCGAGACAGACTTTACCTTTCAAACACAGCTGGCCCGTCTTTGTTTGAGCAAATTAAAATGTTGCTTTTCTTTCTCCGTCCCCTCAATAGGCACCAGAGCAGCCTCGCGCCCGAGCTTTAGCCGCCGTTGGGTGCGCTGATGATGCGTTTTCACATTTGATGTGTCTGTGGCGTGTTGTTGCTTTAACAGGAATGTGTAGAGCTCGAGTGGCACTGCGACAGAGAAAATCTCCCGTTCACTCGCTGTGGAAATGAGACACGTAAAGCCATGCGACAGTTTTATAGCCGTAGAATAAATGTCAATACAGATATTTTAAAAATGCGTTCGAGACGTGTGAACGAAACCAGCAGTAAACATCAATCCAGACATGTTTCTGAAAAGACTAATTAAAGGAAATCTTTATTAGATGTTTGAATTGGTAGGATTTGAATAATGTCCACAGCTGCCCTTATTTGAGTAATATTACGTTTTCTTATCATGATAATTGTCTAACGTTTTATCACAGTTTACTAAAATTTGACATCATTGAATTAAAAATGCTGCTAAATTTGGCCCGACGGCGCTGCATGTTTCTCAAACCTTCATGAACAGAATTTATGGAGACACATGCTTCAAATTTGTCCATAATATGGAGCCTTAAAAGACGCTTGTCCTGTAACGCTGCCTTTCGAATGGGACCGATTTTATTTCGGGAGCGCAAATGCTGCCCAAAAACGCAGCCTACGTAGGGAGCCGATGCCTGAATGGAATGCAGAGGGTAGTGATGAGATTTACATGCTTCTAATGGGTGCCAAAAATTATGAAGTAGATTATCTGCTTTGGTGAGAATTGTTCCACCTGTTAAAAACAAACAAAAAAAGAACAGTTGGTTTTATTTTTATTTTCCTATTAGAGACGACTCGACCTCGGGCTTAAAGGTGATAAACGTAGAGAAAAGGAGAAAGAGAGGAATAAAGCCTGAGACATTCACACAGCCTTTTAATTTATTTATTTTTGATGCGATTGAATCCCTCTTTTTGTTTCTATCCATTTTTTTCTCTCTGCTTTTCTCAATTTTATTCCTATTTCTCTTCCTACCTTTTCTTTCTTTCCTGTTTTGTCTTTTTGTATTATTTCTTTTTCTTTCTCTTTTTCTCTTCTTTGTTCATCTATTTCTTTGTCTCTCTTTTTTCTCTTTCTTTTTCTTCGTTCATTTCATTCATTTATTTAGATTTTTCTCTCTTCCTGTCTCTTTCTTTCATTCTCTTCTTTCTTTTTCCTTTTTCTCTCTTCCTGTCTTTCTTTCATTCTCTTCTTTCTCCTTTTTCTTTCTCTTGCTTCCTGTCTTTCTATTTCTCTTCTTTCTTTCACATTGATTTTGAGGAAATGTAAATTTCAGGATGAACAGTAAACACCGCTCACGATGTCGAAGCTGCAGACTGTTTTCTCTCCTGTAAAACGTTATTAATGCACGTTGGTGGTGCGGACGTTCAGGTTTAATATGTTATCACTGCAAATTTGGTCTTTTAAGGTGGCACTAAAAAAAGTCTTAAAGTATTAAATGTAACTTTAGTTTAACCTGCAGACACCCTGTTGTTCCCAAAATGATATTTAAAAGAGGAAAACCTGCATTTAAACTTTAAAACTAATGGACAGCATCCAGGAGTCAGAAGTTAATCATGCACGATGATAAAACAGTCTGTCGTTAATAATGGCCCCCCTCAGTGTTGGTGCACAGGTTGCCAGAGTGTCTCCTGAGCCTTCAGCACGCCGGATTCGCAGTTTTTTCTCTCGCCGTGTTTCAGTTTGTCCTAAAAATGTCTCTGTCTCTCTGTCTGGAGTCGTGGGTCGCAGCTGCGTCTCAATCCGAGCTCCCTGAGCTAGTGCACTCCTCTCCAGCTGTCATCTGCACTCTGTCCCAGCTGCTGCACTGCACACTAACCCACGTCCTCTACCCAAAATAAAAAAATAAAGTAAAAAAAAAAAACAGGAACAAGAAGGAAACAGAAGAAGCCGAGCGCTGGGACCAGGTCTGGAACAGGAGACTGATATTAGCACATGCGTTTCCTGTCCTCATCAGCTTTTATATAGTTACTGTAGGGTTTAAAAGTCTGAGTGCACGACTGGACACATATTTTACCACATCATTAACGCCAAATATATATTTCTCAAACTGCCTTCTTCACTAATAGCAGTTTATAAAAGAGAGACATAAAGATTTCCATTTGAAAAGCCATGGAATTCTTAATAATGAAATTTTAACACCTTTGAATTCATAGCATTGAAATATATTACTTTGAAAACAGCACATCTGTATTTATTTATTTATTTAACCTCCTTGAAATTCAAAGTAGTTTTATTTCAGTGTTCAGAGATTCACACTTTAAAATCCATGTTTTTCCAAAAACAAATAAATACAAAGTCATATATTTCAATGCCATGAAGTCAATGGTGTTTCAATTTCATTATTAAGAATTCAATGGCTTTTAAAATGTAAATCTTTAAGTCTTTTTTTTTTTGCTTCCGTAAGACGAGTGCACTAACTGATTTAATCAGTTATTAAGAGTTATATTAAGAATTTATGAACATTCAGATAGATTTCAGTTAATGATTAGGATTCTTTACACAGCTACACACTGATCTGTCTGTGTTAAATACTGGATTTGTCAATAATAATAATAATAATAATAATAATAATGCTATAATAATGGAATAGTAATAATACAATGCTATAATAATAATAATAATAATAATGCTATAATAATGGAATAGTAATAATACATTGCTATAATAATAATAATAATAATAATAATAATAATAATAATAATGCTATAATAATGGAACTATGTAACGCAATAAGGCGGTAATAATAAATCCTTTTTAATGCGCGTGTGTGCGCGTGTGTGTGCGTGTGTGTGTGTGTGCGTGCGCGCGTGTGTGTGCGCGTGTGTGTGTGCGTGCGCGCGTGTGTGCGCGCGTGTGTGTGTGTGTGTGTGAGGAGAGAAATCTGCTGTTTTTGGAACATGGCCTGCTCACTTCAGAACATCTGCAGAAAGTCTGACAGTATAGCAGGAAATTATTCAGCAGGGAACACATACACACTCATACATACATACACACATACATACACACACACACACATACATACACACACACACATACATACAGATACACATGCATACACACACACATACATACACACACACATACATACACACACACACACACACACACACACATATACATACACACACATACATACATACAGATACACACACATACACACATACATACAGATACACATGCATACACACACACATACATACACTTACATAGACACACACACACATACACATATACATACATACACATACCAATGATATAATGCATCTTAAATACTGATTGTTAACTTGTGTGTGTGTGTAGAGGATTCAGGGTGGTACTTCCCCAGTGTGAAGCGGGATCCTGGGCGATATCTCCAGCCGTGTTCTGAATCAGTGTGTCGATGGCTGAAGAACATGAAGGAGAGCGGGAAAGTCCTGCTTCTCATCACCAGCTCACACTCTGACTACTGCAGACTGGTGTGTGAACATATCTTGGGGTGAGTCTGTCTCACACACACACACACACACACACACACACACACACACCGGGTGCGTATGTTTCCTCTCTTGCTTGCCAGGCGATGATCAGCCTAAAAGGGATTTTTACACGGGACATGACAATCGCTCGTCCTTCATTAATTTTCAGTGAGGTGGGCAGGCAAAGTGGCGTGGGCGGAGCAGCAGACGGGCAAATTGGCATGGGCGGAGCAGCAGGCGGGGGTTGACCCTGAGAAACCCTCGCTCCTGGGCCCGAGATGAGATCGCGTCCATCCGTCTCCGACTTGAACATTTTTTCGTGGTTGTGACGTGAGAAGTGTGCAGGCGATGGCCAACGTTTCCAGGCTAGCAAACTTGGAAAGAACACAAGGGGCAGTGGTGGCTCAGTGGTTAGGGCACTGGGCTACTGATCAGAAGGTCGTGGGTTCAAACCTCAACTCCACCAAGCTGCCACTGTTGGGCCCTTGACCAAGGCCCTTAACCCTCCCTGCTCCAGGGGAGCTGTATCATGGCTGACCCTGTGCTCTGACCCCAGCTTACCAACATGCTGGGATATGCATAGAATCAATTTCACTGTACTTGTACTTGTATATGTGACAATAAAGGAGCATTCTATTCTATTCTATAATCTTAAGTTTCTTATAAATCCTGTATAGAGTTAATATGAAGGAAGCTTGGTCACACTGAGTTGCATGTCATGGAGATTATCTGAAAGCAGGCAGGCAGTGGTTGTGGTCTGGTCAACTGAAGCCTGCATGACCTTGGAAGATAAGGAAGTTCTTCTATGATAATGTGAAACACTGCTGGTCAAAGTAACACTTCTTGTGCTGGGCATGATAGTGTGTGTGGTTTCCTCAACTGTCACTTGAATAAAATACAATAACTTCAAAGCCAGGGTAACATGGTAGGATGTTGAAAAGGTCCAGATGAATTTTTATTCTGTATACAATTGTTCATATCTTTATTTGTATTTAAATATAGTGAAACTATTCCATGGTTAGATGTAACAATGCTCCAGTAGTGAATTCTCACATAAAGAGTCTGCCTCTGTTGTGGATCAGAATGAATGTTTTAAACAACATTTATATGTCACAACTCTCAGTCAATGAATACAATTGAGGATGACTGAATAATATGAATGATATACTTGTTGCAAGTCCAAGGAGTATCCATTCAAACAAAATGAAAGTATAAGGTATGTGGTTATAAATGACACTGTTTAGAGATCTTCTGTGAAACATCAGTGATTATACTTCATGAGCCACGTTCACACTCACTCACACTTGTTTTTGAATAACGTACACTGCAGCTCTTCAGAAAGGTTTTCCACCCCATCATCAAGCTGTAACAGCTTTTCATTGGAGCCAGATAAAGCTAATTTCACTGAACAAACAAAACAAAGCCAAGTTTTTTTTGGCCTCATATACAGTACATCCAGTACCTATAAAAAATATCTGTAATACTGCTGTCAGAACTTTAATGCAAATGTGGCCATCATAGAGCTTCATGTCCCCCAGTGAGTTTGTGGAAAAGCTCCTCGTTCAGTGTGTCACTGGGCTCTCGTGCGCGTGTCGACATGAAGATGTAGCCACCAATGTACTCGTGCACAGTCTTGCAGTCTGCATTCACGCAGCTGAAGGCTATGTTGACGTTGCCATCAAACTCAATGGCCACCTGGTAGAGAGAAACGTCCCAAAAAGAAAGTGTAATAAAGCACTAGCCAATTACAACATGGTTGAGAAAGTTAAGACACAGATCCAGACATATCACTGTGTACCTGAATGTACAATTGAGTAGAAGATAAAACAGACTGATAAATCAACTGAATGGTTAATGATTGACCTGTCGTATGTCCCAGTTGACGTTCCACTGCCTCATGTTGTTGTAACGCCAGGTCTTCACTAC
Organism: Olivaichthys viedmensis; assembly: GCA_028565825.1. Taxonomy (NCBI): domain Eukaryota; kingdom Metazoa; phylum Chordata; class Actinopteri; order Siluriformes; family Diplomystidae; genus Olivaichthys; species Olivaichthys viedmensis. Next base: position 11,632,842 of record JAOUQW010000034.1, on the reverse strand, counting down.
GTCTCCCACTGCCAGGTCGATACGGATCAGGCGATTGTTTGCGATACCCAGGACCTCGTCTTTACGGCAGCCCTTAAATCTAAAAATAAAATGAGGCTCAAAATTCACTGTAGCTCCAGTTTATCAGTGAAATGTATATCATGCTCCCATTTTTATCGACATTCAGTGAATCTGGCTTATGGCTTTTTTACCATAAAGCTTGACTATCTATGCTACAACTCTTTTAAAGCGATAATACTGAAGGCCTTCCTACCTGACCATGAAATAGGAAATGCCAAAGTCAGGCAGGGACTGCCAAATCTGAAGGAACTTTAAAATGGCTCCTGTGAGGGAGAGCTGGGCCACGTTCTGATAGGCCTCCAGGATACGCGGGGTTAACTGCAAATACAGGTAGAGTGCAGGAAATCATTGTATTAGCGTATGAGTCGAAAGACGAAATGGGTTTTAACTGCCATACAGTATAGCAGCAAGATTTAATATTAAAATAAAATATACTTGTATTGACTCAAAGATATGAAGAGAATGAAAATAGATAAATGAAAAGCAAGCTTGAATAGTATTTTAAATCAAATTCACATCTTTACATTAACTTTCTACAGATAAACAGAAGTAGGAGTTGTGACTATAATAGAAAAATATAAAGATTTCAAAATAAAATAACGGACAATTCTTACAATGTGAAATTTGTAGCTGAAAATGTGCTTTATATGATTTATTTTTTTATTTTTATTTTTTTACACAATAATCTGTTATGAATGACATTTGAATGGGCTTAATTTCTGGCAGTCCCAGTAAAAATGCATTTCAACATTATTTTCTTTCATTCATTCATTCATTCAGTAACTGCTTCATCCTGGTCAGGGTCGTGGTGGATCCGGAGCCTATTCCAGTAACACTGGGCACAAGGCAGGAATACACCCTGGACAGGATGCCATCTCACACACACACACACACACACACACACACACGCACGCACACACGCACACACACAAACACACACACATTCTCACCTAGGGGCAATTTAGAGTAGCCACCTACCGGCATGTTTTTAAAGTTCCCCCTGACATTATTCTTGAATGAAAATAATATAATTCTAAAGGAAATACCCCAATGTCTAGTATAAAGTCATGAAATTCATAATTATTACAATTTCATTTTTGTGCTGTTTTGAAAACCCTTTTTGTTTTTGACCCGTATACCAAAGATACAAATCTTATTGACACTCGGTGTAACACCATGACATGTCCATGACAATTTCTAAGTTTACAAAGTACCTAATTTAATTATTGATTAAGCCTAGATGTTGCACTGTACCTGTTTGGCTTTGTATTTCTTGGTGTAGCGAGGTGAGACGAGGCTCTGTGTGTTAATACTCTCATCGGCCTGTGCAGTTGAGGCAGATGAATTTGAACGCTGCATGGACAAGAAGGTCTGGATGTTCTTCACCTCACTCTGGTAGGAGCTGTCCAGCATGGTTAGGCCTTTAGACGCCAGCTTACAGGCTGCCATCCATTCAGAGTATTGCGTTTCCTGCAGAGAGAGAGGAGACTGTAAGAATAGTGGGGAACAGTGGAACTGACTACCCAGTAATTATTATTTATTTATTTAATTTTCTTGAACATTTTAAAGAAATGGGAAGGGCCCAGAAATTCATGAAACACCCCTGGTAGAACGACAAGGACTCTTCATGATTATTTCATATTTTGCTCAAATTTAGAATTTTTCTTTTGACAAATTTTACTGTGACTCTATTAGCTATAACAGTATGAAGCCTGTTTTCTGAGGTGCTGTATGAATATGACTCACAAAGCGTCTAGCTGTAGTCTGTATGATCACTTACACTCTCGCATCGCAGGTATACTTCGTTCATGCCCTCTGGCACTGGGATGAGGAGTTTAATACAGAACTTCTGTCCTGCTATGTTAACATCAGGAGCCACCTCACAGCCTGCAGAGAGACACACAGGCTTGCGGCATCAGAACATTTACTTTGAAATTAAAGGAAAAGATTCTGGTAGGGTATAGAGGACACTGAAGACAAGAACTGTTGACAGTGACTGAAAGCACTACAAACAGCTTGTTCTGTTGTGGTTCAGTAGATTATAATGACATCCTTACAGTCTAGGGCAAATATTTGCACACCCTGTAGTTTTTTAATGGAAAAAAGGTAAATTTACCTCTATTGTACAAGTTATATACAAAAGATAGAATTTCCGAGTTGTTTTAAAATGAAATGTGGGTGTATCCTGTAACAAGACAACAATCCAAAACATAAGAAACGTAGTTTGAAAAGAGGTTTCGCCATGACCCTCTTGACCTCCAGACCTAATTTGAAGAAGGCATTGTATGACATCTGGCTGAGTTACAACATATCAAGACATGTCAAGAAGGATAAGCAAATACCAGCCAAGCAATCTGGGAAAAAGTTATTAAACTAATAATTCAGGTGGAATATGTGGCAAGCATTACAACTGAGATGATCTAAAAGCTCTTTCGACTAGAGGATACAAAAGAGGTTGTAGGCAGTTATAAGGGAAAAGGGTGGGCAAACAAGTTATTAGAGAATATTTATAGCACATTCAGAAAAGGAGATGCAAATATTTGAACTGATATATTTTTTGTTTACTATTAATATCTTAACATAAACTATTTGACCATTTTAGTTACTTGTGATGATAAACATCTGTGAAACCTAACACACTAAATGTCTTGTCGCTGTAAGTTACTTTTTTTTTTGTCTTCTTCAGTTTGTCCTTAGGGTATGCAAACTTTTGCATTCAACTGTATATTTGAAATATGGCATTTTCCCTCCAAGAGAAGCCTTGTTTGGTGATCTCAATTCTGGAAAGGCCAGTATTGAGCAATTTTACAATTTTGTCACTCATATCCATTCTATTTTTCTGAGAAAAATAGCACTGCCTGTTGTACTGCTTAGGTTGTAAATGTTGGAACTATATTGCAGACCTACTAAAAGTTAACCAGTGTAACTGCTAACAAAAGGTCTATGTCAGTAGTTAGACTTTCCTGTGGGTCAAAGTGGGAGTCTACCTTAGTTTCTGCCAAGTGCATTATAATGTGCCTTTTCTGGAAACGCTTTTTCTGTAAACAGGCAAATTGTTTACAGTATATTGAAGTCCGGTATCAAAAGAGTGTATGTATGGGCATGTGTGTGTATGTGCATGTGTGTGTATGTGCATGTGTGTGTGCACATGTACCTTTCAGGTTCATTTGTTGGATGGGCTCTCCGTAGCTCTCTTCTTTACTCTTGTAATAGAAGACTGACGTGTCCTGAAACTTGAACCAGTACTGTTTGTAATCCCTCAGAGTTAGTCTCCTGGGTCTAAATGTCAAAACAGAGAAATGAAAATACTGACAATAAATGCTTCTGAACTCTTTTTTTTAGTTCTTAAAAAGGAAAGTGTGTAACCAAGGATTTAAAAAAAAGAAAATTGGTTTTACCGAAATATTTTCAAGTAGTCATTCAGTTCCGGAGCAGCCATGCTTTCCTGGGTAAAAAAAGAGTCATTTGAAATGTTGTTGAAAACTCCAAATGCATTTCAGCAGTTGTATTATCTTAAGTGGATGTCAAAAACAACTAGTGTGGTGAGTAGAAATGAGTAGAATATGATCAGATACATCAGGTGGTTTATAAATAGCCGATGAGCTCCTCACCAGTGGGTTTGTGCTGCTGTTCTCTCCCACCATCTTGACCTCAAGAGACTTTAGAGCTGATTCCAGATCTTCCATGCCTTGGCAGGTGCTGACATCTTGGGACAGTGACAGCTTGCTTATGTGGTACTGAGAGAGGGGCAGAGACGGCTTATTTTTATAAGTGTGTAGGTGGAGGTCATGCCTGTGACTTTAGGCCTGTGTGGCTGTGTGGCAGCGGTGGTGTGGCCGAGCGTCGGCTGGGGACAGAAAGGGAGGGCACGGCGAGGTAACAGGTGATCTCGGATGATTTCCGGCTTCCTATTTATATGCCTGTTTTTTTTCAGTAGGGTGCCAGAGAACCTGAGAGAGAGCCTGTGCATCAGAGCAGTCAGACGACGATTATTTAAAGCAATTAAATCATTTTTGTTTCGTTTATTAGTGTGTAGTCGACATGTACTTTTGAGAACGCTGAAAAGCGCCCCTGAAAAGGGAAAGGAAAATAAAGTTCAGCTCCGCTTCCCGCAACCTGTGCCTCTGGCTCCTCATTTCAGCGCCCCTCCCTACCAAGCTCATCACAAGCTGCTTTCAGGGGAGGACTGTTATAAAGGTGCTTTACAAGCACATCACAACTGAAACAGATCCTCAACTTTCTCACAGAAGACAAAAAGAGGAACAGAGAGAGGAATCAGGAATTAGTATTGCACTAGTGGTAATGCGATTTTAGTGATGCTGTGAGAATTTTTTTAGTAAAGCTAAATGATAGTGTTGTCAGATGTTATTGAGTTCCCAAGCAAATTGTTTAGCTAACTGTGGTACCATAGTTAATGATGGGTGGTGGTGATGGGGGCAGGGGGAGGTATAAGAGCACATTCTTATTGAATATATAATTTTTTTCCCACCCACATGTGCATGGTGACGCAGTCAAAAATCATTACATTTTGATTGATGATTATGGAAAAATTAGAATTTTGTCTTTTGATTGATGCTGATAAATTGTGCACAATATCTCCAGTAGATGAACTAACAGGGTAATAAAAAAAAAAGGTCAGTTTTGATCTCAGTTTTTCTTTAAAGCATCAGTCAGGACTAATTCTCTGTTTACTCTCAAACACATTACACTACAGTAGTGGGTGCCGCCTACTTATTGTGGTTAAAAAGCCTTTGTTATTGCTGTACTGAAGCCAGACCAGTGTTTCCTGTGTGTGGCTGTAAGGTGCTGTGTGTACAGCAGGTTTAAAGACAATGTGAAACGGAAATTCGAACGCCTTTTTTTCCGCAAGGTGACGTATTTCTGAGTGAAACGGCATATTTGAGCGGGCAGGACTTTGGTTTTATAGGTAAAAAAGGTCAATTTTGATTTCAGCTTGTCTTTAAAGATCTCTGCGGCTTTGGGGGCTTTCTGTGTTCCAGTGAACCAACCTGCAGGGCTCCGAACAGCATCATCTCCTCCTCGGTGCAGTCGTTGTCCTCCAGCAGAATCGCCCAGCGCGCCTGCTCGTACAGCTGGGTCAGACGCACCACATCATACTGATTGGCAAAGAGTGGCAAAGAGAAACACAGTGTGGGAGCCAGTATGAGAGTGAAATTTACAGCATGTAGGTTATAATATATCATCTCATTGACACAGTTCCCACTAAAAAAGAGATCTTCTCACACAGAGGCACTCACACACACACACACACACACGCACGCACGCACACACGCACACACACACACACACCTTGGGTTCCACGTCATGAAAGGTGTAGTATTTGAAGCGAAGCCACAGCTTGTCGTTCTCCAGCATTCCCTGTTGCATGAGTGAGCGCGATGAATCCAGCCATCTGGATAAAAAGAGACAGACATCACATTATAAATGTTTTGCATTCGCAATATTACGAGCCTTTCAACCGTCTTTGCTCGTACCTGGTGTGGATGTGTGTTTTGTCCACCTTGCTGGCGGGTCGATACAGTTTAGCGATGCTCTCCGGAGCAGGAGATGGCTGGCACACGGACAGCATCTTATAGACGGCCCCCGTTTTAGGGGAGTCGGCAAAATGAGCCGGCATGCCACTGTACAGAGTTGGAACTGAACCTGAAGGTACAATTTGGTTTTAGACGATGCAAAAAACTCAGTTCTTTTTAATTGTTCTCATAAAAATGTACAAGTAGGTTCATATTGAGGAGTAGATTCATTTTGGACTGTAACAGTACTGATTTAAGATACACACCTGAAATACCTGATGTCAGTGGCATGTCTGCAAGGTCATACTCCTCTTCCACAGAATCTTTGTCTTTTTTTTTCTTTTTCTCCTCCACTGGCCGTAGCAGAGACAGTTCCTCTGGACGGCGGATGTCTGACAGAAAACAGAAAAAGAAAGAAACAGAGAGACTGAGGGAAACAGAAAAAAGTCACCCAAAACCTGTTTTGAAGACTATAATGTTTAATATTAGATAATAAAATAAATTGCTTAACGTGGCAGTTTTACACAAAAAAATTATTAGACGACTGAAAAAGGTGCAGAAGGGCCTATAGTTTTACCCACATCAAGAAATACAAATTCTATGAATATGCAATTTGGAAACACCCCCAACTTTACACATGACTGCCCTCTTTCCCTAGCTGTAAGGTCAACTGGCCAATAGCTAATAAGCCAGTAAGCAAAATGCCTAGTTAACCAACATAAGCTTCATGTTAGCTAGACAGCATCGGTCTGACTGGGATTTCAGTGTATGAGCCATTCTTCACGCTCTAGAGTCGTGAACTTTTAGACGTGACTTTGCATGAGACTTTGCGGGGTGTGTAATGTCACAGCCCCCTCACATGCATGTTGCTCATCTTACTTAATAGTGCAATCCGGTTTGACAGGCCACATCTTCCGATTGTAAAGCTAATGCTGCAGTATTCCTTCATAAAAGACTAATTGAAATCCTACAAGTCATAGGTCGAATTCCAAATGGCTCATTATTGGGCAAATGGTGCACTACATATGGCGTATATGCTATGTAGTGCACTCATATAGGGAGTAGGGAGCCATTTGGGATGCAGTTGTACATATCTGCTGATAGATCCTTTTTTGTAAATATATCACTGGAGAAATTTTTAAAAATTAAATCTAGAAGAGTGCTTTAACGTGCTCATGAACCTTTTCATAGTGTTCTCGGCTATAACACTGCACCTCATCATAGTATTAAGTGTCTTACTCAGGATCCTGCAGATTCCCTGGACGGTGCGGAACACAGGGCCAGAGAAGCAGGCGCGGAGTCGCAGGGTGACTCCGTTAGGAAGGCCCAGCCGCAGAGGCTTGTGCTGGGGGGTGAAGAGCAGCCGAGCGTCTGCAAGGATCCCACACTTATCCAGCGTCCAGGATGCTCGCAAGAGCCACTGCTGCTTCTGCTCCCACCAAAGAGCATGATCCGACCAGTCCCGCTGCATCTCTGAGACCAGCGCACACGACATACAATCGATATTGCAAGTGTTTACTCATTACACTAATTAGAATGTACTTACTGTATGCAGGAACGAATACCTTGAGAATCATCTAATATCTAAAATATGCTTCGGACGTCAGTATTAACTCTTTTGTTTCTCATGATATTAGCTATGAAGTAAAGACTTTTTGCAAAAACACTTATTTTCCCATTATGAAATGTGTATTTCCCTCCCTCCCATGCAGGCTGTACCATATGGGATATAACTCACCTATTTTCTCTACAATTTTCAGAATGACCCCACCTATGTGGAGGTCAGAGGTTACACTGATTTTGATGGGTGGGGCCTCAGGGCCCAGGTCCTCCACTGTGACTGACAGGTCCCACGCTGCCATACTGAAGGAGCTGGAAAGGAGGAATGAAACAGAGGAAGAATAGAAGTCAAAAAGTCAATAAGAGGCAATAAGATCTCACAATTTTATTACAAATTCATGGTAATATTCGTAAAAGAAGCAATTGGGACAGACGCTGTGATAAATGGAACTCATTTAAAGGAGCAGTTTGTCATTTTCTAGAGCCCTCTACTGCCGGTGAGGCAAATTGCAATTGCTATGAAAACATTGACAAGCTTTCCCCTTGCCCCCAACTGACCCCAGTCCCTCTGTTAAAACTATGTATGCCTCATGAGTTGACTTTTAAGGAAAAGTAACATAGCCATGCAGCTCTGTTCCGGCTGGGTGCAGAGCTTATTTCTGGGTCGGAAAAATGTAAACCTGAAAATAAGAAATTAAGAGATCCGTTGCTTGGCAATATTGTGAATCACAATTGTTTTAAGGTACATTTGAAATTATATGATTATTACAAGACTAGAAGCACCTTAAAACATTACAAACTGCACCTTTAATGTCCAATATGAAATGACTGGTTGTCATTTTCTCTTCCCTAATACACCTGATCGAAATGAATCAAGTAACAGGCTCTCTATGGGTGGCTGTGGATGTGCTAGAGCAGGAAAATCAGAGAAATGTGCAGGGCAGGGGTTCTCTGGGTCCAGGGTCAGAAACTGATAATAAGTACATATTCATATATACACACACACACAGGCACACACACACACACACACACACACACACACATACACACACACACGTGTGCATGGTTAAAAGATTTATCCCTGTACTTTGTGTGAGAGAGAGAGAGAGGCTTAATGGGAATTAATAATATTAATAGGCAGTCAGTATACATTCTGTGTCTTGTTATGGTTTCTAGCCACATGGTATCTACATCACAGAAACACTGAAGGTTCGTGATGTTCTGCTTGCTGTTAAAAAGAATGACTAGGCTTGTCCATCACATGCTAAGCATGAGTGTGCTAATACTCACACGCGCGCCGACAAGCCCAAACACCACCGCCCTCATCCTCCCTGACTACATGACAACACTTTTCCGTGTCTTGTCTTGCAATAACCCATACTTCCCGTTTTACTGATATCACATTGAGCCAAGTTTCCTCTTTCAGTTTAACATCTTGAGCCACTTTTAACCATACACAACCATGTGTGTGCATACAGCCTCGCCACCAATGTTGGGGGGACAACTGGAGAAGTTGTCGGGCCCGGGCCAGATGGGGGTCCAGGGAAGTGTTGGTCAGAAACATCATGCATGGTTGGACATTAGGAATGGCAGTCCTGTGTGAATATGTGTACATGCTCATGCCATATATTTAATCTCTTAGCTTATGACAATGACAACCATATTATAAGGAAGATTAAACAAGCTAAAAAAGAATTCCAAAAGGGTTATTTGGATGGTTAAGCTTTCTAGAGGTGTACTTAAAATCTGTTCGGAAAGGGAAACCCTCTGTAGTAGGGTCCTTCAGAAGGAGTAAGGGTTTTCCCTAGAAGTGCATTTTTATACAACATGTAACTGAGCAACATTAGGACATGGGTTGAAACATGGGTAGGTAGAAATCTGTCATCATTATTAATTTCCTTGTACTTTACATTTGTTATACACAGTTATGAGTACTTTTCAAGCGCACAAATTAAGTATATCCAAACTTAAGCACATTTACCTTCTAAATAACAACACTTCTTAGCATGATGTGATATTGTATTTCATTATTACTTAAACTTTTCAAAATATAATTTACAAATAGAAATTGTATTAAGCCGTGTAATAAGAAATTAAGCAGTGTGGTTATTGTTATTTTTATTTAATTTAATTTAATCATTATTCAATAATATTAATAAAAATAATTAAAAATAACAATAACCACACTG
>JAOUQW010000034.1:11598683-11610419 GCA_028565825.1 Olivaichthys viedmensis | reverse complement strand
AAGTTGCTGTTCTCTCTCTCAGTGAACAAAGCTTTATGTATTGCTCTTCTGATGGTGAGGTCACTTTTGGTCTGTGCTTGATCGCGTTGTGGATACGACTGATCCAGTTTCAGCAAAGCCTTTTAGCGTGCCATACAGTGCGTCACGCACACGGTGGCTCACGCTGCTTGATGTTTTGTTCCCTGTCACGTGAGTCATGGTAAATGTTACCAGCTGTTCCTCGTCTGTCTTCCCTTGCTTTCTACGTATTTAAATACCCGCTTGTTTCCGTCCTGTGTTGTCTTCTGCTTAGTGTGTTAGCACACCTGTCATGGCGTGCAGTGTCGTTTCAGTTCTGTATGAGAATAAAAGTTCGATGTGCAACAAGGCTTCACATTTGTGTCCGGCCTCCACCGTGGCAATGAAAAAAATCCCAGATTTTCAATGCGGGCTCAGACTTTTGGACCCCACTGTATGTACAGCATTTTGAAGGTTGCAGCAATTTTGGGTTTAAGGGACTAAGTACTAACTTGAGGACTATCTGAATTTAATGCTATATTTTGCAGGCATTTGTTGTCTTCTTTTGATGGAGGGATTGACGTTTGTGGTTCTGCTGGTTCTGTGCCCCTATTCTCCTTCCCATAGCGCTATTGATTATATTAAGTGAGTGGTACCACTAATGTATCACTGAACACAATCAGGAACAAGACAAATAAGAGGCTGTCTAAAAGGTTCAATCCCCTTAACTGGTAAAGACTGTAGGAGGCTCTTCACAGGAAATGTAATACTAAATAATTTCATGAAGCCTTGTGATAAGCTAGTGTATTACCTGTAACGTATTAACTCACATTAATTGCATTTGTTAGGTTTCATGCAATCACCTTTGGATAACCAATGAGTCCAAATGACCCATTACATATTTTATATCAATTTGAAAGTAGCATCTTCATTATAGAATTAAGCAGAATAAAGAGACACACGCGCGCACACACACACACACATCCTTCTTCCCTGAAACTTCACTGAGAGCTGATCGATCACAAGATGGAAAGGGAAGGAGAGTGTGAGATGTAAGGGTGGGTGGGAGAGGGGAGGACTGTTTGCGTGTTGTTCTCAATAAAGATTGGATTTCCAATAAGTTCGCCTCCACCCCCTGTCCTCTCTCTCCTCCTTCTCACAACATTTTACAACTCTTGGCTCCTGCTCTTCCCCTATAAAATACACCCAACATAAAATCCACTAGCACTTAGGAACTGTCCTCCTGAGAGGCGGGGACCAGGGAGGGGTAAACATCCTCTTTACACTACTAAATCCATCCATCCATTGATCTGTCTATCCATCTAGTAAATTAGGGAGGATATACTGTTGCAGGTTGGTTTATTAAGATGCGTGGCTTCATGAAGAGCCGATTGTTAAGCTGTGAGCTAGAGAGAGAAGGGAGCAACACTCAGTGATGTCTTTAAGTCCCAGTAAAGCATATGACGTTCTAATAAAAAATTTCTGTTAAATATTTGTTTGATTTCTTATTGTTATTTGGTAAGTTTGGAACTTAAAAGCTACAATCAGGGTAGACACAATTCTGATAACGCCCCAAAAGTGTGTTTTGAACTACAACACTTTCATGCAGAAGAGTACGACACATGAAACTCAAAGCTAGAGGCTTTGATCAGAATTTCTCCTTTAACATCTTTTTCATCAATGACCCAATAACTGCAGCTAAACAACTCTGACAGCGCCTGCTCCCTTAGACAAGGGCTTTTAGGATATGTCTCATCGTCAGACCTTCTTGGCTTAGGAAAAGAGATTGAATTTGACATGTTAATTTGAAATTCCCCTTTGCCTCTTTGTGTTTAGCTTAATCTGATTGGAGGAGGAGGAGGATGAATATTCTGGGCCACAGATAACAGATATTGCAAACCAGATTCCCAGGAAGGCAGAGAAATGATGCCAGATAAGAGTGACGCCATCCGATATACTGTAAATTGGAACGGAACCCAGCACCCCAGACTCTTCTCTTTTTTTTTACTTTTTATTTCACTGGCACTTGAGATAAGAGAGCTCTTTTACTGTGGTTAAATGATTTATTTATTTATTATTATTTTATGTCCCCCCCCTGACTGACAGTGGTATTATCTAAGAAGCCCTGGGATATGTCTTGCAGATCAGAGAAAATGGCTCTGGAGTTCAAAGAAAGGGATCCTAAATAGAGTGTAAAAGAGTGAGCAGCACGTAATGCAGCTTTAGGCTCATACGGCCTGGTAGTTCAGTTTATACGGTGTATAATTTACATGTAGACATGTGTTCTTGTAACCCGCAGTGTGTGATATTTACACAGCTTCAGCATGGAAGTATGGGCATACGGGGGGTGAAAAATGTGTAGACATCTCTAAATAGGCCTGAAAATGCATCTTATTTGTCAAAGTGCGTAAGCCATTAAATCTGTTATCTGTTGCAAATGAGGCTCAGCATTCCGAGCTCCTGGTTCAAAACCATCTCTCACTAGCGTAAGCGAATTTAAAATGAGTTCACGCAGTGAAATCTCACATCTCTCAGCGTATGTCACATTGTTGCTAATTGGAAGCTGGGCTTGATGGAGGGAAACAGTTGTCACACGCCTAATAAATTCATTGCAATCGGAGGTGCTTACAAATTTTCAGTCGAGTGTGATGCTATTTTTCCAGTGAGTTTATGCGTTTTTCACATTTACTACAAAATACTTGGAAGCCCAGTGCTTTAGAAATTGTTGTATATTAGGGTTGAAAAACTTGTTGGAATAGAACCTAAATGATTTTAGTTGCAAATATGAATGTGAAATGATGAGTTAATGAACAAATATGCTATTCAGATCTATGTGAATGTTCTGCATCATCTGGAATTTCAAGACTGTTGACTGCTTTAACTGAACTTCTGTTTGATGTATGAGGAGTCAACTCTCAGATGCTGAACCTTTAATGAATGGTATAGTGGTTTTAAAACAAACTCAATGAGATTGCAGAAAGGCATGCATAGCAATTATTGCAGACCTCGTTAAAAGCCTCCCACCCCTTCCATTCTCTTCCAATCAATCGCCACTTTAGCTCAAATGAACGAAGCTTGAATGTTGGCCTTCTCTTACTCTAATTAGCTTAATTGCCCCGATGTGGTAAATGCAGGAAGAGGAGACATGCTGTTCATCAGGGACATCATCTGAAAGCTTGTTATATAGTTCTGTTATGCTAATGTCAAAATTGTTTTAACGTTTCCAGTTGGGTCTTGCTCTATGTAGTGCAAATTGTACAAACTCTCAGTCTAGTCTTTTGGGACTTTCGGGGAGAAAATTGGTCTTCCTCAAGTTAAAGTGCTAAATCTATATTTAACAAAAAAATGGCCATTCAGGTGAAGCCAAACTCTAGTAAAATAGTCTGCATGTAGATGAACTCCTCCGTTAGTTATCATTTTGATGTATCAGTTGACTAATCAGTTGACTAATCAGTCAACACAGTATTCACACCAGTTCGCCCAGATTAACCTTGCTTGTTTTCTCTCTTTCTGTCCCTCTCGCTTGCGCACGCACACACACGCACACACACAGTCAGACAATTTCAGGTACCTAAGATGCATTAGACCACATGTGATTATCTGCTCCCATGTTTGGCTGCTTATAATAGGCCTATAACTAATAAAACACAGTTATGATGCTGTGAATTATAAATATCCATTGATAAATTCACACACATTTGGGGTGCAAATAACTACTTATGGACATTTTAAGTACACAGCTAGCTCATTCGTCCACACACACTGGCGTGAGCTTATAAAAAAAAAAAAAACTCTTATTTGTGTTAGGTGGACACTTGCACTTGCCTCTCATTATATTGATCCATGTGTTGCTTACATGGGCATTACCACACTCTTCAGATTGAAGACATGTCTGCTATTAAACACGGTGTCCATTAGTTTTCTCTCCACTTTATTCTCTTGCCCCATTGACACGAGTGCCATAAATGGCCATTATTTTCAAGAGGATTTTCCTTGAAATGTCAGGATCCCATGAGGTCCTTTTCCATGATTCGTATGTTTTGATTTTATATTTGGAAGCATGGAAAAAACATTTTGTTGAACTCTTGATGTATTCTTGTAAAACTAAACACAGAAATGCTGTTCAGCACAACTGGTTTAATTTTGATGTATATTTATATATACTGATAGAAAAAAACAAGCTGTTTATTATTTACTGCAGAGAAATTTCCATAAAGAGAAAAAGTGACAGATTTGCTATTTTGTTCAGATATTTCATTTTCAAAATGCATCATAGAAGTCAGGAAAATTAAAGGGACTATATACTATTCTGCTGACATTCCTAACACTTCATCTTTACAAGCAATGCTCCCGATTTCTAGCAATAATTTGGATAAAAGATTGTCCACAGCCATTTAAAAGAATGACTGTGTTCTGATTCACACCCCATTGCCCATACAAAAGATACAGAGGTCCACAGTGTTGTAATAGTTATTTTTGTCCCTGATTTCTGTTGTCAGTACTTTAAGGGCATGGATGGATATTACTGGCGGTTCTTGATGGTGACATAGTTAGACTTATGGAAATGTCCACTGACCACTTTTCATGCCCTTTATTAGATTAAATTCTCATGTTATTCTCCAGACAGTGGTTCTGTATCGATATCTCCTTCCCATTAGCTTGTATTAGGTTAGTACCAAATTTACTGCTCTATCTGTGTCAGCCTGTCAGTTTGAGAGAGATGTCTCACTCACATGATTGTCTTTGAATGGGCTTTTTTTTCCCCTTCGAACATCTCAACTAGCTTGTTTTTTTTAAGCTCTGGTTTTTATTGTTTCACTGAGGGAGTGAAATTACTTAAGTTAACATAGAATGTGTACTAGAAACCCCTTACATGTGAGGGGTGATAAAGCCACTGTTTTTTCATATATGTGATGTCCAGTTAGCAAATACCTGCATTTTTTAAATGATTGATTTCTTAGTAGGCATGAAACCCTAACCTCTTGTCTTGTTGTTTTTCTTGGCACCTTCTCCCCCACCCCTTTATATGCTCTTATTAAAAGAAAAGAAACCCAGCAAATTGAGTTCCTTCATTGTCAAAACCGTTATCACCCCTGTCAGCTTTCTGGGCCGGGAACAAAGTAATTCAGCACAGGGGAAAAAAACCTCCAATACAAAACAGGAAAACGTAAATGAAAACCAAAGAGAGACAGAGAAAAATGAGAAGAGTAAGAACCTATAATCTGAATCACAAACAAAAAACGGACTCTTTTCTTTTTCTTGTTTTTGTTGTTGTCCTAGTAGGAGTCCCCAACAAATGAAAGGCACCCATTTTCCTCCTCTCATATACAGTACAGGTAGTAAAGTGATAACTATACACACCTGGTCCCTCAGCATAACATTATCTTCATGCTAACATTATATCCCTTTAACATGACTTAGCTCAAGGACATAAACGGGTAGAAAGAAAGAAAGAAAGAAAGAAAGAAAAGTTCCCCAAACCTTCAGTGTTTGATAATGTCAATACCAAGACTGGTATTTCTGGCACTTGTTGTTCTAGGTTTTATTCCCAGGGGATCATTATCCCAAATTGTAATGGGTTACAAATAGACTGGAAATAGACTGAAGGAGGCACAAAGGGTACATTGGACTAGGGGTGTGCCAAGTGAAAACCTGCTGTATGACTGTGTATGACAATGAGGCCATTTGGTAATCTTTATTTTAATAGAAATTATGTGGTGCCAAGAGACATGTAGCATAAGCGTAATAAATAAATAAAAAATAATAAAAGGCTTCAGAAGGTGCGTTGGTTTTGCATCTGCCTTGGGTGGTTTGGGACACATTGTTTTTTTGGGAAAGAGATTTTTCCTTTTTAAACTTAAGACTAACAAGAAATTCCAATGACATGCGTCACTGGTGTTCCTTGTAATCTGAAAAATATGCTAAATAATTTCACTGATTGTTTCTACAAACTCTGTTATTGTTTAATTAACTGTTAAATTTGATAAATGTTTAAAACAAACTGTACAATTTTAAGTCATTAAGAGATATTATGGATACAAATGCTATATAGGCTACTTTAGAATTGGCACACCCCTACTTTGGAACCTAAGACAATGAACAAACCCCTACTCAGCTACTTTGTCTTAAAAATAGTGGCCAGAAAACATAGGACATAGTATAGAGGCTATCACGTGTAAGCATAATCTATATCTGGTATTCCACCTTCTCTGTATCCACGGTTGGTTCCATAGCCTGGATTTGCTGTGTGATTGAGGGTGCTCCTGTAAAGGGTTGTATTATTTGAGGGGAATATAGTATGAATGTATGTCATGTCCTCGACTTTTGCCTTTGGCTGCATGGGCTGATGGGCCGCCAATGGCGTCATCTGGAAACCAGGAGTTCCGATCTCTAAGATCGAGGTGTCCTTAATGGTACCAGATTCTACATAGTCATCATAATGCTTGCCAGCACTACGGGACCCAACAACATCACGCGCATAGACAGTATGATCATCAGCTGTAAGATATCCTGCCCTATGTCCATACCAGCAGAAGATCCCAAAAATTAAGAACAGGGAAACACATGCAGTCACCCCACCTATAATCCCTGCAAGTGGTAAAACAGTTAGTTCGTCTATACCCTGATCTTCCTGACCCTGGTCAACACCAGGCTGAACCTGGAGATCTGCTGTCTCTGTTCTGGCACAAGCAGGGTGTTCATGCTCTGAGTCAGTGTTCAAATTCAACCCCCCTGTTCCTGTAAATGATGTCCTTTTTCCTTTACTGACAACGAGAGGCACCACGCAGATAATATAACTTGACTGTGGTTGTAGTTGAGTGAGTAAATACTCTCGGCGGTCCCCTGGGACTAGTGTCTCTGTAATAGATCCCATGGCTGGGTTGTTGCTTAGTCTTAACCAGGAGAGCCTGAAAGCTGAGGCTGGTTGAGCAGCCTGCCATGTAATATGGGCTGTCTCTGGAGTTAAAGGCTTTACACTGATCACCAATGATTTTCCAATATCCTCACCTTCACCCTCTACAGAACTGTCCTGTCTCAAGTCAGGGTACCTGTGTATGGGTCGTCTAGACCTGAGTGTAAAGAGAGAACCCTGAGGAAGTGGGAGGGTTGTTGTGGTTGGGGTGTCAGTTGGAGAATCCCCTTTGTCTCTTTTAGCTCCATCGCCTCCTGCAACTCCTCCAGGTCCATCCACAGCTGCCTCACATTGCTCCATTTGACTTGTGAGGTCCCTAAGTGATTTGCCTCTGACCTTTTCTGGTCCATGACATGTTAGACCCCTCACTGTTACTGACGAACCTCGGACATGCAACCAATCGTGGAGCCAGCGTAGGTTGCAGCCACAGTACCAGGGATTCCCACGGAGAAGCAGCTGTGAGATGCTGTCCAAGTCCCTGAACAAACCCCTAGGAAGGGTTGTAAGGTTGTTGCCTGACAAGTCAAGCTTCTGCAGCCTATGCATATTATCCAAGGAACCCCTTGGCATGCGAGTCATGGCATTATCCTGCAGGTATAGTCGAAGAAGGTGCAGGCTAGGAAGGTTTAAAGGTGGTGACTGAAGAGAGTTGCGTACCAAAGAGAGCTCTGTTAAATTAGACAGCCGTGAAAATGTGTCGTCAGCTATGCGTTGATTTGCTAACAGGTTGCCGTCCAAGAAAAGGCGTCTTAGTGAGGTGAGTCCCCTGAATGCATGTGTTGGAATTGTAGAAATTCGATTGTCATCCAATCGGAGCTCCTCAAGTGATGATGGTAACCCCGATGGTATACTTGAAAGGTGGTTGCGTGACAAGAAGAGAAGTCGTAGTCGTGGATTATTTGCAAATGCCTTGTCTTCAATGCTTACAGTTGAAATTGAATTATCATCCATGTGGAGCTTCTCCAGCAAGGGTAAACGTGCAAGAGCTGCACGAGGCAAAGTTCGTATATTGTTGTCCTGAAGGTGGAGTTCACGTAACGATGGAGGCAGATGTGTTGGAAAATCATCAAGTTCATTGTCATAGAGATAAACTACTCGAACAGTCATTCGCCGTTCCAGGGAGGTTGGTAGGCCAGCGTTATCAATGCGATTATTTTGTAAATAGAGCACAGCTGCCGATAACGGTAAAGGTGGTATGATGCTTAGTCCACGGTCATTGCAGTAAATGAAACCGTCATCACATCTACATGCTGATGGACACGGCACATCGCCTTGAAGCTCTGCCTCCCCAAGTGCTGCCTCCGTGATAGCAGCTGTTGCTGCTGCAAATTCCAGCACTTCCACCAATAAAGTTAGACAAAGGAGCAGCAGGAACAGCCAGTCTCTGAGCTCGATCAGACTTTCAGCTGCCATAGTCTTTCAGTTTTCTCCAAACTGCTCAACTCCTCTTGAACCCTTTTTGAGGCGAACTCAGTATTTGGAATAGAACTTTATTCTGCCACCACTTTTTGGACCTGTGGGGAAAAATAAGAGAAAGGTGAATAAACTGTGCAGAAGTTAATGATGCATTGACCTACACTACTGTAGATGCACCTCATCACACAGAACAGTACACTCCTTTTATAAGCCCTGCACGTGTTTTCATTACATATGTGTTTTTACACATATAAAAATCTATTAGTTTTGCTGGTGGGTGGAGGATGACAAGAATGAAACAGCATGAAACTGCATTTGGTAAATAGGTTATTGCTTCGGTAGTGTTCTAGACGGAGATGAAGACTAAAAGAATGAAAGTAGACAAAAAGCAAATAAAGGTGGAATGAGAGAACAGGATACACAGGAAGCATAAGAGATAGTGGGATTTCGGGAGATGTTAAATCTGATTGGCATTACAGATGCTGAAAAACAGTTACTCTTGTGTTCACAAAATGACCTTTAAGTTCTATTATAATTATAATCTTACATTGTGCAGGGTCTGAATAAATCAACAGTTTAGTTTTAGTTTGACTTTTATAAAATCCACACTGGAGTCCCAGCTTTCATTTGCAGCTTAATTTGCATTTGGGATTTAGGGAAAAACAGATATTTGCTACAAATTATGCATGTCTGTGGATGCTGTTTCTGGGCAGTAATTGTTTCCAAAATAAGGTGAATTATTCACAGAGATTGCTTGGACTGCTCAAGAAAGACAAAGGTCTGTGTCTAAATAACTGTTGACTAGCAGACTATGCTTTGTTTTATATTCTCCGTTTTATGTAGGCTTTTGTCATCACCAAAGGGAGTTGGAGGAGGGAAGAACACTTGCAATTAAGATGGAAATGACTTCTACATGTTTCATTTAGCACCTTGTCTCCTTAAAATACAAAAAAGAATACATTGCATTCTGTCCCCTTGGGGGGGGGGGGGAATACAGCAAAAAAATTATAATAAATGAGCGATATATCTTTTTTTGTTGTTTTCTTTAACAAACTAAACAAATTGCTGTCATCTTGGAAGGGTGAGAACAAAATAATGTAAACATCAACTGAAAAAGTGGTCAAAATAGTTTGTAAAAAAAGTGACAGGCGCAGAAACTATTTTTGTATTGAGGACAGCAGTGACAAAAATCCTGCCTACATATGCCAAAGATGTAAAAACTGCCTCAGGAAAGAGGAACTGTGATTGTGAAGTCGAAGCTCACCATGAAGGATATTTGGACACGTAACTAAGGCAGTTGACAAAATAACCACAACCCCAAAAATTGATACAACTCATTTTGCATCTCTAACACAGTGTCTATGGTGGGTCATTAATCAATGGATCAATTGCTAAATCGTTTGACAAATCCATAAATAATTATTGAATGTATTAAGCAATATGCAAATTGATGGATAAACAGATAAAGCAATATATAAAGGAATAAAAAATACAAAATTAATAAATTAATAGAGAAAAGAAGTAGAATAAGTAAAACTGATGATAAAAGTGGAAATTTCATTTTTATTTGCTTTCCTTGCTACACAAGGGAAAAATGAGGTGCGTAAAAGTTAACAGCAGCTGACTGATCTTGGGTTCAACTGGTTGTACACTCCAAAATTTTTGCCCAAATTTACCAAATCAGACGCTAATTTCCACAGAGTTCCAATCTCGCTCCAGATCGATCGTTAGCCTCCCAATGTTCTCAAACATGTTTTTATAACTGAAAACCTACACAAGTCTTGTAGTCTAAGATGGCCAGTAATGTAATTGAGTGACAAACACAGAAAATAGCTAATGACAGAGCTAGGAGGGAAAAAAATGGACCGAGACGTATAATCACTCTGCGTGTGCAGTGCCAAATGCACAAGTGCCTTTATAATGGATTGTATAAAAATGACCACAACCGGACTGACTAAGAGCTTCTTGTCTGTGCAAATAAAAGCACAAACAAGTATGGCAAGATGCAGCATGCCTAGCTCCATCATTTTTTGTGTCACATGATGATTGGATTGCACTGATTTTCTCGAGATTTGGGATTTTAAGGATTTTTGCAATGCCTATATGTTGTGACGAAACTTGCTGTGCATGTGGGGCCTTGTTTTTGTCTCATCGTTTAGTGTGCGCACCCTTACGACATAAAGACCAGAAATTTTGTTTAAAAAAAACATGAAAGTGTGTGATGCTTTAACTTTACTTAGAGTTACCATCTGTTGAGTGTCTTGAATTGAGCTTCTCTGAACCAAGATAAGTCGGACATTTTCGTAATTCATTTTTAGATGATTATCACACTGGTTTATTCAGTCACCACTACTCAGTGTGATAATCTAGCAAACAGCGTTATGGGTAATGAGAAGCTGTAACTTCAGCCAGCTATGACCAGCGACAGCTTCTGTAACAATCTGTGAAATGATTGACGGCAGTATGGGCCCCCTCTTCTTGCACAATGGATAAATCAATAATAAGTGCAATAGATAAAGCTATTAACAAAAAACTAAAAATGTATTAATAATTTGTCTTCTGCTTTATCTATTCATCCATCAAATGTGAAAATGTGTGCATAATTGCACATTTCTTAATTGATCGATTTGTCAATTAATTTAATTGAGTGGAACAAACAGGCTTTGTGTCAACTAAATCTACACCAACAGCGTCACAAAGTTGATGCCAAAGCTATTTGTGAAAACCATAGAATAATGTAGTGACCACAAAACATAGACATTCGGCCTGTAGTCGAAAATATGTGAAGACGCATATTAGAGCTTGAAATCGACAATAGCCTTGATCCAAATTCTACATGTGTTGTACAAGCAAACTAAGCCTTACCGCAGGTTTTAATGGATGTTTATCCATTTGGGGGATTTTATTTCTTGGTGGAGGCACAAAAGAGACACGACAACACCTGTTTGTATTCTTACATGTTTTGAGAGCAAAGGTGTGTGTGTTCTCTTTTGGGGCCTCATTCTTTTTGCTGCCTGCTCTCTCGTGGGGGTGCAGTCGGGCTTGTTTGTGTTGTTGGCCAGGCCAGATGGGAGTTGGTTAGCTGCCCCTCGGCTGCACACATTGTTGCCTCAGGCAGCAACTACATGCAAAACAAGCCCTTGAACAGAGCTAGCTCAAATGCAAAACTGATCGAGTTGGTTTTCACAGACAGGTGGAGAGAAAGATTTGTAGTGAGAAATAATTTTGCATGTGGTTTGCTATGCGTATAGATGGTATTCGTAACAGGTGTAAGGGAGGTCTTTTAAAGAAACTGATTTACCAAACAAATATATATATATATTTATGTGTGTATGTGTGTATATATATGTGTGTGTGTGTGTGTGTGTGTGTGTGTGTGTGTGTGTGTGTGTGTGTGTGTGTGTGTGTGT
>JAOUQW010000034.1:11587334-11598583 GCA_028565825.1 Olivaichthys viedmensis | reverse complement strand
TATAGATATGTAACCCCTAAATAACTTATTTTTGTCAGTAAAATAACATTGCATATTTTCTAACAACCTGTTTTCACGTCGTCATTATTGGCTATTGTGTGTAGATGTTTGAGGCAAGAAATGAACTCCTCCACGTTTCATTACATTACAGACTTATTCTGCAGTAGATGAGGGTGAAAGGGGTGTGCAGACTTTCCGGCTTGACTGTGTGTGTGTGTGTGTGTGTGTGTGTGTATATATATATATATACATTTAATGTATGTATATAAAATGTATGTATGTATATATATTTGTTTGGTAAATCAGTTTCTTTAAAAGAGGCACATCTATGTCTTCAGACATTTTTATTCAAATGGTGAATGTTCTTTTGTCTACTGCATCATTTTTAAGACTGTCACTGGCCATGAAAAGAGGTACTGGAGAAGAGAAAATGGAGAGCAATTTAAATGTCATATTTAATTGCTCGATCAGTCTGTATACATTTGGGTACATTTTTAGCGTAAAATCAACTGTCTCTCCATGCTGACGGTGTTTGTCATCGAGCGGGTAGGTGAGGGAGGTGAACACAGAAAATAGTAATGTCGAGTTGCCACCTTTTTGAATATATAATAAAATATCGTCGTCTCATTTGATAATATCTTTGTATCGTAAGCCAGATCTGAGTGGGTATGCATATGTTTTGTGTGTGTTATTATATAAAAAAAAAGGAAGTGTGCCCTGTGTGTGTGCTCTTAGACTGCAGACACTCTGCTAGTCACACTGTGATACACGTTCTGAATGAATAAGTCCCACAAACGCATACACTATAACACAGTAACACTCCTGCTTCTCCGCCTTCATTTCCAGCTCATTTCCCCCCCCACATTTAAACGATTTAATCACTGGCAATTTTCTTAACCGGGCCCTCCTGGTACCCCTTCCTCTGGTAACTCTTCATCTGTATTTATGTTATCTTTTTCTGCTTTTCCATTACTATTTGGAATGATCTCGTCTGGCTTGTATCAGTTACTGTATCTAGCTCATTTTCTCTCTCTTTACATCATCTTTGCTTTTGGTCCTTTTGTGCTTCATTGTTTAAAGTATAATTGGGGTAAATTAGTTTCTGCTTGTTGCCATGTCTTTTATCCTCCACTGTTCCACCAGGCCCATTTCTCCTTGTTTTATGTAACTTGTCTAAAATTCTAACCAGAACTGCACAGTTTACACAATTCCTTCATCTTTTATTGTTGCTGAGTTTAATGATCACATACAAAAATGTTAAGGAAAAAGATATCTTACCTTCTTGAGTGAAATTGGTGGTCCTTTTTTGCGTCAGTAGTAGCTTATTAAGTGTGAGTACTACTGCGGGTGGATCAGACCGTGAATTGGTATTGAGATCAAATCTTGGTAAAATCTTCAGTCTTATTGCATGTCCCGTCACTTCATTGAGTGATGCCCATGGCAGCCATTACTTGTGGGATTCTTGAAAAATGTAGGCACAGAGACCAGCATAACTCCATCCAGAAGAAGTTTTCAGTCTTAACCAGTCCAAGCAGTTACTGCGTGTCTTCACTCACAAAGCCAAAAGACCTTGTAGCTGACGTTTTCAGTTGAAGTCTCAGTACATCCAGAGGCGTTGTCATTATTCTGATTGTATATCACATGGCGTTGGACGGAACATATGCTTGCCTCACTTTTGAGACGGCGTCACCTGTTGAGAACACAGAAATCGTAACTAAATGAAAGCGTTCAGATTCCAACTGCATTACTTTAAAATCCCTCCTTTCGCCAAAAAACCCCCCAAAAAACAAAAACATTCAACAAAATGGCAGCTTTGAAAATAGGGGGGTGAAGTTCAGTGTGAAGAATTAAGTGGAAAATCTCTTTTACAGATGGCTCTAAGCTGCAGCCCAGACCAAAGCACAGTATTACTACTAACTGGGTCACTTCACTGACAGGGCTGAAGACGACAGGGCTGAGGACGGAACTGTGCACCTCCACACAATTTGCATCATTATGTTTCAGCAAAACCAAAAGACTTGCTTTCCCTCTTACCATGAAATTACTGAGGCATCTGTAAATGTTGTGTGCCTAAAATTGTAGACTGTGTATGTGGATGTTTGATTGTTTTGGGTTTGTTTACTGCAATGGCCATTACGGGACCCTAAGTTTTACACAGGTGAACATTATCTTTCTTTTGCAACACTATGATGTATTTCCCAATCCTAACATGTGGCTGATTTGTGGAAGAGTTTGTAATTTTTAAAGTGTCTTCCAGGGCCCATTGACTCCCAATCTAATGGCTCTCCTACGCTTCAATCAGAGATGCAGTGTTCAAAAACAATATTCCTGATGTACAGGGCACAGTGTGGGCAATGCAGAGGGAGCCAGGTGGAAATGGATCACTGGAGAGCTATACTGACCTGCGTGGGGAGATGGCAAACATTTCCAGCTCTCCGAGTTAATTCGAATAGAATGAGGATTTACTGTAGCAATAATGAATGTGTGGGCTAATTAAAATCAATAATGTATTTGGGGATTTTCAGTGAATCAATGCCGGTAGGGGAGGAGCAGCGCAATAGGTGGATATTTAAAATCTAAACTTATGACTCCGATGCATTTCCTGCTGTCCTTAGTTTAAAGTTCATTGTTTACATGATTTTATTTTGATATATATTCCTTTTTTCTCCATCTACCCATTACTCTCTGGCCTGTTACCTTTACCTCTCTCTGCCTTTCTCTTCTTGCTTTCTTCTGCTTTTCAAACCTTTTTTTTTGTACTCCATCTCTTTCCCTTATTGTCTGCCCTTGCTAACCCTCCTTCTCTCTCTTTCCTTATGTTTCTTTCTCTCTCCCTTATATTATACGAGAGTGTGATGTTAGGTAGAATGTGATGATCAGATTTGATGCACGTGTGTGACAACTGCTGCTTGCTGCACCTGCTCTGACTCTGACCTTTGCTCCTGACTGTACGAGCCTGCACGAGTGTCACTGCAATTCGCCATCTATTGCTCACTTCTTACTGCTGCTCATGTCAACAGGCATTATTGTGTATATATATCATTTCAGCTTGTTCGCGCTCAGTAGTGAAAATTGTTCTCTAAAGATTTTGTATATTGTGTGTGTGTGTGTGTGTGTGTGTGTGTTAGTCTGAGAAAAATGTGATTTAAATTCCTTTGCGTGTTTGTAGGTTAGAACAGCCTGTGTGTGTGGAAACTATTTAACCAACCTGTGCACGTAACTCTCCCCATCTCTGCCTTTCAATTTCCCATTTACTGACTGAGGGAGTGAGAGAGTGAAAGTGAGGGAGAGCCAGATGGAGAAGTTAAAGGAAGAAGGAAGATTGATGAATCCATTGGAATGAAATTTGTCGGCAGAAATTACTGTTAGGCCAAGTAGGGTTTAAGCCCAACGGAGCCTGAATTTACCACACACACACACGCATACACACGCACACACACGCACACACTTGCATGCTCTTTGTCTTAGGTTCATGAAGGAACATGAAAACTTAATGACTTATCTCATCCCTCACATGGCTTTGTCATAAAATATTACTAAAGTACATCATGAAATAATTATTCTGCAGCAGATCCAGTTCATTATTAATTCAGGGCAGGTCTTGATAAATGGCGTTGTGATATAGAGCCGTGAACAATGTAAACAGATAGAGTACTTTGTGTTCACGTCTGATTACTAGCACATGAGAATGGTAATACAGCGCTTAATATGATATGATTGGACTTTATCCCTTGGGCTTTGGTCTTGTACTAGATACTGTGTGGGGGTGGGCCTGTGTGTGTGGGGGCGCGCACGCATCTATCAGTCTCCCAGTGCTGCTTCAGAGATAGATGCGGTGATGGACGAGCGGTTGCCGCTGGGCTGCTTGTTTGTCAGGATATTTTTCGACACTCGTATCAGCGTCACATCTCTCATATCTAGTGCTCAAAGCCTTGTTTCCCTGAAGCTTTGCTTTCAACTTCTAGATCCTTGTCATTTCAAAAACATTCCAGAACATTCAAACATTCTAGAACGTTCTACAATCTCCATCCTAATAAATCCTCCACATTAGGACCATGAGCTAATGAGGCTTCAGAGTTTCTATATCAAAGCTGTCCTCGAGGCTCAGTCTAATTATGTACCATTCAGAAGCAGGAGAAAGAACGTAATTGCTACACCAAAGTGCTTTGCCAGGTACTCTCCACAAACACCTTGATGAGAGGTGTCTGGAAACCAGGTTTTTTTTCCCTCCCTCCAGCCTGGTGACAGCTCAGATCTTAAACTGCCTTTGGCTCTGAATAGTAACTTGTGTGTGTATATATGATTTGATGATAATTAGCTAAAGGTAATCAAGGATAACTCGGCAATGGGAGGGAAAATCTGTGGGCGATGTACAGAGACAGAAGGATGTGACCAGCCTCTCAACACAGAGCCGCACACAGCAGCCTTTTTAGCATGAACAACCACAGACTGAAGGAGAGAGAGAGGCGGTGGAGGAGGACAGGGAAAGAAAGAACGGGAGGGTTGAGGGTAAAGGGTAAATAGGATAGACGGAGGAGAGACACCATGTTTAGGGGATTTTCCATCATAGCATTTTCTCAACAGTGGCCTTCTTCACACTCATCTCTGCTATATTCCCTCTCTGCCTCTCTCTTTCTCTTTCCTTCTCTCTCTCTACCAGCCTGTGTGAGACCCTAAACTGTAAGACAATAATTCACACATTGATTGTTTTTCATTCCTAGTTTTCAGGGTTTTTTTGTAGCTTAAACTGGCTCCCATGAGTCTGAGCCATTCTTGAGATTGTAGTATGTGAAACAACAAATGAAGGCTGACCTGCCTTTAACAAACACAGCCTGGCGTACCTTTAACCCTTTAATAGTCTGCTCAACCATTTGGAGATCATCTTTTTTAGTAAGGATATTTTGTTGAAAAAAAATTCTCAACCACTCGTTCGGGGTCGTTATGACTTTTTTTATTTATTATTATTATTTTAATTTTTTATTTATTTTTATTATTTACTATTTAATTTTTAAGGTATTTTGATGTATTTTTATACAAATACACAGATTTATTTTACACAACAAAGATATTTTTTAGAACTTAATTATTTTTGGTATTTATATGTTTTATACTTTAACTTTTAGTTTTAAAATATTATTATACTATTAAAATGTACTCATTTATTATGGTTTTATTTATCAGGTTTTACACACTTCATGCATAAGAAATATGTAGGAAAATTTTCTCTTTAGGTTTAAATAAATAACCATTATCAATAATAGACATCTAAACTGTTTGGTAGAGGCTCATAATAGAAAAATTTACTAGCGTGGTCAGTTAAAATAACATTGTTATTATTATTCCCATAAAGTACTAAGAATTCCAATGAAATCCATTTTTCCATTGCTTTTTCTTGGTGAGACCGTTAAAGGGTTTATGGATTATCACGTTATTGGCTCTAAATATGATGGCGATAGACAAGGCTGTCCATCTGAGTCCTGGACTGTTGCAATGCTATGTGTTTGCGTCTCCAGTTCTCTTTGAACGTCATTAAATTCCAAACAAGATGGGTTTTGAGGATAGATTCTTCTGTGGCCTGTTCTAGTTGCCGTCAGCTTGCCGTTTTTCATGTGTCTCTAGCAGTTTGGCTAAACACAAACAAAGTTGCGCTTCATTTGTTGAACCAGATGGGTCCAGACTGGTCCTTTTTCATCCAGTGGTTGATTTTGATCTCCAGTCTTTTCATAACAGACCTGTTTTATTTATCTCTATGGCGTGGACTCCCACTGGTCTATCTTCACGTAATTTAGCTCTGAAAAATATCCTGCCTGGAGTTTGAATGCTTATTGCGCTGTGTGGCACTTTGCGTTACGGCTAAGTTTGTCAGTCTGTATTGTGCATTTAAACCTGTATTCAGAATGCTTCCTATTTAAGACTTTACTTTTAAATTGGTTAGAATTCCAGCATATGTGCTGTGTTGGTGAAGGTATCGGTGCTTTTCCAAGCCTCTGCTGAGTGTGTAGAGACAACAGAGTTTACTGCACTGACGCATACACTCACAGGTCCTTTCAACCACTGTATGCTTCAGCTGGTGCATATTTTTTCCTCACCTTTAGCTGAATCCTGAAGGCATGAAATCATGGGGGAAAAAAACCCTCTTAAATCATGATTATCACAATAATTTAACCAATTTAGGAACAAAATAATTTTATTGCACTAGTGTTTTATCACTTTGAATGAAAATCATACTGCTCCTTCGTCACATTAATTGAGTGGCTCTCCTAAATGCTAAATATGCACACAATTATACTCTAAATAGATATACCCTCATAGTATGCAACCAAATGGACAGTTGAAACATATAAACGGGGAGCTTGAAATATATATATATATATATATATATTGTGCAGCACTAGTTCAAGAAGAACTTATGTAGCCTATTGTACAATATGATGTGAAATGTAGCTCGAGGCATTGAGAAGAGCTTTTCTTTATCATTATACCATGATTACCATCTATTCATGCTTAACAATGCATGAGCAGTTGTATTGGACATAAATAAAAGGAACTGAGTGTTTGTTCTATCTGTACACGTGAGTGTGTGTGTGTGTGTGAGAGAGAGATACATTGTATGTAGCAAATCAAATGGCTCTGAATCCAATCTCCTCATGGTTACACTCAGCCTAGAATAATTGTCACGCTGTCAGACTATCTCCAGTTCAAACTGTCTCTCTTCCTTAAACGCTCACTCTTTCCCTCCCTCGCTTTCTTTCTCTCTTTCGTCCTCTTCTGTCTCTCTCTTCCTCCTTCACAGACACACACCTGACACTCACACACCTTACACAGCACTGTATAAATACCGCCTATTAAATTCGATGCAGTGTTTTGCGACTGAAATAATTTATGCTTTTCCTCTCCCCCAATTTCCCTTTTTTCTCCTCGTCGCTTCCTCTCTCTGTCTACGTCTCTCACTCGGCCTCTCTCTAATGAACTGGTAAATGCTGTCAGCCCTGTTCTAGTCTTTTTCGCCCCTCTTCCTCTTTCTCCCCTCATGTCACATTAGTTGAATTATATTTGAACTCATCTCGTGTCTGTTGGTAGTTATCCAGCTCATCACGGTCTGTCTTTCTGTCTGTCCTAACGCACTTTAAGCGCTCGTGTCTGGCTTCTAGCTTTTTCTTTCTTTTTATTGGAGTTATGCATGAGCACTGACACTAGCCAGCAAAATCAGGGATTAATCCTAATCATTTTAATCATCTTTCTGCTGAGATAATGTACCTCTTGTTGTGTTTGTTTTCATTCCTTTCCAAGCCCTCATTCGCTTTTCCCCTCTTTCTTTTCTCTGCTTCACTTGCTCTCTCTGTAGCTGTGTAAATGATGCAGTGGCTGGAAATAACCAGGGATTTTAAGCACTGGCTTCTTCACAGCTTTCCTCGCTCTGTGTCTTCTGGTACAGCACACACACACACACACATTTGTGCTCTTTCAGACAGTGCTCATGAACAGCAAACTGTCCAGATTAACGCACAAGCACAGCACATGCACAAAGGTTTAAGGATATATGGAGAAGAAGGGGAAAAAAAAGACTTGTATCTGTCCCTGTGGTGAATCTGTTCAATTACTTGTTTGTTTCATATTTCAAATCAAAAGCCCTATAGGTCATCCTACACCAGGGGTTCCCAACCTTTTTTATAACTCGGATCTGATGAGAGCTGTACATCTCTCCTCCCCAAACCAAGGAAAGATTTATTTCTGTTTTTTTGCCTTTATTTTACACACTTTACTGTAGGCTATTTATACTTTTGTTTCAAAATGTGCGCTATGTCTTGAGGACTATTCAAAATGTTTTTTCACTTATAATTACAAAATTATCCAACAGCCTTTTCTTTTCCATTTTCTCTTACCGGAACATTTAGTTTGTCCATCTTTTTAATAAATGCTCGGGACCATAAATCTAACAAGTGTCCTGTTCCTCTCTAATGACTGATTACCTTGGGTTTGAGATTCATTAATCAGGGACGGGATGTCTGGTGTAATGTGCGTGGAGGCCAGTCGGAAATCATTGTGAACATCAAGTTTGTTGCTTGCCTTGTTTTTATGGCAACGAGCGAGCTAAACGCCGTTTCCGACAGATGCGTTGTTGTAACTTGCGGTGTAGTTACTCTGTTACTAGGCAACGCAATATTACGTTTGTGTTATCCATTTAATTGTCCAGTCTTATTAAGGCACAATGTTTTCATTTTCATTTTTAATAAAAAAAAAAATACTGCCTCAAATATTAAAACAATAACTATTATTTTCTGGTCTTCAAAATTTCTAAGGGCTTGCGCACCCCCTACGATCTTTGGCACCCCCCCAACGGGGACGCGCCCCCCAGGTTGGGAACCAATGCTGTAGAGAGTGTAGCAGGTGTGGACACGTTCTCTGGGTTGATCCAAGTCTTTGGGAGTGCCAAGAAGTGAAGGAAGTGAAGAGGGAGACAAGCAGCGTAGGCAGTGATGAAGTCAGCTTTGTACACAGCTGATTGGCAGTTTGAGGCCTCCAGCAACGAGGAGCTCCACAGTTGCAGAGCTGAGTGGACAGATAAGATCAAGTTGTTAGAGTAAGTCAGAAAGAACAGGCAAACCGACAGTGTAATGCTGTTCTTTCTCATTGTCCTTCCTTGGTGGACTTCTGCAGGTAGACTCCCTTGTCTTTGTGCACCCAAGTCTGTGCAGAGAGCCTGAGGGAAGAGAGGCTGAACTTACTCAAGGAAATACTTCACAACTGATCACTTTGATTAGTCACCAGTTGAGAGGGCTAATTAATTGCTCATTGATCAGTTGCAAGGTGCTAAGAACACTCCACCCCCTGCGACTGCCCAGTTATGGAAGATGGCCAGAAAGTAGAATCTATTCTGGAGAAAATGAAAGCCTAGAGCCCTCTGCTTACTAAGAATCAAACTAAATTAATATTGATGGAGTAACAGCGACCTCAACAAAACACTAAACCACAAAGTAGCCCAAGTATCAAATCAAACAGTAAATAAATACTTAGAGTCTGTGTACTGTCTAGCACTGTCTACAACAACTGAATGCACTCTAAATGCTTCCACACAGAATTTTGCCATGTATGAGAATGCTATTATTAGATAATGATAAGGATGATGATTATTATTATTATTACCATCTGAAATATAGACATGTAAGGTTTAGATTATGGGCCTAAACTGCACAATGTAGCAGAAATATTGTATTTCTGGCCAGGAAAAAAAATACACTTTGTGCGCATTGGTCTAGTGTAAAAAGCCACATTGATTAACATGGGAGCATATAGAAAGCATGTCCATCTGTTGTAAAATGGGCTTAAATGTACTATCACATCGCAGTTATCTGCTGTCTACACTGGAAAGTCAAAATGTAAACAAACTACAGACTTATCAGCTGTTATTTTGAGGCTTCAATGGCATAAGTGGATGAGTAATTAGTAAATAATAACATAAGTTATAATGACATTAGTTAGCTGTTTTGAAAGCAGCTTTGTATCAAATTATCTCGCTAACAGTAGTCCAGTTAGCAGTTAGCAATCAGTGACACAAAAAATGGTATTCACTTAACCTGAATCTTCCATCCCATAAGAAAAAGGCCTGTCAAAATCATGTATGATCATGAGCTTGTATATGTTGGTTATATATCAAACAATGTTATTTTTTACATGATTATCGCCCTTTCATACAGTAACATATTTTTCATATTTGCCCCCATTTACTCACATCATTTTGAATTTTACATATAAATCTTATACCATATACAAATGTTTTTAAAACGATGTTTCAATTATTATAGTTCTTAAAACATACATGGTTAAGGAGCTATAATAATTTTAGAATGAAACATACATGTTAGTTCTACACCACATTTATTTTATAAGTATTGCATATGACATAGGCTACATGTTTTTATATATGAGAGCACTTGCCTCCATTCTGTTTATGTCTGTCACGTCCGGATCGGGGGTGAGGTAAGGACACAAGCGTGCAGCCATTTAACAACATTTATTTACTCACATTAAACATCGAACATGAAGAAACAAACACGGAGCGTAACACGGAGCAACATGCAACATGAAATTAACAATAACTAGCACTGAAGACAGAAACATGGGGATACTTATAGGGGGTCACAAACAGGAAACAGCTGAGCACACTTCACGAGATTAGACAGGGGCGTCGCTATACAGACACACACACGCACACAAAGTGCGTGGCGCCTGTCGCATGGCGACCACACATGCGGTCACACGCACCGCAGCGCAAGGCATTTTCAAACTATATTTACAGCCACAGAGGTTACCACACCATTCTAAAAGTTCAAACATTGAAAGTTATGAAAGAATCTTGTAATGCACTACATGGTTCATATTTACTCTCAGTTTTATTTCTTGTATAGTTTGCAAATGCGGTAGCCAACCACTTTTTATATTTATGGGTATGCTAGTTATACATTACATAGCCATTTTTTTTTACATATAGAGTCATTGATGTATAGACAGCAACAGTAAAATACTATTCCATAATCTAAAAGTATCTTTATAACTTGTTTGCTTAGTTAGTGTTAGCTTAGCTAACTACGTTATGCCTGCTTGGTTGCTAAAATGTTTTTCCTTATTTTTTTCCCTTGACGATAACGAAGCTAACATTTAGGCTTGTTAGTTAGCTGGCTAGTGTTAGCAGTAAAGATTATAAACATTTACAAATATGTCCTAAACATTATTTTAGAAATCCTGTCAGGTTAGCTCTTGTTAGCTAGCTGACTAGTGTTAGCAGTGAATATTATAAACATATATGTTATGTTAAACATATACAAATATGTCCTAAAAAAACTGTCACTGTGTTAGTAGAATATAATGTTATTAAAAGGGATGCATTATTTTTAACCATCTTGCGAATGTGGTTGATCTCACTTTTAATTCATTTTTTATATATTCATGTTTTATAAACATGGCTGCATGTATATCTAATATGAAGGTAAGCTCCCATCTTCAGTAGATGAGATGGCAGTGGGTAAATTGCCCCCCCCCCCCCTCATTGCAGCATTCTTTGGGTTGTTTTTTGGGTTGTTTTTAATTAATCCATTTTTAGAGTGTGTGAAGAATCTTTGGCTATTGTTCTGCAAACTGTATGTGAAGGCAATGGACATTTGGAACATGACACTTCAGAACCAATAAGACACATTTCATAAAGCCTTAAGAACTGCAACTCCACCACCAGGGTGTTTGGACTTCATACTGCC
>JAOUQW010000034.1:11564695-11585152 GCA_028565825.1 Olivaichthys viedmensis | reverse complement strand
ATGTAGTCCTGTATAGCGTGCTGCTGTATTGTTGCGTGTTGCACCATGGTCCTGTAGAAATGACATTTCATTTCAATTTATACGAGGTATATGGAGAAATGACAATAAAAACCTACTTGAACTTGACTTCTAAGCGCAGCTACATCTGGAAATACTTAGCTATACGAGCTCCTTCTGTCCCAGTGGAGAAAGTATTTCTCTACAGTAGGACTGGTTGTTAATTGTCAAACTCGAACTCACCTTACACGTGGACATGCTTATATTCTTAAACAATGTAGTGTTAAATTAACAGGTTTGTTATGTTTATTCTGGCTGTTTTGAAATACGAGTTTTGTATTTGGGATATTTGCCATTTATATGAGCTGTAGTCATCTTTGTTGGAATTTGTATGACAAAGTTTTCGAGGTCCAGGTCAGTTTAAAATGGTTACTTTTGTAAATACAGCTGCATGCGATAAACAAATGTCAAACCTTTTTTGTTTTCATATTTCTTCATAACAATATAAAATATGTTCTTGTTGGGATAGAAGTGTGGCTATTCGAATAGCAAAAATGGTTAAAATGCCCATCCCTAGTTCTTATATTGGATATTGTGACTATATTTGAAGGGACAAGATGTGTGTGCTGCTGTTTAAAAGCCTGCAATAAGCAGTTAAAGACTGCACCTTTAACTCCCCTGCCTTTCTTAAGAGCTGAGCATGATGTACTAAATACAAAAACGTCTGCTGAAGTTAAACTTGTCCACCCTTTTAAAACAAAGTCATGCCTTAAGACTACTTTGTGTGAAAAAAACAAATTTCCGAGGCTCTGACCTCGAGCCTAGTTTTGCATGAGCCTGTGCACTTTTGCATGTACTAAAGTCTTAAAGAAAACAGGCCTGTGCAATACAGCGCCTCCTAAGCAGAGATGCATCTTTCACTTTTCCATAGCCACTGAAACACACTGAAGCAGTCAATAGGGTCTGAGATATTCCATCAACAACACAGCAATATTGTAAGAAACTCTTTGGGCTCCGGTTTAGTGCCGTACGGCCGCTCTTCAGTACTACCCGGACTCACAAACAACACGGCCTTTCTGTTCACTGTCCACCGCAAACGGCGTTCAGCCAGAAATCTGTGGACGACAGAAGAACGTTTGATTCGACTGAAATAAATCACTCGGTGCCAATGACTAAAATGGCCACATTGATTAATGAACGAGGCTGATGTACATCTCGTGGTGTCTATGACAACCCCGGCCTGGCAGAAGATGAGACAGAACCGCTCATTGTTGTGTTGAAGTGGAGTCCGCTCCAGAGAGATCATTGTGGTGTGTGTGTGTGTGTGTGTGTGTGTGTGTGTGTGTGTGTGTGTGACAGAGAGAGAAAGAAAGGAAAGATGCTGCTCTGTACAGTTGTGCTGGACAACACACTCTATTCAAACACACCAGGATTCCACACACTCTTACCTACTACGCAATAACTGCCATCCATGCAGTATTTATTAAGAGATCAAGGTTAATCTATAAACGATAATAAACCAGTGTTATCTCGACAAGGTGCTCTTTTTCGTCCGGCATTCCAGAAGTGCTCCAGTTGTAATCCGCTTCACTGTGTAAACAGAGTCGGCAGACCTTGATAAAATCCGCTTACATAATGACAGCATTTGTTTTGTGCTGCAGCTGTGTATTTTTGCGGGCCATAAATGCTTTTGTTCAAGTGTCCGCTGTAAGGCAGGCCAGCTCTTTGTGTGTGTGTACGAGATTTCCGCCTAAATCCGGGCAGTTTTGTGGCTGCAGAATTTTTTATCATGCTGCTCAAGCGCAGGCTGACCCGTGACGCACACCCCACTCTGTCAGAATTGAGCTGTGAATTAAGTACAGCTGGATCTGTCAACCGCAGATCAGATTATGAAGGCCAAGACTGTAACATCCTTGACTGGGGCCATTCAATGTCAATGGGTCTGTTTTATACTTGAAGGCAGGCATTTCAGTCTGTAATTTCAGTGTTGCATTCAATACAGCTGATTTATTCTGTGTATAAAGGGCTCATAATGGAGCAAAGGCTGTGTGCGTGTGTATGTGTGTGTGTGTGGCGATTTTAAAATTATGGGGACATTTGGCTGGTCCTCATGAAGAAAAA
The DNA here is from genome assembly GCA_028565825.1 of Olivaichthys viedmensis. Classification (NCBI taxonomy): domain Eukaryota; kingdom Metazoa; phylum Chordata; class Actinopteri; order Siluriformes; family Diplomystidae; genus Olivaichthys; species Olivaichthys viedmensis. The sequence goes on along the minus strand of JAOUQW010000034.1, from coordinate 11,583,034 downwards.
ATAAATGCAGCTTTTATTTGGTACTAGTGTTCAGGTTAGGTTTAGGGCTATGGGTAGGCATAAAATGATTTAGCTCCAGTAAAACATGAGTCAATGGAAATACCCCACAAAAATAGTATTACAAGTATTAAAAGTGTGTTTTTGTTAAGAAAAAGGCATGGAGCCAGTTTTAATCTTAAATATTTTCTCTCTCGCTGTACAGTGTGACTACCATGCTAATCAAAGTTAAGTTGTCGGCTTGTTGTAATTACGCTTCGAGTCGATGTAATCGTGTGTGTGTATTATGCATTCGCACACAGCAGAAAGGCTTAGAAGCAGTGTATAATAGCAATTAAACCGTTTGAAGGATTCCTGGTACTTTTACAGTGTATTATTAAAAAAGTCACACTGTGTTATTACGACAGAGACATAGTTTTGTTTTGTTTTTTAACACGGAAGCTGACAAAATGAAGCTGCCATGCGAGTGCAGAGAAGTGTATGAATATCTGCGGAGGGTTGTATGCATGTGATTGTATGTGTCTGTCCGTGTATGATGTGAGCCTCGATGGTCTGGTACGGTGGTTTCACGTGGAGTAGACGGTGTTATACACTCTTCCCACTGTGCAGGCATGGCTAGGAGCTCATGCTGGCAAGTCTACAAAAACCCCACTGTTTTCTGGCTGTCACCAACAGGGCAGGAAAGAAAGAGGATAGACGATGGAAAGCGATGAAAGATAGCGGCGTTATCACCATGCATACACACACTCGCAGATTTGCAATCATCACCTGCCACCACACATTGTGATCATTTCCATCTCGATCAGATCTCACGCAGAGCATGTGCATCTGTAAAATCATCTTCAGCTCACCATGCACCTTTCTATGTTTCATCTCTCAAATGTTGATATTTATCTCTGCGAAGGTGATCACTAGCTGCTAAACAAAAACAAAACAAAAAAAAGGCAATTTTGTGACTGATGGAGAAAGATGCCCTGGAGATACTTGGAGAACTTTCAACAAAACCAACGTCTCGGCTTCACATCGCATCCTGTTTTGCTCCTTCATACAAGATATTGCAGGGAGACACTATAAAAAATTTGTCAGAAATTAATATTCATATTATAGAGTGCAGTTTAGTTCACGATAGTTTACCGGTTTTAAAGCATTTGGACAGATCTGCTGTTTATTGATGTTGTCTTTTAACCAAGGCGATCCAGTAAAGGCTCAATCCGGTGTGTTTGTGTTATTGCTGCACTGTAAAAGCTCTCTAACAGGTTGGGAAGACTCGGTCCAAAGCCACACAGACGCCAAAACACACTGCCAACATCTCGACATGCAATAAGAGACGCTTTTATTTGGGCCACACACGCACTTGCGCGCTTATTTTACTCTATTTACCTCTAAAATGCCTGATGACGCGTGACTCCTAAATAGTAAGTTACATAGCCTCGGTTATTTAACACACGCGTTCAGAGACCCGACATTTGCATTAACGTTTTGTCAGACTGCTTACGTTTTCCCTGGCTGAATAATAAATAAATAAAAAAAAAAGCATGCTTTTTTTTTTTTTTTTTTTTTTTTTTTTTTTTAAGTCGCAAACGTTTAGTTGCAGATTAGACCCCTACTATAGTAAAAAATAATAATAATAATAATAATAATTTTAACTATGCGTTTAGTCCCGTCAGTCGTTTTTAAGAGTCGGGAACAAGCGGGTGAAAACTGGTATCGATAACGTTAGCCGACGCTTCGCCCTGCAAAAAAATAATTAAAAAAAATTCTCCAAACGCTACATACCTGTGTCTCAGTCAGCCGCATTCCTCTCCATTTAGATTCGTTCACCGGAGACACCGTTTTTTCCCCCTTTTTCTCTCTCTCAAGAGTTAACGTGTAGCGACCCGGCTTTCCAGGTAAAGCGCTCGTGGCACGCGCCAGTTCGTTCTGAGTGCCGCGCGCGCAGACTCTCGCGCTCTGCTCTCTGTGTGTCTCCGCTCCTCGCGCGCTCCGCTCCTCGCGCGCTCCACCCCTCCAGCTCCTCAGCGGACTCAAACTATTTGTGGACCAATGAGAAAAAAAAAAGAAAAAGAAAAAAAAACCACACTTATAAGATTAGACACAATGTCTTAGCATTATGACGGTAAATAAAATGAATAGTAATAACAAGAACCGTAGCGCGCATTTGCGCATTTGTCACTCTCTCCGAAAACAGAGAGACCCTTATGACTTAAATGCGTGAGTTTGGTATTAGCGGTTTACTGTGCAGGGACGTGGCCAGTGGCGTAACAAGTAGCCCCCAGGCCCATGTACAAAGAACCAGGCCCCCTCGTCCAGTACACAAACAAAAACTGGCATAATAATGCATGCTGCGTGAAAGACTGTCCAGTATTCATCAATAGAGGTTTCTGGTTTTTAGGCTTTTATATAAAATTAAAAAAAAAACATGAAAATGACCAAAACAACGGCTAAATGTAAGCAGAAGCAATTCATAGGCAGTGTGATCACCGGCGGCCCATAACATATAACCACACCACTGATGTTTATTCTGTTTACATTTTAGTTTAGCTTAACCACTCGTTTCAGCTGTACAAAAATGATCAATCTTTAGCAGTTTGCTTGTAGCATTTGTCCTCTTTGCTCTTTCTTTCTTTCTTTTTTTCTTTTTTTTTTTTTAATACTCTACTTGTGTTTGTAGGCCGGCCATACCTCCATGACACCATACACATTTTTTCTTTTTAACGCAAAACAATGGTACGTTAACATATGCTGTGCATCCCACGTTTACTTCTGAGTTGTGTGTAAAAGAAGTTTATCACATAGAAACCAAATTTAACTAAATTCTATAGGTGAATTGAGTGTCTAATAATTACTCAAATTAGGGTATCAGCCTATTTTAATTGAATGACTTGACTGATGATAATTTTAAACAATGGTGAAAATAACGTCACATTTAGACATAAGAGAAGCACAGACCCGTTTGTCAGTTGCACAGAGAACTGTCGGACAGACGTTGGAGCCGGGCCTCAGAAGGTGCCTGAGAGGTCTATTATTCCTATGCAAGCATATTTAGCTCGTATTGATTTAAATCTAGCTCATGTTGTTTTAAATCATCATTGTAGCATTGGAGGTATTTTATTTTATTATTGTTGTTTATTTATTTATTTATTTATTTTTTACTCCTTTTTCCCAATTTGGTAATTGCCAATTCCCACCCACTAGCGAGTTCTCCCCTATCGCATAACAGCTACCAACCGGGGAGGGTGAGGACTAACGCATGCTTTCTCTGAGACACATGAAGTCAACTACCGCATCTTTTCGAGCTGCTGCTCATGCAACGTCACAGGGCAGCTGAACACACTTTGAGGAAAGCGCTAACCGCCCTCTTCCGTATACATGAGCTTATAGACTCCCACGATTGGCTAGTGTCGCTCTGATCGACAGGGGGGAGAGTGTAATGCCATCCTTCCCACTCAGAGAGCAGGGCCAATTATGCTCTCTTGGACTCCCGGCCACGGATGGCTGTGGCATCGTCTGGATGCGAACTCGCGATCTCCTGACAATAGGGCGAACGCTTTTCTGTTGCACCTCTCGGGAGCACGTTGGAGGTCTTTTGACCAAATCCCTCATATTCGGAATTGTAGAGCAACTATGGCGCGAATACAGTAATGTCATTATGTGACTTCATTTTTTTCTTCAAGGATCAAATCAGATATCCTGCAAATGCAACTTTGTTTTGTACATAACTAGGTGGTCCCACCCTATGTTTAAAAACCTGGACACGCTACTGTGTACAATATTAATGAATGCCGTCAGCTGCGAGGCCCCCCGTAGCAGTGCACATGTACCCCAGAGCACAGCATGGTGACTGTTGATGTGACTGACCGTGATCTGGGCATTAGGCTCACTTCTCAAGATTTTAGGTTAAAAAATATCGCAATCATGAGCTCAGCAAAACTGTGCATGTAACAGACTCTGGTTGATTCCGACCAACGTGGTTGTGCAGTGACATCCCAAATCATGTGACAACACTACATCCCACCTGCTGTGTAACAGCACATATTTGTCCCTCGAGTCCCATCCAACCGGTGATCTAACAACAATATGTTTGCCTCAGCATTAGTCAACAGTATGGCCTGGCAAAATGGATATTGGAGAAGATGAGTTTGTAATCGGGCAACTATCGACCGCAGCTAATCTTGTATTAGACCAATGCTTCTACTGCCAGGCCAGTGGTTTACCGATCCAGCTGTTACTTTCAACCCAGAGGAATGATTAGGCTGTGTGAGACTATCCAAAAAGGACAGTCAAGTGTCAATGAATGCATATGTACTAAGTGGGGGGAAGTGACTATTAGGCCTGTCTGTGTGTGTGTGTGTGTAAGCCAACATGTTGGCAGGGTTCTGGAGTGTCAGACACTAAGGACATCTGTTACTATCCCCTAACACACTGTATCTCACTCTCTCCCTGTGTTTCACCCACTCACCCCTGTGAAATGCATGCACTCCATGCACACACACTCCCCTAGTAGATGTTTGAAATTTTCTAGAAAGAATAATTGCCACTCACATGCACATGATTTCCTAACACATGAACGGGATTTCCTCAAACGAGTCATGTGAGATTAACCACATGGTCACATTTTTAATGTTTTTTGCCTGTAAAATCGTCCATTTCTGCTGTTTCTACAAGGTAAACATCATCCCAGAGAATGGCGTAGCCAACATGATCGCCTTAAATGTTAGACCACTTATAAGGCTAAATGTAACTGCGTTCGTAGTATTTACCTGGAAGTAGTACTGAATCGGAATCTGATGGGGACTAATAATAAAGTGTAACAGCAGAAGAAAAGTGAGCAGACATGTGGCTTTGATGTTTGGCAGTAGAAAATAACATGGAGGGTTTGATGGAGAGATGTGAGAAGAGGAGGATGTAGAGAGGGTAAAGCTAGAGCAAAGAGCTGAGTAATGCCGAGCGCACGAGATGATTTTAGTCCTAATTTTTTCCTGTTCGCTGACAATATATATTTTTTCGGATCTGCGTCAACTCCCTCCAAACTGACGTCACATCTCTATTAATCGTTGCGCATGCCCGTCACATCTGCTCGTGAAGTGCGAACAGTTCAGCGACACGATTTACCCAGTGTGTGAGAAGTCACATGCGCCCCGAAACTTTCCAGCATGCTTTACATTATCTGCAATAAATCTTGTAGTGCAAGCACATTTACGACAAGTAGCAAGAACGGAGATTGGCACCAGTCAATGAGCAAGCAAGAGGAAACTCTGGGTGCGAGGTGGAAATTGCCAGAACAATAACAATCATGGCGACGGCAACTCAACATTCTGTGTGGACCCTGGAGGTGGAAAGAAGATTGATCGAGTTCTGGCAAGAGTATCAATGCTTAGGTGATGTTAAGACAAAAATCCCCAATCTCTCCTCCTCCTTTCTTGTTTCTGCCCAAATGAGTGAAGCAACAACAACTGCAGAAAGTTGTTCAGGCTCCATTCTGGCACAAATTCCAAGTTCTTACATTTATCTTCATGAGACAGTGGGATTTTGGGCTCAGGCACTCTTTGCCCGGGGTCCCTCCATATCAAAGATGGAGCCTTGTCTGCGCTTCATCATGTAGTGTGCGCACCGCTCATAGTCTTTTTCATTTCGACAACAGATCGCAAGTCGCCTAAGATAAAATTCTAGGATTTTGAAAGTCATGCAGTGTCCCATAGGCATAAAATGCCCACGATTCAACATGGCTGAGTAAACCTAAACCTCAGGGTTTACAAGCTTCTCTGATAGAAGGCCATGAATGATCTTGCCTTTAGAGACGTCATGGCAGCAATCCATTCCACACTAACACACCTTCACCATGACACACTCACATTCTCCATTCTCTCTGTTCCTGTCCTTTTCCCCACCGAATCTTCAAACCACTCTATATCATGTCATCTTTTCATGACTGGCTCTCTCGCTCACTCCGCTCTTCTCTACCTCTGTCACTTGGTCTTGTTTGATGTGAGCTATCCCTGCTTTTTGCTCTCTTCATTTCTCCCTCCTTTAAAAGGAGCCTACCTTTAAATTGGAACAAAAAAAAAAGATGCCTCCTTTCATGCTGTCCATCTCCTGTCCTTCTGTTCATAGGCATGTTTGATTGTGTTTGTGTGCGTGTTACCTGGAATGATGCAGCAGAAATATTTTTGCAGTTTTGCTGTTTCCGGAAAGTTTTTGTTGCTTTCACTTTGTCAGTTCCATCTGTGCACACTTTCAGTCGTCCTACCGTCCCTCCATCGTCTTTCACTCCCTCTATTTCTGTCTTTGTGCTTGTACTTTACGTTCCCTCTCCTCCCCTTTGTCTTTGTTTTTGTAATTGTAATCCAGACACCCCATTCTTACTTTTCTACACCTCATTTGTCTTTATTTTATTTGTTGGTGTTTGTTTTTTTCATTCCTAACCTTGGCATTGAAGTTAATAGCTTTCTTTTTACCGAAATCCATTTTGTCTAGTCTGAGGGGGATTGTAATGGCTGTGAGTAAAACATTTGTGTGTGGTGAACAAATCTGTGTTCAAATCTGATCAAGTCGTTTCATCCCACCGGGGTGTGTGTATGTGTGTGTGTGAGAGAGAGCTCTACGGTTGCTCTGCCACCCTTCCCCTGGGTACGGCTGCACTCACAGGGTTCTGGCAGATGGCAAATCTCTCTCCCTGGGGTATCAGCAAACTTACCGCCTGCACTCGTCTTCTCCCTCACTGTTTCCCTGCCTGTCCTTCCTCATGCATGTCTGATCCCTTTTCCTCCCCACTAGTAGTCTTTTCTTTGACGGACAGCGCAGAGAGGCACCACCGCTGGCAAATTACATCCCTTCTCTTTGTTTTTTTTCCCCCTCTTTCTCTCATGTCTCCCTTACCCTGTTCTCTTTCTCTCCCTCTTTCCTTCCTGTTTTTCCTTAATTCCGTCATTCACTGTCTCCTTTCCCCCCTCTTGATTCGCTTCTTATCTCACACACTCTTCTTTTCCAGTTCTGTCTTTCTCCCCTTTTCCCCTCTCTGTGTAATTAACAAGGTTTCAGTATAAAACCTTTGGGCTTTGGCGTTGCTATGGTTACCCCTCCATCCACACTGTTCTGTATGTGTGTGTGTGTTTGTGTCTTCATGAGTGAGAGAGAATTTGGCGATGTTTACCTTGCTTTTTGTGTGTGCGTGTTCCTTTGCACTCTTGTCTTCATTCAGGTGTACCATGCTATAAAGAGCATTTTGTTTTTACTTACACGACCTGGGCTTCATAACACTGTATAAAGGCACTGTTCATTGCTTGGTTTATTCACTGTCTGCACGGATCTAATGAATTTCAAATGAGAGACATTTAATCAACTATCAAATTGCTCATTTGTGATGGAGCCGCGCAGTCTGGTCATAAAATGTTCCTCACACACAGCCCTCCTCCAGCTACAGGCTCTGCCTCGCAGACAAACCTCTATCAATCTCAGCAGGGGTCCAGCAATGCCTGTTTACTGATATTATACTTGTGATCAAGGGCCTGTTTAGGTTATTTTTCCCTGATTATGGCTTTCATCTCTTTGTTCTGATTTTTCTTAAAAATCTAATCTCGGTAATAAGCATGCTGTCCATATTATGTGCAGATTTGGGGTCCCAGCAGTTCACTGTGTTGATGCTGGGTTTAACAGCCAGAGCGGATGATTTTGATTATGCTGTTAAGAACTCTCACTGTCCACCAGGCATCAATAATGGATCACTCTAGTGACTAGTGACTAGTGGCTCCACAATTGTCCCATAAATAATCATTATGATTATGGTGAGTGGTGTTGTGAAAGTCCCAATACACTTTGTAAAACACCTGATTTTTCAGGGTGCCTTAAAGGTCATTTGCTGTTGATTCTGAGGTTGTATGAGTGTGAGAATTTGTTGAAGGAGCAAAAAAAAAAGAAACTCAACTCAGGAACAAGTCTGAAACTCTTTTAATACCAATTTGCTGTTTATTGATCACCCCAGTCAGGGACATAGCTAGGAATTATGGGCCTCCAGAAAAAATATTGCTCTGGGTCCCAAACCGCTTTTAATTTCATATTGTGGTTTGTATGCATTTAATATATTCAGACATGATTAATATTGCCAAATTAATAAATGTAAATTCGGTGTTCTCTGAATTAGGTCAGATTTTCTAGTATGTCTCATGCTGTCCATTCTTTCCTATGACAAAAGTGGACAGCTGAATTCTCAGTTAACCACAAGCAGAGTCCTTTAACCCAGCCGGAAGGCACTGCTCTGTATTGCTGAGCTCTGCTTTAATCATCTGTACCCTCTGGGGTAACATGAGCCCTATCTGAGCTTTTTTTTTTTTTTTTTTTCTTTTTTTTTTTTTGCACCTAAGGTGGCATTCACACATGAAACGCAAACACTGCTCCACCAAACAGTATGATTAGGTTTAGGAGACATGAGCACTACATTGCTAATTTAACAAGAATCCGCAAGAGAGTGGGCTGAAGAGCCCCCAAAATATTCATGGCCTGCATGTAAACAAGCAAGACCACCATTTCACATCACTTGCATGTGAGGCTGGCCAATATGAGAATATATTAAAGGAATGTGCAGGTTTTCTGTGTGTTTACCTTTTTCCTCAGTACAGGGAAACGTTGAAAGTATTGTCTGTGGTAACTGCACATATGCTACAGATACAGTAGATGGAGTTTAGGTTGAAAAAAATGCTCAAGTATTTGTTTAGTCCAAATCCATAGCATTATGAAATATTTCCCACCTCAGATTGAACAAATGCTATTCTGCAGTGTTTATTCAAGCCATATATTAAATGCACGCCATTACATGCAGCACTCTTTAAATGACCACGGTGATTTGTTTGAGGAGGGGGTAGTGGAATGTCGCCCACACAAAAGCACAGATGGATTTTTCATCCACATCAGCAAACCCAAACCGTGTGAATTAGTCTGCATTCAAGTTTGACTGCCAATCAATTTCCATGTCTCCAATTTACAAACTTTGAATATTGTCATGCTTCTGCCTTCCGTAGCTGTGGAATTACTGCTCCAACCTGAGCATTTCAGCCACAAGGCGATGATGCAGAAATCTAAATGCATTATTTAACATTCAGGTCAGTGCAAAGGATAGTCCAGCCTTACCCTAAGCCTTAATGGCTAGCACGTCTCATACATTTATACAATTATTCAGCCCAGTATCGGTCATTCTGATGAGTTCTTTCCTGAACGCTCTTCTGTTTTCTGTTTGTCTTTTCAGCCAACAAGACCCTGCTGGGCGGAGGAGGGGGTGAGTCTCTTCTTTTCTGTCATTTACAAAGGGTGTGAGATGAGCGAAAGGGGAAAAAATAAAAAAATAAAAATCAAACACATAAGAGAAGAAAGTGTTTGGGTAAAGCGGGATGAGAGTAAATTATGAGGTGGAAGAGAGTGAGACACAGTAGGAGGAAACAAAAGTGAGAAAGAGGGAAGAGAGATGGAGTGTGAGTGAGAAACAGAGTGTGTGTGTGTGTGTGCGCGTGCGCGCACATTGTACAGGAACTGCTGTGAGCCCAGGGTTTTGCACTTTTCTGAATCCAACATTTAGACATGCGTTTGTGTGGTGTGAAAAGAACACACATGCTCTTTGAGGAGCAATAAAGCGATTAGAGGCAGAATGTGACGCGCAGTAAAAACTCTTCAAGCATCCACACCGATGGTGCAACCTGTTGCTTTGTGACATTTACTTACACACTCACAAATTTACACTCTCTCTCTCACATGCACACCAAGACACCAGCACCACCCCCAACCAAACACACGCACGTTCACACAACTCAATACAAGGTTGGAAACTTCAGGACATGATTTCACTATTTAATATGTGAGCCGGCAAGTAGGTGTGTCAATGTGGGAACCAGTGTTATTAAAAATAAATAAATAAATAAATAGACTACACGTTGTATATTTTGTTTTTGTTAAAGCCAGCTTCTGACAAGTAACATAGATGATGGGTTTGTCCTCGTGCCTGCATCATCTTAAAGGATTGCATCTTAATGCGATACTGTGAAGTGCACTTCACATCATGATACCTTTTATTTGGCCCGTTTCTTTTGTCCCTTTATTGTAAGTAAAGAAGCACTTTGGTTATTTGTTAGTAATAAAAGAAGTAGTCAAGAAATTATATGTCTCTCTTTCTTTTTGTGCTTGTTTTATTATTAGTGCTTCTGCACAAGTATAATAAAACCAAACAAACCAGATCAGATGTTTGATTAAGGTTAGATTAGCTTTTTTAAGTCATCGAAAAGATTACTTTACTGATTACATCTTTAGTTATTGAATTTGTAATCAGTACCAGATTACATTTCAGCTGTAATCACCCAACACTGATTATAATACATGTCTCCTTTTTTGTTTTCCTGTCATCTTTTTGATTCCTAATAATCTCAGTCTTAATAACAGTTGCCTGCATGTGAAAAAGAAAGCTGTCGACTTGTCAGTGAAGCATATGTATTGGAATTTAATGTTTGTAATGCTTGCATGCATTTTTCTCCTCATTTCTGAGGGTGGAACAGACAAATTCCGGCACTTTGGTTGTGGTTGAGATCTTTAAAAGAAGATTAGCAATTAGAGTCCAGGAGAACCTTTTGTTTTCTGAATTCACACCTCTATTTACAACTGGCTAGTGGTGTGGAAATCGGCTTGGCCACGTACGCACGCACATACCCATACCGGACTCATACTTGAAGACTCTTTTTGCACTACAATACACAACCTGAACAATCTGCACCTGTTACATTTGCCATTTTGCACTACAGAAGCTGCTAAATATTATTGTTTTTTATAGGACTTATTTATTTTATAGGACTTAATATTTATTTATAATATTTATATAGTTGTCTCTTTGATTAATTTTACTTTTTATATTTTCTTTATTTTCTTTATTTTCTTTATTTATTTTATCTATTAAAATTAATTATTTTATTTATTTATTTCATTGTACAGTGCAACTGTCTGTTCCCTGTGCATATGACAATAAAAATCTTGAATCTTGAATCCTGAAGCTTGAATCATGAATCTAAAAATCTAAGAACCACTGCAAAACTTTTGAAACAGAAACAGAACTGTAGGATGTTCGTAGGTAATTGCAGGCTAGTAAATAAAGTTAGGGCAGTAAACAGGTGAAAAAAGGTCAACAACATTGAACAGACAACAACAAAACTAAGGCTTTTTTCACTTGTTTCAATGGATGTTGCAGTTTTCTGTCACCTTGTCTAAGGAAGACAATATTAAATCGTAATGTTGAGCAAGATACTTTCAAAAGTAGTTAGCCAAGTTAAGTTAGGCTATTTTACAAAAACTACATTAATGATATCCTTCAGAAAAATGTAGCTAGCTACACTACAAGCTACTTATTTTAGTGTAACTTATAATGTTATATGCAAGATTGATACCACAACTTCTGCTAATTACAAATAATAACCAATAGCAACTAATACCAATTTAATACCAATTTGTTTTAGTATTTTTTTTTTCTCACAATTTGGTCAATTTCCAACCACAAGCTATTTCTCCCTATCGCACGACCGCTACCAACCGGGGACCTCCGAGACATGTGCAACTCTGCCATGCAACATAGCAGGAGTCTTCAAGTCTTCTGTATGCATGAGCTCACAGACACCCATGATTGGCTAGGGTCACTCTGATTGACATGGACCCACCCAGAGAGCATGGCCAATTATTCGCTCTTGGACTCCATGCCACGGATGTGTGTAGCATCGTCGTGATTTGAACTCGTGATCTTCCGACGATAGCGTGAACAAGTTTCCGTATTTTTTTATTACCAAATACACAGTTAACAAAAAGATAATTAGTTGTCACTAAACACTGACTCCACAAGAAAAAGCTCCATAGTGTTGAATGTACAGTATGCGTTTCCAACCAACAGACAAGAACCACATTAAAAATATCTATGCGTGTGATAAGAAAATTAAATAATGTAGCATTTATCAGTGCTACTCCTCTACTCCGTTGATAAATTAGTTTATCAATTGACAAGCTACTTGATTTCAATTCAAGTCAATTCAATTAGCAATTGACATTGTCACAAAGAAGATTTACAGCTACTGAGAAATTAGTTAAATTAATAGCTTCATTACTGTTACGAAGCACACTGGTTTGGATACAAATGCAGGGTTTATTAGCAGATTCACTGGTAGACAGATCAAACGGGTTAGACAGAATCAAAGTCGGGTCACAGGCAAAGGTCAGACGATCGGCAAACAACACAATAGCGACAAAGGCAGGACCAGAGGTCAGGTAAAACAGAACAGGTCAAACACATGACGCTCAATCAGCATAACACTTAGAATCATCACTGTACACCGGCGTAATACTTCACAGTGATGTGTGGATATTTCCGGTTTATATAGGGTGAGGTGTAATGAGGGACAGGTGTACGTGATCAGAAGCTAGGAGATTGTGAACGAGGAAGTGAGTCAGGTGAGGTGTCAAGTGATGAAGGGGCATTGTGGGAAATGGAGTTCTGGATTCCGGCCGTAGTTGTGACAAATACTTGTAGCAGCGCTATTGCTCAACATTGCGTCTGGGACAAGTGTCATGGCATATGTCATGTCAGTAACAGTGACATATTCTGATATGAATCCAGTTATTCTGTTTATTCTGTTCCCACCTGATTGCTGCAGCTTCTTCACTCTGTATCTCTATTAATACACTGCATATCTGTTCTGAAAGTTTCAGCTGAGCCGACAAACTATTATCCTGATTACACGACTCCAGAACTAGAGTGGCTTCTGTTTGCGCTGTCATATAACCAGATTTCAGAGCTGATTCATTCATCCTTTCCCACACCAACACAAACTGTGACACAGAAGCAATTTATCACTGCTGAAAGCTCAGGCAGTGTAGTGGATGCTTCAGCTTATATGGCCTCCAAATTCATGGGAGCAAATTAATTGACGGAGTCGCTAAATTGCACATCACGCTCGGAGGCACCTGTCATTCTGTGGCTTGTGATTCAGCCATGCATGGGAAGTGGAAAGGTATGCAAATGGCCATAAATCATTCTGCTTAGAGAGACGACCGCTCCTCACTCTCAGTAATCATCTCATAGACCTAGAGGTTTGCCATAGGCTTGTGTGTATAATAGAGAAATATTTACTTTTACAGATGAGTAATAGTTTGAGTATGTGGCTCTTTCAGAAAATTACATTTATCTTTAGAAGCATTCTTTTATACAAGGCTGTTACCACCATAGGCACCATTGTCTGCCCCAATGACAGGATTTATTGTGCTATTCCTCGGCAGCTAGTTAGGTACCACTTTCTGAAATGATCGCCACTAGGACAACGTCAAAATGAAAAATAATTTAACTTTTAGGAGAAAATGCTCAACACAGCTCAACACGTTCAACACAGCTCGTCAATGTTAATTAATTTGAGTCAGTTAAAGAAGGAGGGATTTACTTTGACCCAAATGATGGATGTCCCTGATCTGGTGATGCCACGGTGAAGTTGAACTCCACCAAGATGAATTTCAGTTGACCTCACTTCCCAGCCGCAGCGTACTTTACAAGCCTAGAGTACAGTGCTACTTATTCGTATGTATTGTAGTTGTGTTATTTCATAAAGTCATGAAAAGAAATGCTGACACTTGTGTTTTCTTCAAAAACACACAAAAAGATAAGCTGAGGAAAATTGCTAGTAGTATACCGAATTGTACCCTACTCATGAGCAATAAAGTACATTTTTCATAGACAGAAAAAAAAAAGGTGTTTGGGAATTAAGAATTAAATTTAGTTGATATTTAGTAAATAGATTTTTTTGTGTGTGCATGACCTACAGTAACTTGCATTATATCATTATTTTACCAAGGCAATATTATCTTAAAAACACAGAATGACATTATTAATTAATGAAAAGCAAGTCAATCAACTTGTTAATCCAACTTTTACACTTTAGTCAATATTAGAGAGGTTAAAACAGTTCAGAGTGGAACTTAAAACTTGGTTGTATTGATTTACACCTGCAGTTTGCAAACTGGAGGCTATAAGCTTCCCTTACTTCTTAGCTACATTAGCCTCCTCGTTTCAGTACAAAGCTAAATAAGCAACCTTTAGAAACCAAACTTGTCTTGGCTATTTGACTACATTTGGGGTAATTGGGACATTTATTTAATTTTACTTTTGGACAAACTATCACTTTAATCCCACACAATCTCCGCATCTGGATTCCTTTTCATCCAGATGCAAACTGGATGCATCTAGAGAGTAAGATCCAGAAGCTGTAATCACGACCTGACTGCATGAACAGCTCTCTGCATATCAGAAAACAATACAGCTACTCCTCAGCTCTTTCAAGCACCTGGACAGGAGGAGCAGGTGGAGGAACCTGACGTCTCTCTGTCTTCATTACACAGTGATCAAGACAACTGCAGCAAGAGCATCTGCTAATTTACACAGGCTAATTATGCTCTCCAGTGAGCTGTTCCTTTGTGTCAGAAATCATTCTCTTTTATATTACATTTCTATCTGTGTGTGTATGTGTCTCTAACTTTCTCTCCAAATGGGTGATGAGTCTGAACAACGACATTACTGAAACCTCAGTAGAAATGAAACCATTATGCAAGTACAGATAATTAAAAAATGGTTGTAAAACAAAAAGCAGTTAAGAAGTAATGAGAGTTGTGGGTCTGTAATATTATCTGATAACTCAGATACAACCTTAATATAATGTTACAGAAATTAATAACACAGATTTTATTTAATCACGTACTAAAGCTGGTGTCCTCTGGACTCATGGGTACTGAAAAGGTTTCTCAAATATCTCAGAGAGACAAAGAGGATGATATATAAATTGAAGGGAAAAGAGAGGAAAGAGACAGAGAGAGATAAAGAGAGGGAGGGAAAGATGGGAAGATAGATTGGAAATGGGAGAAAATGCAAGGAATTAGAAGGACAGACAGAGAGAAAGGAGGGAGGAGAGATGGAAACAAGAGACAGAGGTAGAGCAACATGAATGGAGTGACCGATAGCAGGAGATGGAGAGAAAAGTGGGGAAATAAAGGGAGGGAGAGAGAGAGACAGAGAGGATGACAGGAAATGGGAGAAAAAGTTGGAGAGGGAAGGAAGAGAGGGAGAGATGGAAAGAAAAAGTGGGGAGAAAGAGAGATGGATGGAGATATAGAGAGTTAAGAGAGAGGGAAGAAGGGAAAATAGATTAAGAGAGGAGGAGGAAAAAAAGTAATTGGGAGAGAAAGTGAGGGAAGGAGTGGGACAAAAGAGACAGAGAAAGGAGGGAGAAGAGATAGAAGCAAGAGAAGAGAGGTAGAGCAACAGGGATGGTGAGACAGATAGGAATAGGGAGAGATAGAGAGAAAAGTGGGAGAGAAAGAGAAGAAAAAAGGTAGAGTGAGACAGAGGGAGGAGGAGATATAAAGATCTTGAAGGAGAAGGAAAGATAGAGACGGAGAGAAAGCAAGAAAAATGGAGGGAAGTAGTGAAAATGAGAGGGACAGATATACAGAAGAATAGAGATAGGAACAGAAAGAAAGAGAGAGGGAGAGGTAGAGGGAGGGAGAGAGATGGAAAGAGTTTAGGGAGAGGGCAAAAGTGGGAAAGGGAGGGAAGCAAAGCAAGAAAGAGAGGGAAAGATAGAAAGCAAAGGTGGCGAGAAAGAGAGATGGATGGAGAGGTAACGAGAAAAAGGGACAGGATATGAGAGACGGAGATAGAAAGGTGAGGAAAGAGAGTAATGGGGAGAGATGGAGAGAGAGCAAAAGAGAGAGAAAGGGACAAAAGATAGAGGGAGGGAGAAAGAGTGAGGGAGAAAGAGAGAGAAAAGGGAGGGAAGGAGGAAAAATTAAAGAGGAAGAGAGGAATGAGAGAAAGAGATAGAAGGAAGGAGAGAGAGAGAGACAGAGAGGATGACAGGAAGAGGGAGCAAAAGTGGGAAAGAAGAGAAACAGAGAGGGAGAGATGGAAAGGAAAGGTGGGGAGAGAGGTGGATGGTGCGATAAAGAGAGAGGGAAGAAGGGAAAATAGAGAAAGAGAAATGAGGAGGAAAGAACATAATAGGGAGAGAAAGAGAGGGAAGGAAAGAGGAAAAATGAAAGAGGAAGAGAGGAACGAGAGACAGAAATGGAAAGATAGAAGGAAGGAGAGAGAGAGACAGAGAGGGTGACAAGAAAAGGGAGCAAAAGTTGGAGAGAGGGAAGGAAGAGAGAGAGAGGGAGAGACGAAAAGAAAAGGTGGGGAGAAAGAGAGGTGGATGGAGCGATAGAGAGAAAAGAGGAAAGGAGGGAAAAGAGAGAAGGGGTAATAGGAAGAGATAGAGAGGGAAGGAGTGGGACAAGGAGAGGGAGAGAGAGACGCTGAGGGAGAGATAGAAAGAAAAGAGGAAGAAAGAAAGGGAAAGTGAGATAGAGGAAGAGATATATAGAAGAAAGAGAAACTGAGCATGAGAGACAGATGGAAAGATAAAGGGATGGAGGAAGAGACAGAAGAAGGGAAAGCGAGAGGGAGAAATATATAGAGAGTGTGAGGGAGATGCCTCTCAGATTAAACACTTTTCCCTGTGTCAGTCAATGACTTTCATGATAAGGCATTGAGATAAATTTGGCAACCCGCTGACAGGCATGGCTTCAAGGCGAGGACTGACTTTAAGCTGTGATCATCCTGGATTTATGATAAAACTACTAAAGTGACCCATGATAAAAATGTGTATGTTAACGCGAACAGGTCCGTGAGCTCAAAAAATTACAAACATTAAGTGGAGATTCGTCCAAGCTTTCGAAAGGCATCAAATCAAATGAAAAATGTTTTACTGTCATCCCATCCATATGCACATACAATGAAAAATTGTGTATCCAGGATCACGGTGTCGCACACAAGACAATACAGGAGCTACAGAAAATACAAACGGTGTGTATTATATGTCTAAGATCATCTCGAACCTGTGGACCAGACCAGAGAGTGTTTTTTTGTAATCATTGCAATTGTTTCGGCTCACTGCGAAAGCTGCTCTTTTCGAGCCTTATTTAGCTCCATCAGGGACAGACTCTCTGTCTAATTTGGAGCTGGTCCAGAAGCCAAGAAACCTTTACAACCCAGCTGGAGGAAAAACGCCAAATACGGGTGAGAGAATTTCCTGCGCGGCTGGGACCGTGCCAATCCCGGAGACCTCACGTCAAGGAATACTGCAAGATTTATTACCAAATATAATTGTCAGAGACATCAGTCGCTCTGTGGTTTCCCT
This sequence comes from Olivaichthys viedmensis, assembly GCA_028565825.1. Lineage (NCBI taxonomy): Eukaryota > Metazoa > Chordata > Actinopteri > Siluriformes > Diplomystidae > Olivaichthys > Olivaichthys viedmensis. The sequence goes on along the minus strand of JAOUQW010000034.1, from coordinate 11,565,809 downwards.
TTGGGCTCATACTCCCAGAAAGAGCTGACAGACTGCATTCATGGGAATTTAACACATACACACACACACACACACACACATTAACATGCTGCCTGACATCCAAAAAGGTAGCTGTGTTTTCATAAACATCAAAATTAAAAATGCATTAAATGATCCTGTTACGAATTGGTTGCACCAAATAAATGTTCAAAATGGCCTGGTGATTATGTGCTTCTGTGCTTCAGTATAAGCAAATACCACCGATTTAATTAAAACTTGAAACACCCAGTGAATTTGAAATCCAATCACAGACTTTATCTATAATGGGAACATGACCATATTGAGGCTCATTTTGTATGTTCAGATGAAATCTGTAAATAATTATTCTGCATATATGAATGTATGGGAATGGAATTTTAATTGGTGAGTGACGAGAAGGGAATTTCAAAAAGGATTTGAAAAACACAACAGCAGCCTCAGAGTTAATATCTAAGGCTACGTTCATATCACAAGCCGTTTGCCTTAATTCAGATGTTTTACTCAGGTCTGATCTTTCTGCCTTGACATTTGCGTTCGTATGGGACCCTGTCATTATCTGTCATTTGTGGGGACAGACCTCTGTCTTGAAATAACCCAAATGCGCGCATTTTACAAATCAATAACATCACCTGCACAGTCTGTGTGTCACGAACAACAAAAAGCTGCATGTTTGCAAGATAATTTATCACTGCAGTAGCAATATTGTGAACAAACTACTCGCACAAGCCTTTATCACAGAGATGATTTGCACTGGAGGTCGGCTGCAGCATGTCAATTGGTTCATAATCAGGGCGAAAAGGACAAACAATGGCCAGATGCAGAGCTTTTGCCATTTTCGCAGCCATTACTGGCACTTCTGCTGATCGGTTCTCAATACGGGAACATGACCACATATTGGATATGTATCTGATCTAGGACCACATATGAAAGCAGCTTAATTCTGATCTGAAAAAGTTGGAATTAGGCTAAGACATTAGCATTAGCATTGAATAGATGTCAGCTTATTTTGATCAGGACAGATCAAGTTCAAGTTCAAGTTCAAGTAGGTTTTTATTGTCATTTCTCCATATAACTCGTATACATTGAAATGAAATGT
>JAOUQW010000034.1:11521061-11546778 GCA_028565825.1 Olivaichthys viedmensis | reverse complement strand
TTTTTGGGGGGGGGGAATGACCCCTTTGGGTAATTTTTTTTACTTTTTAAGTATAAAAAATTCCCCCCCCCCCCCCCCCCCCCCCTGCTCACTCAGTCTCTTTGCACTTGAGCAACCATGATTGAAACTGAATGTAGCTAGAATGTTTTTATATCCTTGGCCACACCACCACCCACCCCTACTGGGGACAATATCTATTCTTATTGTTCTTCTTTCTGGGATCGGGTTTACTAAACAATTCATACATTACATTAAAGTGAAGACATTTTATTTTACACATAGCGGTAAAACTGTGTGCCCAACCCCTAACCCCCCCTAAAAATGAATAAATTTTTTTGCATTTTGCATATACCATTTTCAGTGCAGTAGCACGTGTAGTCATGGCGAGTAACGCTCTGTAATATTTAGATCTCTCGGTAATTAGCTTGTAGCTTGCACGGTGACGTAGGTGTGATAATAGGCAGTTAAATGTGAGGACAGTAAATAATTTTAAAACGAAGCGATAACCGCAGTGCTTCTCCAATGATGCGGCGCCGCTTGCAATATGATCCTATGCGAATCAGGCTTTTCATCAAGCTGGAAGTGGCCCAGCAGTAAAGTGCACACAATTCGCAATCTCACCTTTTGCTGGACCCCTAGAAATAGCTACAAAATACTCCAATACACCCTGCAACTTTCCACTTTCTCAAGTTGCTTGCGTTTCCGGGGAAATGCCACTGTCAATCATCAAAATGGGAGTTTTTGTTGTGGAGTTTATCTATAATTAAATCATAGTTAAGGATATGTATTTGTAAAATCTACTCTTGATGAATGTAAATTAAGTGACTAATCTTTAGTATCACAAAGTTTTTTTTTAAACATTTGAAACCATTTAGCCTTTAAAGTGATATAGCAGATTGCTCAATGATTGACATGTAGTCCAGCCAATAGAAAGTGTTTACAAAATGTTCAAGAATGAGGGACGAGATCCTGCAGCACTGAACAGCATCTGGCCTGCCAATAGCAGTGATTTTCTTATTGAGGCTTTAAAAGGCTTTGTTCAAACCGTTAGTCAGATCATGTCTTGCTGATGTGTGTCTGTGCAGAAGTCTGTTTGTTCTTTTGTTCTCTTTCTGTTCTCGGCGCGAGGTTGGCGTGTGTGTCTGTGTACATTGTGCTCTTGTTTTGACCGCTTTATTTGGATTGCTGTTTGTGTGTTTGAAGTCTGCACATGTGCCGCCACGTGTCCCCCGCTTTTTGTGTTTGAGGATGTGTGTGTGTGTGCGCCCCAGTGTATGCGAGTGTGTGCATCTGTTTGTGTTTAGTGCTCAGTGGTGGGAGGTAGAAAGATGCAATTAGGTAACATCCAATGATTCCAGGTGTGTAAGCGTGAGGCTGCAAAAATGATGGGGGGAAAAGGCAAAGAGCAAAACAGAAGAAAGAGAGGAGGAAACGGGGAGATGGGGTTGAGACAGAACAGGTGGGAAGAAAAAGAATAATCAGTGGTGCCAAATACGGCAAGAACGTAATTGCAGAATCAAAAAACGGAAATGAGAAACAGTGGCACGTTATTAGTGAGGCTTGCCTCGATTTCCGGGCGATTGCCAGTGCATCATTCCTCAGTCTCCTCTTTAGCACAGATAGGAGGATATTTCAGATACGGATATTATTTCAGTTGACAGAATCCCGTAACCACAGTGCACAGGGCCTCGTGCTCCTTCTTCAGCCAGGACAGATGGGATTCATTGTGCATCAGATGGTTGTTTGTAGACTTCAGGGAAGTAAAAGCAATGGATGTGAGGGGGAAACTAATAGTTTATCTACCTGTATAAGCTCCATGAGGGTGATGTGTAGCGAGGGAGAGAGAGAGGTGTAAGAGAGGTCTGTAGGGTGACTGACCCAGAGGATGTGAGGAGAGTGTGTGAGGCAGAAAGAGTTCGGTCCCTCTGCCTACCTGTGTACCAATACAGGACCTAACCAGGGATTCAACCAGCGTACAAACAGCAACCATCACTACGGAGGAGGGAGGGAGGGAGGGGGCTTCAACAACACACACACACACACACTAAGGTATCATTTTCCTCAGTGGCTAATTAACACTAATTAAAATCCTCACAGGCCAGTCGAACACCCACTTTCCTTTCTTGGACTGACTAATCCCCCTCATTCTGTATCACTCAATCTTTTTGAGTGCCACACACACACACACACACACACACACACACAGTCTATGCATTGTCACATGTAAAATATGCATATTTAAATTACTTTTTCTTGATTGATCCCAAAAACAGTTTGCTGTTTAGGTGGTGATGAATTCGAGCAAATGCAGAAGCAACATTCATTATTTCATTCGCCATCGATCTGTGAGTCAAACTCGTTGCGAGAGGAGGAGAACGAGGGAGAGAAAGCAAGAGGGAAAGAAAAAAAACATTCAAGTCAAGCACCGTCCAGTCTTTCAGATGTTAAAGAGCTCCGCCTCTCCACGCCTTTCCACTCCCTCGTTCTCCTCTGCTGCCTTTTTTGAAATCAATGCACCTGCTCTTCATCTGGCGGGGAGGGGCCAGGCGGCGTGAGGGTGGAGGCAGGTGGACAAGTGGGCTTTAGAGGGAGGAGAGGTGGAGAAACCCGCACACACTGCCTGTTCTCTCCTGGGGCTTTGTGCTTCAGACGTGGGCCTCCCTTTGTGCTGGAGGCTGCGCTGAGCTGCTCATGGATCTGCTTCAGTGAGCACGAAAAAAAACCGGCAGGCTAAGGTTTGCTAGGAGAGCGGGAAAAAAGAAAGAAAGAGGCGTATGTGTGTGTGTGTGTGTGTGTGTGTGTTTTCTACGTCAAGACAGTGACTCGCCTAATGTACACACAGACTAAACCCCTTGGGGTCAAGACCCCTAGAGACATCAACTCAAATCTTTTTTCTTTTTTTTTTGACAACTGAACAAAACAGTCCAGGTGATGGTGCCTGTGGTAGGGTTTATCACTGCTAAATCAATGCCACCTGTTAGTAAATTACTTTTCGCTTTTAGCTCAGTGTTTGACCACATAAAGACATGGAGAAAAACTAGATCACAGTGAGCACCAACTGACCAAAGATGACTTTCATTGGCCCATTAAAATAGTTTATCACGCAAGTTTGACGTCCTATATTGTCGCTGTCCAATGAAAAGCATGTATCTCCAAAATTCCAATTTTTCAGGAACACGAAAAAACACTTTTCATAGAGAGCATCATACACAATAAATCCGAAATTGACGGTGTGATTGACGGTGTGATTTTGTGTAAAAAACACAAAGTGGAGATGCATGTTTTTCATTGGACAGCGACGATACATAATCACAACAGTCATCTTTCCTATGTCCTTAAAATATGTATTTAAAAACGAAATGTCCTAAGAACCTCTGGCAACACATTACTTTCACGTCCTTTAAACCTCCTTTAATTGATCGTCAGTGTTATTACAGTTTTGGTTTTTAAAAAAAGTTGTTTTCAGTTTCCATGTGGAATTCAGTTTAGTTTTAGTTCATTTTTTATGTGGTTTTGTTAGTTTCTATTAGTTATTCTTGTATATTATTGTAGGATATTTTTATTTAGCTTTCATATATTTTAGTTTTCGATTTAGCAATTTTACGGACAGACTTAATGTTGTGGAGCTATTTTTTGTGTCTTTAAAGAGCAATGCATGATTTGTGTAATAGCCTTAGAACGGACAAAACATGTTTAAGGTACAGTCGAGTGCAAATGTTTGCAGATCCTTGCATACCCCAAGTCAAAGGACTTAAATTTATAGTATCAAGATATCTAGCCTGTCAGGTTTAACAGATGTCCCTTAATTATCACAAGTATAAAAAATGGTCAAATAGTGTTATGTTATGACAAAATGATGGTTTTCTGAATGTAATATAAAATTCTCTAATAACTTGTATGCCCAGTCCGAGAGTGTCATGGCAAAACTTCTTTTCAAAATAAGTTTTTTATTTATTTTTAAGTATATTATTTGAAAATGTTTTTGCGAAATGCGAAAATTATTATTATTTTTTGTTTTTGATTTTGATTAACTAAAACCCCGGTGACCAATCTGCACCCAAGTGGGCATTTGTTTTTATTATTTATTTTAGGAAATCTATAGAATGTACTTGCATGCTTTCAAGAACTTTTGAGTCTGTGAGATGAAAGCTGGAAAGGGTGTGTGCAGGTGATGGAGGTGTGGTGAAACCAGTGCAGCTGGGTCGACGAGGAACATTAGAGAGAGCATGGACTCAGAATGGGAGCAGAACAGTAGCAGTGATGAAGCTCATGTTTTAATATCTCACACCTCAGACTTGCTGAAAAGAGACAGATGCTAATAGAGAACCAGCATGTGGAACGACCACAGGTGTTTTATTCTCTCTCTCGCATATACACACACATATATACACACACACACACACACACACATCATGTTAGTCTAGAGCCATTAAAAATCACAGGGGGTAGAGCAAATAACTGTGAACGCATGGAAAAAAAAGTCTCATTTTCAAGTGACAAAATGGGCAATTAACAAGCAATCTGCATGTTTTCTTAATGTTACCAATTACCAGTGTGTTTTCTACTTTTAAAAAGGGCATTTTTGAAATTAGCACTTTAATTTGTGTGTTTCTAAGACAACGGGACACATCTAAGAGAGAATGGCGGAAACAACGTAGATTGTAGATGGGGCTTCAATGGTAGGGTTGATGGGTTGCGGTTAGAGTTAGAGTGAAAATTTAAAGATTAAATTAAAGGTGAATTTAGCGTTATAGTGATGGTTGATGATGATTAGTAAATGAACATTCGTTCTGTTGAACACCTACAGAGGAAAATCCATACGGTAAGATTAATATTTTACAGTTTGTTCTCCATCTCCTTTGGAGACCCCTTTATTCACATTGCCTGTTTGTTTGTTTTTTTAACGTAATGACGGAGATGTCAAAATGAGTCAAGAGGTTTCCAAAAAACTGGAGACTGTTGTGAAAGTAAAATGATTACTGTTCCATATTGCTTATGATGTTTGTAATGGAGTTTCCATTATTTTTCCTAACCTCTTTTGCATAATGCCTTGTAATTCAAGAGAAGCCTTTATTCCACTGTTACACTCACACAGACGACAAAGCAGCATGTGAGAGAGTTCAGCAGTTCAACTCCTTTACCCCCTGGGCTTTGTCCTTTAGCATGCTTTTAACCTTTAGCTGCACCTGGGTTTCCACGCATACACACACATCTCACCCTCTTTCTGCTCAACCTCTCTCTCTCCTTCACTATCTCCACCTCATGCGCTGTGGTTTTTATTGCTGCTATTACTTCACGTTACTATTTCTTCACCTTTATTTTAGCGGGAAGGTGCATTAGGAAGGTGTTCTCATTTCCTAGCATGCCCTGAAGGAAGAGGAATACACGGTGACAATGTGAGGTTGATGCACATGTTGCAGCACCAATGGACTGGCAGGGGGTTAAGTGCTTTGCTTAAGGGCAAAACAGAAAGCAGTCAGGAGATCAGGGACATTGGAACACGGTTCTCCTTGTCAACAACAATCGGTGCCTTGACTGCGATTTGAGACCGTACCCTTTGGCTCCTGGTGTTAAAGCTCTTTCCCACTGAGCCACCTCTGGCCCGTTTAAGCATGTCATCTCTCCACTGTTCTATTTTACTTTTTGTTTCCTTATGCACCAAGTTGACGTATGACGGTACTGCAAGTCTAAGGTGAGTAAACACAGCGGAACACCACCCTAAATATCGTCACCGGACAGCACCCTGGCACACGCTGACCAAGGAGAGGGCGATGGAAAGATGAGGGAAGAGACAAATGACAAGACGATGGCTGTAGTCACGGAAAAAGGAGAGAAATGGCAAAGGATGAAGACGAGGAATGGAGGGGAAATCAGTACCACTAGTTGGTGACAGAAAAGGAAAAATGGAAGAGGAGTGAGGGGTTGAGGGAGAGATTGTGAGGAACAATCAATAGTTTAAAGAGGCAAAGATGGTGCAGGGATTAAAAGTTGAGAAGAATGAAAAACCAGAGAAAAAGAGACAGAAACTGGGCAGAAATAGCAGCAAAATTGGAAGCCGATGACCTTAGAGGAAGAAAGTCTAGACAGACCGAGCGTGTGGGGGTGGGAAGATGACAGATAGTTGCGGATGTGTGAAATAAAAGTTTGAGTTGAACCTGTCATTCATGTCTTGCGTCCTTATTTCAGTGTTGCTGAAAACATGAGTAATACCAGATTGTTGCTGAAGTCCTGCCACTTCAAGGTGACTGAATAGCGCGATTATTGACTGAAAAGAGAAATAAAGAGCGTGCTTAAGGACAATGTGATGCTTGTGTGAAAGGTAACATGAAGGGTGGAGAGAGTTTTTGAAGTCAGAACACCCAGTTACTGGTTTAAGGTTGGAGCGGGGATTAAAAATGGAGTTTCAGCGGAATAGTTAAATAAAGGTTTGCTTTAATAATTCATAACTCTCTTTCTATTCCTCTCTTTCTGTCTCAGACATTATTCACACTGTGGGGCCAATAGCTCATGGCTCTGTGGGAGAGACGGAGAGACGAGCACTCCGAGACTGCTATTATAACTGTCTGCGCACGGCAACTGAGAACCAGCTGCGGACAGTGGTGAGAGAAAAACACTCCGAGAGAACACATATACATAAAATTTTTAGGGCAATAAGTTTCTCTGGAGTACATGACACACTAAATTCTGTCTGCTTAGAGAAAAAAATGTATGTCGCTGTATGCAGATGTCTGCTATGACTGCCTGAATAATATCTCAATAATGGACCCCATTCAGTAGGAGTGCAATTTTCTTTGCCATTCAGATAAATCTAAATTGTATTAGCTGGACTTTCTCTTCAAAGCATTTCTATCTGTTGTGAGCATAAAGAACTGAATTTGTGCAACACTCAGTTCAAAACAGCATCACACACCTCCACTCACATTAACACACATTCATATTAACTTATGGTACACAACTGCAGGCAAACGCATACAAATGCATGCGTGCCTTCAAAACGCCCCTCACCACCATTGTTTTAAGGTTTTAGCGGCTTCAGGCTATGCAGCACAATACAGGCACTGCTGTTGTAACAACTTTTCAGTGCTGTGTTTATAGCATGTGTTTTTACAAAAAAAGCAATGGTGCAAATTAAACAGAGCAAACTACTGTAACTGCTAGAGCAGCACGCCTACAGTAAAAACACTAAAACATGAGCAAACTACCGTAACTGCTGGAGTAGTACATCTACCATAGAAACACTAACAAATAGGCAAACCACCATAACTGCTAGAGTAGTACGTATACCAAAAAAACACTAGAAGTCATGGTAGTTTGCCCATTTGTTAGAGTTGCACGCCTACTGTAAAAACATCAGTGTCACCCTCTTGGTGGGGGCGACTTCCCAGATTGTCCACATTGAGTTGAATTGAATTTAGAGCGTCCACAAAGATTTTTCAGCATTTGGATGCAAGAATCGCTGACACCTCAAAGCAAGAGAACAAGGAATTCATTTTTACAGGAGAAAACCAGCCAAAAATTCATTTTGAGGGACTTGAGGAGTTAAGGTAGGATTATAGCTGCTGGTGAGGTAAATTGACTGTTTATTACTGTTTACTGCTGTTTAGCTTCTCTTTAACTCGACTTCAGTTCTGATCTAATGTTCTTAATATATGTTCGTGCATGTGAAGTTTGGTAAGATTCATTTTACAATTGGATTTGTACTTGGACTTGTGATTGAGTACCATTGACTTAGTTTGTCTGGTAGGCTATGTTTATCATGATGTAGCTAAGTTAGCTTGAGGCATCTGTCATCTTAGCTTTAGCTGATCAATTTATGATAAATGTTGTTATTTTTACAGGAAGCTTATACCATGTGATTTATGTAATCTTGTTTTTGCTGATTCCTATTATATAAATACAAAAAATGACGATTGACGAAAATGACGAATTGGGAACTCTAATCTGGTTTATTATTAGGCTATTATTATAGTTATTGTTAATACATGTGTAAGGGAGATTTTTTATGATAACGCCCTGAAAACAGCAAGATCTTTTTGTCACACTTTGGATGGGATACGGACACAAGTGTGCAGCCGCTCAACAATATAGCTTTTATTTAAACTAACAGGAAACACATCAAACATCAGCATGACATTGAACATCGGAAGACAAAAAGGAATGAAACACGGAGATACTTAAACCGATCCTAATGGGGGGGGGGGTGGACGACAAACAGGGAACAGCTGGGAACACAGGTGACACCACTCATGACGTAACAGGGGCGTGAACAAGACGGACACAAAACATCAACAGAAGCGCGTGGTGTCGTAGTCATGGCGACCACCACACACGGTCACGCGCACTGCTGTGTGAGGCGGCGTGCGCGTGACACTTTTCAGAAAGGAATCTGAGCTAAACATTTTTTCAGAATATTGAAATTATTCTTTTAATGCAAAGTCTGGTGATGCAGAGTTACAAACCAAAGTATTCAGTGTCAAAAAGTCTGACATGAACAGATGAAACAAAGAATATATACCTAGTATGATGCGCTATCCAGACATTGTCATTAGACACGGGTTCTCTTCGGCATCTCAGCGTCTGAAACAGATCATTTTAAATCCTCTCAGTGTGTAGTAGATTTAAAAGTATCAATAGCAGTAAAACAACACTAGCAGGTCTTGGTTTATGGTCGTTGTTGTCCAACCGTAGATTTACATAAGTCTACACCCCACTGCCTGCTAGACTCAAACAAATTATTGACAGTGCATGTATATGTACATTTACATCACCTGTGATATGCAGTAATGTATGATGTTTGTTGCACAGCAAATTTTGTGAAAATCAGTTGAACATTAAGCGAGTTACAGCTGATTTTCTCAGGGTTCACCCACATCTCTCTATCGACTTGCATTGCCTTACGAGCGAATCTCCCCCCTCCTAATGTGGCACGGACATTAACGTATCAAAGTAGTTAGCAACAGCGGCTAATGTAGTATCTAGGTTTTAATGTAGTTTGCTATGCTAAAAGCACTAACAAATGGGTAAAATACTATAACTGCAGGAGTAGAACGTCTACCATAAAAACACGAACAAATGGGGCACTGCAAAACGTCTGTTATGACCGCCTGAAACATGAACCACGTTCAGTAGGAGGGTACATTTTTCCAGATAGATCTCAATTTTATTGGCTGATCTTTTTCATCACAGTATTTCTGCCTATTTTTGTACACATTAAGGTCTTTATGCTCACTACGCAGTTCAAAACATCACACACCTCTACCCACATGACACATAGTATGAGACACATATTTATACCAACATAGGGCACACACAATCGTGTGCATCCCTTCAATACGCAATGCAATTCAATTTTAGCAATGCATGCAGCACTATACACACATTGTTGTTGCAATAACCTTTTAGTGTTGCTTTTCTCAGCATGTGTTTAAAAAAAAAAAAAGCTGGCAGCAGTTGTGCAAATCAAACTGAGCTCTCTGGTGCAGATCTCTTATGTCGTCACCATAATTGTTAGTGTGTGGCTCAGCCCTGGTGCTGCTCAGTTTAACGTGCAGAGGACCTGACAGATTGTCCATTTATATCAGTACTGAGGTATCGGCTGAAATTTTACATTAATATTATTAAGATTTACATGAGTACTTCCATTAATAGTACCATTAATAGTAGAAGGTTTTGTAGTAATATGCAATATTTAACTTGACTACAGATGTTAATACACTAAATGTATTGTGCCTTTAATATGCTAACATTCCTTGGTTTCTGTAATCAAAATGTTTCTCCCGCCTCTATTCAAATGCATATGTTTGTAGAACAGATACATTATTTGTTTTGTAGAATAAATTTAGAAACAGATGCCTATTTTACATAAATGCTGCTGATCTAAAAACGTGTATAAGTGCATAATCTGGAGCTAAATGTTTATTAAGGAAAGCTTTTAACTCTGTGTATCGAGTGTTTAAGTTCATACACAGTTTATTGTCTGTGTGAGTTGTTTAGTAGTGAGTGTAATTAATATTAAGTCTGTGTACTAGAGATCAGAATGATCAACTAATCAATTAGTCATCCAACAGCTCACTAGTCGAATATTTAAATTTTTTGTGTTTGTTTGTTTCTAATATTCCAGTTAACAGGCTAGCAATATATTCTGATTAATGTAGCTTAATTACCTTAATTGCTATTAATAATCATGATATTATTATGTTATTACATTCATATATTGTGGTTTATATCACCTTTGGTGAGCCTGCTACATATACTCCGCCCAGTCTTCTGAACAGTGGAACTGACTTCCCAGAGCCCCTTGATGGAGACTCTTAAGAGGCCTGCATTAAAAAGTTTGCGTTTCTAGATGGCAAGGGGGCCCAGAAATTTGTAAAAACAGCCCTGCTGACGAAGACTCTGGACCTAGGCAAGGGATCTTTGTGGTAAACGTCTTAAAAGTAGCGATGGCAACACAACACACAGTCAGAGAACCTCTGCGTTAATAACAGTCCTTTGTGTTTAGAAGAAACTTTAGGAGAAACGTACAGACATTCTTACCCTAAATTGAGAATAAGCTGCTACCAGCCAAGGTCATATCACACAGGCTGTACACCACTATTGTAGCCTATTAATGAACACCTTTTGGTTTGTTAGCTCTATGTGTATAATAAATGTTCATTTTTATTAAAGCAGTACTGCCGCTGCAACTGAAGCAGTGCCTTTGTAACAATAACTTTTCAACGCAGTTGCTTTAGGACTACGATTAACATTTCAGTTATTGTGCATAATCCATCACAGTCTCTGTTTTTGGCGCAATAAAAGATGATGCTTATTTATTCAATTGATGATCTGTGTTAATTATTAAAGGGCTCTGCAAGTCTACACACCACTAAGGAACGCATCATACCAGTGTTGGGTGGACATAAACCAGCCTAATAGAGCTTCCTTGAGACTGATTAGTCGACTTGTCCCCCAGATAACCCACCAATTAGTCCATTTTTAAAATATGTATTTATACACAACTCTACTGTGTGCTGGGGATTTAGGTGTTTGTGCGTGTGTGTGTGTGTGTGTGTTCATCTGCATATTTCCTAATGAGTGTGTGTGTCTCTCTTTCCCTTTGATGTCTTTTCTAGGCTTTTCCCTGCATCTCCACCGGTGTGTACGGTGAGTGGCAGAATTCCAGACTCAGTTCATAAAACTATTAAATGTTTTATGATTATTTTTAATGTTAGTTTTACACATTATTTCATCCGTTTCCACTAGCAACATTGGTCTGTGTTGATCTCTAATGATTGATTGCCAGATTATTAGTTTGGTAATATCCTTTCATGTAAAAATTTTATGTAATGCATTTGTGATGCAATTTATTTTAATAGTAATGTTGCATGCAGTGACACCTGCGGTTTTTTATTAACTGTGGTTATAATGACGCCTACATTTGTTCAGTGTGACCAAATATATTTGCAGCAGTTTATAAGGCAAGACCTCATTTCTTTCAGGAATGCTGTCAGTGGATATCAGTTGCAATACCATGTGGGATTATTTAGATTAACAGAGGGGTTAGATGCTCAGATTAAGAGAGATTGGGTTAGCAAGTACGTCAGGGGGATTGTAATCTGCGTGCCCTGATTAAAGTCAGATACAACAACTACTCTCGGATTCAGTACCTCAAAACACACTTTGCTTTTTACCCGAGCTAGCCTTATTTCTGAGCACGATGTCGTCTCCACGTTTAATCTAGCATTCAATCAATGAAATATTTTCCCCCATTTTATTTTATTTTTATCAGCCCCTGTTCTCTGAGTGTGTATGAGTTTTAGTTATTTAGTTTTCTCAGAGCTGAAATAATTATGATGGGTTCAGGCAATCGAAACAAAGAAGAGGACGTGCTGATGCAAATCACCGATACTAAATGAAAAGATGCTTCTGTCCAACTCTTAGATACAGTACTGAGTACTCTGAGGGAAATTTAAACCAGCAAGTTATCAAAATCATTCTATCCTCTTGCGGAAACAGTAAATAACTCGGCTCACAAAATGCAGTTGGAGGCTGGTCAAAGTTAGCGTTGAATGAGAGAATAGAATAGAATGCCCAGTACCTAGTAGCCCAGGCTGCCCAGTAGAAAGTAGCTAGCTAAGTGTTTTTGCATGCTATGATTTTGCTACTATACTTCTTTACAAAAACATTGTATGAGGTCAATACAAATTAACCAAAAGATTAGAGTGCTAGCTAATTATAGCTTTATATTGGTTATCTAGCTAAGATTAGTTTAGATTCAAATCTAAATTATTCATTAACTAGCTAATGATGATTATTTTGATTTAGGTTAGAAAACTACCTAACATCAGCTTTATACTGGTTATCTTGCTAACTAGATAACCAATGTTTTTATACCACTAATACCTTGAACAGTTGTAACACTTTTTACTTTTTGAATTACCAAATAAAAAAGGTAAAACATCTTAATGTTTTACATCTAAGATAGCATTCTATTCTATTCTATCTGTCTGGCAACAAAATCCGAGTAAAGATGTAAGAGTAAAAAAAATGTAAGTAGTTAATATTTTCCACAATTAGTGTGTAAAGACAAGGTGTACGTTTGTTACAATTGTCTTCATGTCAGTGACAGCTGTAAAACTCATTTGTAATGCTGTAAAACTGCAGTATAATATCTGAAGTGTAACTATTTGTGATGTTCTTTTTATATTTCTCTCATCTGTCGTTGACTATAGATTCCTTTTGAAATTGATCACTAGTGTAAGATTCCCATGTCTTTCAAATTAATATAAATGCACCATGGTTTTTTCCCGCTGACCACTTTGCACAATTTGTCTGAATTTCAGACACATTTCATTTCTAGTAGACTGATCAATGATCATAATACACATTTAATTGCATGTCCAGTAGGCAAAATGGAGCTGTCCAAAACACAAACAAGGTAAGAAAGTGAAACATTAACCCCCGGAACAGACTTGCACGTAGTTGAACATTCTTAAATTAAAAGAGATTAATTTTAAGCATGTGCACAGCAAACACATCCATTAAAACTTGCGTTGAAAAGAAGATATTTAACGTGTTGCAACTGTCCTCCTGTTACACTGTACTCAGCCTTAGCTACCGTTAGCTTGAGCATGAAATAGTTTGTTGAAATAGCCATCTTTCTTTTGATTGGTGGCTTGACCAAACCAATCATTGCCATTTCTGCTCTGGGGAAAACATTTCAATAACTAAAACTCCTATGTGTAGATGTGCGTGTTGTGTTGCACTCTGACATACAGTTTAGTTAGTGTATATGTGTTGTCATCACTATGTGTCTAGTAATTATATGTGTGTTGTGTGTGATGAAGGATACCCACCTGAGCAGGCGGTGGAAGTGGCTCTGAAGACGGTGAGAGAATACCTGGAGGACAACCATGCGCAGGTGTGGAAGAAACTCCCTGTTGGTGTTCTTTTTTAGCTGCTGCTGTTATTGTACAGTGCTGAATAGTGTATCATGCTGTCATGGCGGTCACAAAGGGACTTATGCACTATTCTAGACGATTTTCCAGTATACTTAACTGTCTATTGTGTTTACGCTGAGCAATGAGAACAAATGTAGTATACTAAACAGACCCGAATGATGGACTATATTTCCAGAACAAACAAAGTGTGGAGCGATGGACTCTTTTTGCATTAAACTGTTCCATCAGAAGCAGAGCAAACGAGGTGGGCGGTCTTCAGGGGGCCCACAAATGTGACCCAAAACTACATAAATAATAGTAATAATATATAAAAAATATTCTGAACCTTATTCTGGGAGGTTTTAATATAACTGCAGTGACATAAATGACAGATTAAAATATAATGATATTTGCTCTGCAGTTTTGTGGTCAAATACAGAACGAATAACTGTGTGACTATGTAACAAGGACATCAGGGTCCTTAATATTCACGCTAACCTACAAGAAAATATAAGCACAAATGAAGCGGGCTAAAGGGAAAACACAATGAGAGAGAGCCCACTTTTAACTTAACTTTGGTTCCACTCACTGACTCTTTCCTTTGAGTCAACCAACAGCTTCAAATGGCAATGGCCCAGAGGAAAGTGGCCATTGAAAGAGGGGATCGAGATAGATGATGAAAATGACCACCCATATACTGAAAAATATAAGGGCAAGGGCCAGGATAGCTCAAATGATGAGAAAGTAGATTAAAGTAGACATAAATTGAAAAACAATGGAGCAAGATGGTAGACCTAGCAATTGAGGCAATTGACCTAGCAATTGAGGGAGATTAAGTTTTTTCAATGATCAAGATGACAGTGCCAGTGGACCATCGCTTGTCAACGGTAATAACATTGCTATCTTAGTACCCCATTTAGGCTTAATACTGCAGAGAAGTAGCCCACCCTTTCATATTGCTTGCAGAATAAGCCACTTACTCCTGATGTTGTAAAGGCATTTATCGGTTTGTGTTCCCCCATGAAACTGCACAGCAATATTTAGTAAAATTAACGATGTCCAGATCCTTTCTTTCTATTTTCAATATGATACCGATATCAAAGCGTACCGGCTGACACAGTACTGATCCAATACTCACAGTAACCGAGCAACTCTCTGCAAGCTTCTGTTGCCAAGTTATGCAAAATGTCACAGGCATGATGACAACATGCATTTGTGACAATTTATGTCATGTGTTTACGTGTACGATCTGTGTTGTCAGCTAAAATCACACACATACAGGGCATAATATACGTCATATCGAAAAATATGTCCAATCGGATACCATACCAATCCAGCATTTCAGGCCAATATCAGTCCCAATACTGATACTCCGTATAGGATCGGTGCATCCGTAGTAAAACTTGTTATTTAGAGATTAGCCAAATTGTTAAGAGTTTGTGTGTGTCTGTGTGAGTTGTGCTGGTAGGCTGCTGACCCCCACTAGTGGAAGAGCCTTGCTCCGCTACTGTATCCTACCATGCACTACGGAACGTAGGCAGATGAGCTTGTAGCAGATACGCACAACGCAGTTCAACACAATTAACATGCATTTTTAATGTCATTTCCCTTAAGTACAAAATGGTTTGTATTTGAGTTTAGTGGACTTATCATGTATAAACCCACTTAAAGGCATGTTTTGATGTAGTACTAGGTCATGGTACATGATTTGGGACACAACTTTTGCTTGTCAGAATGTCAACACATCCATACACACACACACACACACACAATATAACAAGAAAACAATCCCTCCCGTCAGCACACAAATAAAGACAAGCTCACTCGCTTAATTGGTTCCTATCGGCACTATGCACTGGAACACACACGTCAGGAGTCATCCCTGTGTGTGTGTGTGAGTGGAAAAAAAAGTGAGAGTCCATGGTAGATTTAACACGTAATGAAGCATAAGGTAAAGTGTGCATGCTTTTTCTGTCTGTATCTCTCTCTCTCTCTCTCTCTCTCTCTCTCTCTCTCTCTCTCTCTCTCTGACTGTCACTCTGTCCATTCGGTCCTGAGCTGGTTGAGATGCGTGCTAACTCGCTGACAGTTCCTCTCCTGCAACAGAGCTGTGCAGTGACAGAGACGAGCTAATTAGAGAGTCCTAATTAACAAGCCCTCTCCTCCCCCCCTAGCCCCACTACACCATCAACACACACCGAATTAGCGAGACCGGGAGGGGGGGGCAATATTTGCTGAAGAAGAGGAAAAAGTGAAGGAAGAAGGACAAGACCAGGTGGTAAGGGAGACCAAGTAGGGAGAGGACTGTTAGATGCTGAAGAAAAATCAGGAAGGGAAACGGGGGACAAAAGACATAATGATTAGGCACGCAGGCTAAAGCGTCGGACCACACAACTAGGATAAGGAACAGGAACAGTAAACCTGCTGAGAGTCTCGTAATGCTGGCGTGGCCGAAAAAATGTCATGTATTGTGTCTTAGTGTTACACTTTACTTTAGGGCTGTGTTATAATGGATAAATTGATAATCGGGGGTTATTCTGATCAATATTGAAATAACAATGATTTAGCACGATTATTTAATAATTTTGTTTTACTTTATCATTTTATCATTCTAAATCAACAGAAAACAAGCTTTTCTCTCACATTCTACATTGTAAGTCGATTTGTGTAAATCTCAAATCAAAATCAGACTACTCGTCAGCCACATTGAGTGTGAATCTTTTAAATGCTGATTATGAACACAGTTAGTCTCAAAATAAATAAATCAATAAATATGCCACCGCAGTACGCAACTAAATTAGCAGTTTAACCATGTAAATGTGAAGGTCGTGATATTAATGCACCAGATTAGTCAGTTAGTTAACTTGAGCTAAGCTCACCAACCTCACAGTCAATTATGTTTAATTACAGGGTTGTAAGTCTAAGTCTTTGAGTCTAAGTTTATCGGAAATTACACTTTACAAATTAAAGGCTTTTAGTATTAAATGCCCTGTAATTAAATAAGGCAGACAGAAATTGTGATCAAGATTAAATTGCGCTTAATTGTGCAGGCCTACTTTGCGTCGTTGGGTGTTGTTGCAGCTAGAGAGCACAGCGTCAGGCCGAGTGTGACGGTGAGTGAAGGACACCTAGGTCACATGAGCCCAGCCGCTGGTTATGTGAAGTTTAACGGAGTGTGTGTGTGTGTGTGTGGATGGGTGACGGGTTTGTAAGTCTTTGGGTTTAAGACTGAGAGTAAATGAGCTCTGAGCCTCGTTTAGCCTCTTCCCCATCTGCTCAATGGATTAGATGAGTTTGTAGAGGCTGAACACACTTTGTTACTGCAATAAATTGAGGCGGTCATTAGAGACATAAATATTTGTTTGGACTGGGGGGATATTGGTGATGATATCTGCAGGCTAAGAATGTTATTATTGGAAGAGGTCTGTTTAGTATTCTCCAGCTCTCCCCATCTCGAGCTCTCGCCTTGTCTGGAGTGTTGATTTGTTTTTCTGTCTCATCAGATGGACCGGGTCATCATCTGCGTTTTCCTCAAGTCAGATGAAGATCTGTACAAGAGCAGACTGTCTGCCTACTTTCCAAAAGGTCTGTTTCTCTTTTCCTGTTTTTTTTTTATTTTTTATTTTTTTATCTTATAAGCATTTTCCCTTCCTCTATCTTGGCTATAAAATTATTTCTTACTCTCTCACGCTCTCTCTTGGATACTCGCACAACCATCTCGCACACAAGCACACGCACAAGCACACGCACAAGCACACGCACAAGCACACACACAAGCACACACACAAGCACACACACACACACATGCACACACACGCACACAGTGGTCCCAGTTGCTCTCTGTGCTAAAGGGCTTTTTCCAATGACACCAGCCAAAAGTCACTCTCAGCCCTGCATCCATTAGATCGCATTAAATTCTGCGGCCTGGCTTTTTTTCCCCACATAATTTTTTTTTTCTTTCATTGTTGTCAACATTAATCTAGTTTGATCAAGCATAGTACATGCCATGGGACTGGGCTGTCACTTTCAATCATCTGTAATGTTATTTTGCCTTTCTAAACAAACTACACACTGTCTGTGGTGTAGAAAAGAACAGCGTTCAGTGGTTCCGAGCCAGCGTGCAAAACTAGGCCTGTTCAATACCAAGGAGATAAAACAATTTAGCCAATCATTTGTTGTTTCCACCCAAAAACCTCCTGTCTGTCCCCACCCCCTTCAGCCTGCTGACCAATCAGAGAGCCCGTTGTGAGGACAGGTAACCGGCATGGGGTGTGCAGTTAACCTACGCTTGTGCTTTGATTTCGTGTTTGTCTGGGACATTAAACCCTAGAAAATGTAGTGTTTAAAATAGAAGCTTAGCAGTGGCAGTACTTTAACTGTAATGTTTACAGATAAGCGCATGTTAATAGTTTGCAGTGCTAACAAACTAACACTGAATATATTTACATTTTCATAGTATTTTTCTTGTAAAAAGAAGATAATTTAAAAATTTAAAAAAGGACCAACAGCTTTAATTGTGTTTTGTTTTTTAAATAATTTCTCATTACCAGATTTTGGATTTAACCTGATAGAGTGGCGCCGCATATTCTACTAACTTCAATATAGTTTTTTTTTAATTCATTTATTCCTTTATTAAATGTACAAGAACAACTTCTGCATCTTTTAATTAACAGGTGGTGTCAGTGTGACCCTGCTCTGTGCTAGTGTTGTTACCTGTCAGTGCAAGTGTGACGTCTATGTGTAATGATCACTGCGATTTCTTGTGCGAAGTGTCTCAGCTGAATGCATTTTTCTTCACTTACAGATGCGTCTCTGAAAAGTAAATTATGAGTGGATGTAACTGCGCTGGATGCCGAACTCCTCGCCTGCTTCTGTTCCCCAGCGTCTGCCCTGCCAGCAACACCTACTGATTATTTTTGCACCCACTGATTTTCTTTTGATGGCATGCTCTGTGTAATTTCTAATGCCTCAGTCCAGTTTTCACTGAACTGCTGTATTGATGATCAAAGGATGGCCTTTTGGCATTGCACTAAAGAGGACTGCAATCACACCCACAGGACATCAAGAAATCAAAATGACAAGTGTTTCATTATTTCTCTGAAGTCAAT
The DNA here is from genome assembly GCA_028565825.1 of Olivaichthys viedmensis. Taxonomy (NCBI): domain Eukaryota; kingdom Metazoa; phylum Chordata; class Actinopteri; order Siluriformes; family Diplomystidae; genus Olivaichthys; species Olivaichthys viedmensis. Next base: position 11,528,249 of record JAOUQW010000034.1, on the reverse strand, counting down.
ACTGTTGTAATCAGGAATCCATAAATGTTATGTAGCTCAAATTTTGCTCATACAAATCTCATCCCTGGTTAATACTAGAATGTTACTAGAATGTTTACTAAAATCTTCTGAAGTAGGGGTAAGCAGTCTTATCTTTGCGGATAAGCTTCTGGGTTCTTGCACAGGCCTGCAAAAGTATGAAATTTAAAGGCACTCATTTTCAGCCCTGAATACGTATGCAAATTCATAAAACATTTTGGAAAGAGTATGGATATTCAAAAAAGCAATTGTGTGTTCAACATGGAAAGACAAACACACAGTATGCTTGAGGTTCATGTGGTTAAAGTCGTGAGAACATTGTTGCTAGGAAACTGTGAAGTATGGAGGCTGAGAGTGAAAGCTAGCAAAAAACTGAAGATCACAATTTAGCTAGCTATTACATAGCCGTCTTTTATGTGAAAAATGTAAAAGGCACAGTGACCGTGGAAATGAGACAGAACTGTCAGGAATATCAACATTTCAGATGTGTTGGTAGATTACTAGGAAAACAACTCCATACGATTAGTATTACACTGTTATTACACTTGGTATAAACCTCTTAACAAAGCTTCAATGGGTTCCACCATATTGAGAAACATTGCGTCAAACCTTGTGAACTAGTGAGAAAATTTCGACTTCCGAAGTAGTAAATACAAGAGTGGGCCGTTCATGGAATCTCGTCATGAACACGACCATACTTGAATGCAGCATCAGACCCTAGACACTAAGGTTCTAAATCCATTGTCTTTAGACTTTCCCTTATTTTCTGCACTAACACAGCCTTCCTAATGCATATCACATAATGTTCTCCCTTTTCCATGAAATAGTTAATGACCTTTGCAAGAAAACTCAACATAGAAAGTCTGGGGGGAAAAAATCAATCTGAAAAAAACTTGAAATGGTCTGTTTTTTTGTTTTGTTTTTCACAAGAAAAGAGTAAGAACCCTGAGAGTGCCTACCTCTGTTCTAAAGAAGGTTGTAGAGAATTGTGATTTCGGCAAAGGTATGATTTGTACGCCATCATTTTAAGCTACTGTAATGGAATTGAAAGTTATATATAAATGTATATTACCCCATTGAAAATGAGTTTAGAATGAAATCAGGTGTATTGTAACCTATTCGCAGCAGTCCTCACGGGCCAACGCTCGTTACACTTAACCTACAATGAAAATGCACTCTTTCTTCCTTTGCTGTGTACTTTATGTAGGTCGCTATGATGAAGGATTCTCATTAAAGCCCATTCCTCCCACTGAATGAATGGCTAGTTCTGCTCTTAATGCAACTTTCATTAATTACACCCTGAGCCTCTGTGTTAGCGTGGAGGCAATAGAGCAGCAGCAGAATGCTTCAAAACAGAGCAAACGTTTTGAATATTGATTTTAAATCAAGCATACATTAGCCAAACTAGCGGGCACAAGAGAGTCATTCTGTTAAATGCAATGCTTTGTGTTTCCACAACATTTTCTCCTCCCAGAGTTTTCACAGTGACACATTCTTCTTCATCTTTATCTACTCCGATTCCTCTGTTCTTCCCCCCGAGGAGGAGGACAGCAAATAAGAGCCTGAGAGAGCGATAGTGGATGGGAGAGTTTGATTAACTCGTCTGAAGCCGTGCTCATTTTTTAATAAGCAATGGGCAGCTCAGGTACTGTCATCAGATGAGTCGTGTGTAATAGGGAACTGAGGAGAAAAAGGAGGGAGGGCGTGAGGGAATGAAGGAGAGAACACGCAAGAGAGTAATTATCCTAAATCGAGACTTCACTGCTGTCCCATCAGCACTTTCTCTCTCTCTTTTCCCTTCTTCTCTCTCTCTCGTGCTCAGTCTCTTTCTGTCCTGCTTACTGAAGTGTTATTTAATTTGCACTATTGGTGTGCTAAATGCAGGAAGGGGAGCTGCTGACAGAGTAACTCCTCGCTGGAGATGAGATGTTTTGAAGTGTTTGCTTCATGCCAACATCACAACCATCGAGATGTACTAGGGAGAGAGAACTTCTTCTCTCTTTTTTTAACCTTTTCTCTCATCTTTTTTGCTATGCCCCTATCGCTCCCCCTTTTCAATTATCTTGTCTTTCTTCTTTTTCTTTTCTTGTCTTTCTCTGTAAGTCGTTCTCTCTCTGCTTTTGCGTTCGTGTTCCCTCTCTCCCTCCAGCTCTGAGTGGCCATGCAAGTGTATCATAGCACTTGGATGATGTGGAGCTGATCTTATGGCTTATGGCTGGTCCTCTCTCTCTCTCTCTCTCTCTCTCTCTCTGCCTCTCTTCCACTCATTCAGTCTTTCTCCTTTTTGTGACTGTGTATGAAATGGCATACTTGTATACTGCATCCTGCATATTGCACTAGGATATAATGCATACTACACATTATTCATTGTGGTAGTATGTTGTATGCAAGAATTATCATTCGTGTTTTCGACATGGGAAGGCGAATACATGATGCACTTGTCATTCAAGTAGTTTAAGCAATGAGAACACACCGTTGCTAGGCAACTGGGAAATATGTACGCTGAGCATGGAACCTAGCTAATGATTAAGGCTAATGATTTAGCTAGCATGTAGCTATTAAGTCTTTTATATGGACAATGTAAAGGCATAGTGACTGTGAAAACAGGACTAAACTGGAAGGAACATCAACATTTCCCTCAGAGGTGTTGGTAAATTACTAAGAAAAGACTCCATACAACTATAATTACACTGTAATTATATTATCAACCACAAACAGAATTCCCATGGGTTCCGCCACATTGAGAAACGTGAACATTACGTCACAACTCGTTAACTCGGAGCTATCGATTTCCAAAATTAGTGATTATCAGTAGAGCGAGCTGTTACTACCTAAAGGCCAATTTTGCGTTCAAATGGAACTTGTGAATTTGTGCTTCTGGCATGGAAAGACGAACACAGCATCCTCGCTGTTCAACTGGTTAAAGAATATTTTTGCTAGGCAACTGGAAAATATGGAGGCCGAGCATAACCTAGTTAATGACTGATTTAGCTACCGAGCACAAAGTCTTTTATACAAACGATGTAACGGCAAAGTGACAGTGGAAACAAGACAAACAAGACATTTCCCGCAAACATGTTGGTAAATTTTAGTACAACTAAAATTGCACTCTAAATACAATTGGCATCGACCGCAAACAGAACTTTCATGGGTTCCACCATATTGAGAAACATCAACATTGCGTCACAACCCACAAACTTGGAGCTGTCAGAAAAAAAAAAAAATTTGACTTACGAAGTAGTGAAGACCAGAAGAGTGAGTTGTTCACGTGGAATCTTCTTGTAAACACGGTGAACATAGTTTGGCTACATATTTGTAAATTCGACTCTAGCAGTACATCATCTGGGTATCTTTAGCATACTGTAAATATTCATGTTGCTTGCATACTACATACTCTTTTGGTTGGGGTTTAGTATGAGTAGTATTCCATTTTGAACAGTGTCTTGTAACCTCCACCAGCTTTGCTAGAGGGCCACCGCAATGCACACCTGACTCAACTCCAGAAAAGCTTGATAATTAGCTGGCATCAGGTGTGTGGAGCAGGGAAGCCATTTACCTTAGCAGTGTACGAGACCTTCACGATTGAAGGTTGAGATTTCTTGCCAAGCTAAAATTGACCAGGGGCCTACAATGCAATCAAAAAAGTAGGAAAAAGAAAGAGACCTTGTACGCTAGGCGGAGAGGGTCACGCTCATCACAGCTGTGCTTGTGTGTGTGAGTGTAGACAGGCAGGGCGTAGTGCTGTAGGTGAAGTTGAGGGGTGAAGTTTATGGATGCTGATGGAGAGGGCAGAAAGGTTGTGTGTGTAGGGGGTTGTAAACTGCCAGTGAAATGAAAATGGCTCTTTAGCAGAAGCCAGGACGCTCCGCTGCCCCTCACAATCAATGTGTTGATTTACTACCTGAAAGCCTGTCAAACCAAGAGAGAAGTGTGACTGGGAGAAGTGTGTGTGTGTGTGTGTGTGTGTGTGTGTGTGTGTGTGTGTGTGTGTGTGTGTGTGGGTTTGGGGTGAGGAAGAGTTCAAGAGGGTGGGAGCGAGATGGAGGTAAGATGTAGGTAGGGGGTTAAGAAGATATGAAAATATTAATTATAAAAATTTCACAACTCAATTTTATGCAAAATTGTGAAATTTGACTAGCATTTCCAAGTGCTGAATTGAGATGAGTAAGAATGCCACACCTAAGAGCTCCACTTGTTTTTCTTGCTCTCTCACCAGCATTTTCTTATTGAGTGGGTAATAAGTCTACGTCAAAGCTGTACGCTTTGAAAGGCTTGAGATGAATTCATTTGCGTTTGTGAAGTGCTACTGTCTCGCTAACCGTGTCTACCTGCTGTTTTTCACTCTGCTTTCTGTCTAATAAAATATTAATCATGTTTACTTGATGGTAGCGGAGTGTATTCGAGGTGGAACTCGTTTATCGAATATCTTTTTCTTGTTCTCTCTTTCTCTCACCAAAACGAGTACATGTGTACATCACTATCAAAATGAACCACAATTTACCCAAACATACTAAATGATCTCATTTACAGAAATTCTGAAGCCTTCAAAGCACACTAATGAATTAATGATTCAAAAAAATGTATTCAAAGGAACATTTTTCGAAGCTGATAATAATATAAATGACTCTGATTTAAAGATTTTTGAAGATTTTAGCTTAGCTATGTACAACACAATTCAGTAAATGACTGCATAATTTGTAACTATGTAAAGCTTGTCCCCCTAGAGTGTAGAACATGTATGATGTATGCACTTCAAAACATAAAGCTGCATTTTAGTCCTTTAATATTGCACCAGTGTTATAGAGACATCTCCTTTCTACTGGGAAATATAACAGCCAATAGTCATTTTGAACAGTCACTACTCCCCTTATTTTAGCTTTACTGAAAGAAAGAGAAAAAAAACCCTACATAAAAGAGTGAAAGGCAGCTCATCGCACTATGTTGGTGTAAGGGTCCAGGTTTTGTACTAATTCCAATTCCAATATTTTCCTTTTTAAATTTTTCAGACTTTTAATACAAAGAACAGCGTTAAAGGACGGGCAAGGAAATTCAGAATTGATAGAGCGGAAAAAGGCTGTCTCTTATTTCAAGTCACCCTGGACTTTATAAAAAGTTTTATTATTCAATTCTTTTGGGATAATTAATTTGAGTGAGCAGTGTTGGTTTGCCGTATTTTTTTTTAAAAAGCAGGTTGATTTTAAAATCTCACTGGAAAATCCGAGTTATTTAACATGACAGATAAATGTTATTGTGTCATAAAATATAAGAGCCAATCACGTTTCAATGTGCAAATGCAGTTCATGCAACACCTATTTACCAGGAAAAGGGGTGGGACCTGAAGATTTCCAATTTGCAATTTCACAGATTCTGGATTTTTTTTTTTGATGAGAATAAAAATGTGTAGGTGCTTCTGTAACTTTTACTGTTGTCTAATGACATTTCTTTTGGGGAACCACTTTTCACATCAATTTAGTGTTGTAGAATATAGAAGAAAATGATGGTCTTTAAAACAAGTTCTGGGTGACTTTCAAAGTCCGTAAGATGAGAAGAGAATGATTGTTATGGTGGACATCAAGGTAGGATGGAACCTTAAGCCTTAAAATTTAAACATCTTAAGTTGGGAAAGGTCCCCATACGCTCAAATCGTTTTTGTGATTCGATTTCTGTGCGAGTGGTTTTCATATATCATAAGCAGGCACTTTATAAAGCTGATCAGGTAGTGGTTTGATAGAGATGTGATGTCATTTAATCTTCTGCTTTTAGTAATAGTGAAAATAAGAAAGAACAATGTCTTGTATAAATTGAGTTCATTTAAATTACTTCCTTTCATTCAAATGAATTCAAATGTATTAACTTGTCCCTTTTTTTATTTGGTACCTACAATTATTCTCCTGGCTCTCCCTGTACGTGTCCTGGTGTGTGAACGGTAGCTTTCGGAGGCCTGTGTCGTCAGCACACCTTTTTCCCTTTTCACACTGAAGCACTGACTGTGGTGTGAATAGTTTGTTAGGTAGTGTTTAAAACCTGAGACGTGGTGATGAAGCATAATATTTTTGAATGGCAGTATGCATCATCCAAGGCCAACAGATTTTATACAAATGGTGTGTTGCTTTGGGATTTACTTCCTTCGTAATTATGAATTCATTTATTCTTTTCCCGTTGAAATGTCGTATTAAGAGAGGTGCCGCTCATTTCCATCTTCACAAAGGAGATCTGCGCCACTTCCACACGAGCTCTCTTGGTGAGAGAACTGTGATGGTGGAGTTCAGAAATAAATGGAGCACTTCAAATAGGAACTATAGGCTGCGAAGAAGGGGCGTGTGATGTGCGTGTGATGGGCGTGTGATGGGCGTGTGGTGTGCTTGTGATGGGCGTGTGGTGTGCGTGTGATGTGCGTGGGCGTGTGATGGGCGTGTGATGTGCGTGTGATGGGCGTGTGATGTGCTTGTGGTGTGCGTGTGATGTGCGTGTGATATGCGTGGGCGTGTGCGTGTGATGGGCGTGTGATGTGCGTGTGATGGGCGTGTGATGGGTGTGTGATGTGCGTGGGCGTGTGATGTGCGTGAGATGTGCTTGTGATGGACGTGTGATGGGCGTGTGGTGTGCGTGTGATGTGCGTGTGATGTGCTTGTGATGGGCGTGTGATGTGCGTGTGATGTGCGTGGGCGTGTGATGTGCTTGTGATGGGCGTGTGATGTACGTGTGATGTGCTTGTGATGGGCGTGTGATGGGCGTGTGGTGTGCGTGTGATGTGCGTGGGCTTGTGATGTGCGTGTGATGGGCGTGTGATGTGCTTGTGATGTGCGTGTGATGTGCGTGTGCGTGTGATGGGCGTGTGATGTGCGTGTGATGTGCTTGTGATGGGCGTGTGTTGTGCGTGGGCGTGTGATGTGCGTGTGATGGGCGTGTGATGTGCTTGTGATGTGCTTGTGATGGGCGTGTGATGTGCTTGTGTTGTGCGTGTGATGTGCGTGTGATGTGCTTGTGATGGGCGTGTGATGTGCTTGTGATGGGCGTGTGTTGTGCGTGTGATGTGCGTGTGATGGGCGTGTGATGGGCGTGTGATGTGCTTGTGATGTGCGTGGGCGTGTGATGTGCGTGTGATGGGCGTGTGATGTGCGTGTGATGTGCTTGTGATGGGCGTGTGTTGTGCGTGGGCGTGTGATGTGC
>JAOUQW010000034.1:11466325-11482397 GCA_028565825.1 Olivaichthys viedmensis | reverse complement strand
AGAATAAGTCTGTAATGTAATGAAACGTGGAGAAGGTGAAAGGGGTGTGCAGACTTTCCGGCTTGACTGTATATGTATATATATATGAATGAGTAGTGTTAGACTATTCTTATTCTATGTATTCTTAAGGAGTCTGTATGGACATTTGAGGAATAATTGGACCAAGGAAAAACAGGACATTGCAGTACAGGAAACAAAAAAAAAGATATACTTTAACAGAACTGGGACAAGATAAGAAAATTTTGGGCAGGACGGTATTTAAAATCATATTCATGTTCTGATTGTGAGGCCTGTAGCTGCAGAGCAAAGTGTTTGAACAGTTTGTACAGAATAAACACAAATATGCTGTTCGTTCACTGACCCACTGTATCATGTGACGTTTTTAAGTAACCTGTCGTAATTACAGCTGGCCCAGTATCAACTGAGCTAACACTGTAAAACATTGAATCCCAGTGCATCACATTGAAACAGCTCTAAATCGGATCACATTCATTCACTGGAGCTTTTCTTTAAATCCTTGTAATAACACTGCAAAGAAGCCAAGGAACAGGGACGAAAGACTGAAGAATCCCATTATTATCTGGTCTACAAATAATGCTCATGAATCGTAACATAATGCTCATGATGGCAAACTGATGCAAAACCGTTGCAGACTATATCACACACACGACCAAGCCTGACTCTCCATCTGTTATCCAGCAGGTCAGAAACTAAGAAAAGTCTAAAAACGAGGTTGAGTCTAACCCTGCGCCATGATAAAGATTATCTTTGTGTGGTTTATTTGCTCCATAAAGGTGTGTGAACGGCTCTCTAGCTTTTATAGCCATCAGTCTTAGTCTGGAAAAATAAATATAGCCGTCCCGATGCTCCCGGTTCACCTGGCAGGCCCTGTGCACACTGGTAAAGTAGGGTCAGATCTGGGTTAAGGCCATACTAAACTACTCCTGCACTAGCTGACCCACTTTGCTTTTATTCTAAATAAATGATTAAATGGCACAGGAGGGCTATTTTGATCCTCCTTCTCTTTTTCAAGGCCTTCCTAACTGGGGTGGAGGAGCAGGAAAATAGGGATCCATGTTGCTTTAGGACACAATGAGTTTCTCACAGACTTCTAAATACAGAAAAAGGCTACAAGCTTAAATCTATGATGCTCCAGTTCAGTGCTTTTCTCCTGTGTACCTGCAGGGTTTTATTCCAATCATACTCTAACACATCAGACAGCCTCCATTACCTTAATAACAAAGCCAAACTAACTTCCTAATCCTATCCCAAACCACAACCAAAAGTCTAATCCTAACCAAAATCTAAACCAAAATCTAAATCTTAACTCAAACCAGAACCAAAACTTGAATTCTATCCCAAACCCCAGCCAAAGATCAAAACATAACCCAAAACCAAGAAAACTCCAATTCTAAGCCAAACCCCAATCGAAATCCAAACTCAAACCCCAACCGAAGTCCAAACTCCTCCAGATCTTGGCCAATCTTTGCCCATTCTTCTTGACATATCTGTTATAACTTTGCCAGATGCCAATTTTAAAGCACTTTAAAATTGTGTGCAATGGCATAAGGGTATTATAATAAATGGGTCAAAGACGTGTATTTTTGGCATCCAATGGTTGTTCATTTTACAGAAAATGTATAATATGCATAAATATTATACGACATGATTCCACTCTTACTTCTGTTGAACAAATAAAGTTCTATATAGCAAAATCATCATTCAGAAGTACAATCTGCATTACAATTATTTTTATTGTGTTTAAAAAAAACACAATAAAAGTACAAATTACTCTCTGTGACATATTTCAAAAATTTTTATTTTTGCCATTTTGAAAACCCTTTACGTTTTTAACCAAATATTTATTCATTTTGTCTCTTTATTAATGTTATCATGTTTGGGCTTATTGTTATGGATAATATTATGGAAAAAATTATAATGTTATCCACATTATAGAATTGAGTTGTTGTGAATTTATAGGAATCCTGTGACCATCCAATCTCACCTTTTGTATTTCTCTTTAATGCTGCTTAATTCTGTCTTGGTACACTGCAGCTCTGCCTCCATGTTCTCAATGCATCCCACCATCTGAACTAAATTCTCATGCAGTTCCTTGTTGTGGTGCTCCAGTAATCTGCAAGGTATCATGGGAGTATTGTTAGGGTCAGAAAGCCACACACCAGTTCCTTCCTCATTCTATGCTACTCAGTCCTTATAATTAGGGAAATTACTTTGCTTTAATATGACAAAACAGTTAACATGTTCTTGTGAGCCTTTATGCAATTGACTGTGTTACAAAACTGTCGGTGATCTAATTTGGTTACAGAGAGAATGGCAAAAAGGATTAATTAAGCTTCCAGCTGGATGGCTGGCAGAATATAGAGTACCAGGCAACACAAAACAGATATGGAAATAAGGAAAATCGATAGTGTGATAACACAACAGACAGATAAAACACTCACTCGGCTCTGTCCACACTACTCACTGAATCCTGGGGATGTAGTCCGGAAGCATGAGGGCGGGAGAAAGATAAATACAAAATTGATTTTCAAAGCCACGTGCTTCAGGATAGTTCATTGATTCGAACTCATTTCGCAGAACTGGGCTAATGAACAGATATGGATGGTTTGGTGGTGGCCCTTTATGTTTGTTCAACCCTACTTTTTTATTTTTGAAATTATTGCCTCTTTGAATGAACTGAAAACTATCAAATTAATACAATAAAACTGTAAATAATATTATAATGATTGATTGCTCCATGTTCAGAAGTTCTTCAAATATCTCAAGCTTTTAAAAAATACACCCTGTTGGCATACAAATCAGAGAAACAAGGGTATACAACAGTATATTAAAAATAAGGGTTGCGATTATTTTAGATGGCAATAGTAATGTGTGGAATTACATAATCTAAAATGCCTATAGTATGTATTAGTAATAAATAAAAAATGCATGGAGGGGGTACAAGTATTTATATACCACACATCAAAAAGGCATATATATAGACGAATATGTACATTTTTCAAACTCACCCTGTGTGAGTGTTTGGAGTGTCTCCTGTGTTCCATGTATTTGTGCTTGTTGATGTTCTCCAAGTTAGGGCCAGTGGTTGTGGAGGACTTGCTGGAATGAGACTGAGACTCGCCTGGTCTGGCAGGCGGAGACAAGCCTTTGTGCTCCTGACCCGTATTAAGCTCTCTAGACAAGCCATGCCCACCACTATAACCCCCTTTGCCTTTAACTTGATACTGCTTCTCCTGCAGGATGGACTCAGGACTGGTGCTGGTACCTTCACTGAGAATCTGGTTGTATTTTCCATGGTGCTGTTTGTGTGATGTGGCTCTATAACTTTCAGGAGTGGACGGCTGCTTCTCATGGATGCGTTGGTGCTGATGCTGGTGTGGAGCGCTCAAAGAGCTCCCAGTCTGACGGTTATAACCATGTTTACTGGACTCTGTCCATCCTTTTACGCTGTCTGATTTCACAGGCTGGGAACTTAGCTGCTTGGACGACCTCTGAACACGTTCTTGTCTCTGCATGACTGCTTTAGCAGGTTGTCTGCGGCCCTCATGGGGCGACTTGGGAGATGTTGGTGTAGTGCTGGGATTTTTCCTTAAAGAGCTGAGTCTGGAGGGGCTAATAACCTGCCTGGTGATCTCATCCAGAAAGGCAGAGAACTCAAGCTTCTCTTTCATAAAGCTCTCTCTCCGTGTTTCCACAGAGCTCTGCTTGTGTGGACCAGTACCTTGTCTCCTGGTGGACAGTGCCTCCATAGACTTGGCTTTCCGGAGGTTTCCTTGTTTCTGCCCTTCATCTTTGTTTTTCAGGATGCCCTTGCTTGGCAGATGGATAGATGAGACAGCCCTCTTAGGTCCTGCCATACTTAGCGCTGCTGCAGCCTTGTCATTGACAAAAAGGTTTTGTCCCAGGCTGGTGGTCTTGTAGAGTGGGCTGAACTCCTTAGGGTGGGCTCTCCCGTATTCCCCAGGGCTGCAGTCTTGGCTTACGCTCTTGAGAAGCCCCTCCACACTTCTGCTCTGGCGTCTGTGTAGTTGTAATTTCCTCAGGCCTAGCCCTGAGACCTGGTGTGGTTGTCCAGAATGCTCAGAATGCTGCCGCTCCTGCTGGTGATGGTGCAAGGAAAGTGCTGAGTCACTCAGATCAAAATCCATATTGCCCAATGCTTCGTCTGGTAAATTTCTGGCTTCTGGAAGATTGGAACAGGACACAGAATGCTGGGGTTTGTTTCGCAGGGAATATCCCTCATTGTCCAAACCGTGCTCCGAAATCCAAGATGAAGAAGAAAAGGAAGAAGAGGAAGAGAGGCTGGATGTCAAGGCCCTAAAAAGGGCGTTATGTTGTCCTTTGTTGGGTTCAGTGCCCTCAAAGTTTTGATGAGGATCTGGGTGATTTTGGTAATCGTGTTGATGGAAGTCATTACTGTCCCTGTGTCTCCCATGATCACCTGAATGACAGGTTCTGATAAAATAAGGATTTGTGATTATGCACAGGACTATTGCACAAATGGCAGAGCCAAATTAAAAAATGATACTGCAGTGACGGAAGTTATTGGGACAATAATTTTCTTAAAAGAGGAATGCATTGCAACGCTGCAGCACTCATGATGAAATATGAAAACAATTAACAAATTATGTTTTACAATTTGTATTAGCTCATGTATACTGTTTACAATAAGGAAATCGTAATCAAATGTATGTCATTGAAATATTCCAGGTTTCACACTGGAATTTAGTTTTGAGTGAAAAAAAAGATACAGCACATACCCATATGATCCTCGGGAATGGTGTTGGTTGGGACGGCGATGCGGTATGTGCTGATGAGCAACAACAATCTGATGTTTCTGGAGTTTAAGCTCATCTTCTGATGATTCACACACAGAAGTGAAATATTTTCCCATTTGTCTCTTCATTATGAAAGATCTACCAGTTCAACCGTAAAGCAATCCAACCATAAAGCATTGTAGGTAACACTGTCAGATTAAGCTAATGCAGGTTAGACACTGTGCGATGTTACAATAAACTGTTACCATCTGTACAAGCCTAATACCTGATGGTCTAAATGAAGATATCCAAAAGTTATTTATTCTTCAATGTATCCAAAACCATCCTCGTCCACGTTGAATCTCTTATAAATTGCATGGCACTGAGTGTGCACAGTTGAAGTAAAACATGTCCAGTGACCATTGAACACTCTAGCACCCAATAGCCATGAGACTGTGATGACATGGTGCCACATTGAACTTAATGAGAGCGTTACACAATCAACCTTGTGGACAGGAAAGAGTGGGAACAAAATTGATCAGACTTTGGAGCAAAAAAAAAAATGCATGGTCGATTGTTTTAACTTCAATTTCCTACCTCAAATGAATTGACCGATTTACAAGCATGTGTAAGAACGGAGGAATTATGTGTATATTGTGTGTTATATTAATAATAATGATATTTATGATATTTTAGGCTTGTGCAAACATGTTAAACACTGGATGAATGGGAAACTATTGCTTCTCCAACAAGCCACATTTTTTCTCTCTCTCTCTCTCTCTCTCTCTCTCTCTCTCTCTCTCTCTCTCAGCAGGGGTTTAAAATAATCCATCTGACTCTTACAGCTCCATCCAATTCATCCCTTCTGGCAGTTTCCTATTGCATAAGGGGAGAATTCAATGTTATGTTTATGAGGGTGGTCAATTGGGCATTGTAACAAATGCATTAGTCTGGTGGTACACTGTGATCCTTGGGTAATTTTCACTACAGATTGCTTTCTGCATACACTGCAGTTTTAAAGATGTAAACACAACAAGACCATTGCAGAGTTGGTGAAAATGGACACTCATTCACACAGCACAGGCTCTTCTGCCTTTCGCAGGCGTATCCCTTTGCACAAACATGCATTGCTAATAAAGTGAGAAGGTGCGAACTGCCAGTGATTAACTGCCCGAAAGTGATTAACACACCCAACGTTTTAAATGTTGACGATGATGAAACTGTGACAGGGTTGCCACCAGACTTTATTGTAGTTTTTGGCCTTTGCTCCGTTACACATTAAAATACCCATCTCCATGTAACCATGTATGGATTCACATCTGCTTTTAAAAATCAAGTCATGAGTCCTTTGCCAAACTAAAATCTTAATATTGAATTGGATAGTGGATAGTATACTTTTTTCTTTTCTTTTTTAACCTATCATATGCATAAATCCACAAGTGTTGGTAATGACACATATGGCAAATAAAGGGAGATCATGCTGTAGTTGAATGATAATTTCCTCCAGAATCTAAGTTTTATCTTCATTCAACACTGTGCTTTTTGTGCCCTCTTGTGGGTAAACAAATCAAATGGTGACCAATGTGCATGGAACTTTCTGGCACACAGCAGTCACACTGTCTCATGTTTTTTTAATATATATATATATATACCTGCAAATAAAGTTTATTACATTACACCTCAATTTATTGTCGCAATTTAACTACAGCTGACAATGTTACATTTCTGTATGGAGTCAGTGTATCATTTTTAAAACAGCACTGGTGTATGTTATAGTCTACAGTAGAGAACATTTGTTTTCATAGCTTGATTAAGGTCAGTGCGCATAAGAAGCATTAGTCCGAGAAGGTTATTAAACTCATGTTTGGGCAGGAACCCAGGCTTTATAACTTGTCATGTCCCTAATTAGATCACACTGCATTGTACAAATGGATGAGATGAGAGAGAGATATACGTGTACTTTACAGTAAAAAAACTTGTTGATTAAAAAAGGCCCAAGAGAAATGAGAGAAGATGAGAGAGAGATGAGAGAGAGATATACGTGTTCTTTACAGTAAAAAACTTGTTGATTAAAAAAGGCCCAAGAGAAATGAGAGAAGGAGTTAAGAGAAAAGCTTTTTGTCTTGGCTGTGCTGTCGTTTTCGGAATCGACCATAAAGAAAATTATAGTGTGGTGTCGACTCTTGGAATCGACTCCATCGATTCCCAACACTCGGAATGGGAATTGGAGCCGACTCCAAAGTCTCCGGAATCGAACAACCCTATGTGATACCCAACCCCCATAGTAGAAACCCTTCTCATATGCCTATAAGCGGAGAAAACAAAGAAAACGAGGGAGACGTGTCGGACGTGACAAAAAGGCAAAACGTACGCATACCGATATGAGTAGCCTATGTTACGTATTTACTGTATGCGAAGATAAGTTTATGACGCATTTGTGTTTAGACACATGCGCGATAATATCATGTGATTATTTTAAGGTCTATAACCCCCGAATGTTTTAGGATTTACACAAGCAACGACTTGTAGTTTTACAATACAATAACAAAACCTATTAAGGTAACGACAGTTATTAAAGAAACATTTAAATTAATCAATGCTGATTTATTTATTTATTTTTTTTGGATAGAACATTCTGGTACACTCTCAACTGAAAACGGGATTGTTTTTGTTTGAAAAAGACCTGCGCATGCGCATTGATGCACTGCAGTAAAACCGCAAAGTAGACCCGGTCAGACCAACCGGTTTGAACTGGACTGAGCGAGGCCTTTCTCTCTCTCAAACATATTCATCCGCGCTCTGCGCCTATGACGTAATCGCAGTGTGGAAAGTCACCAGTCTCTGAGATTAGTCATCAGTTTGTTAAGGTAGTTTCCAGCCAAAACCCCTCCATTATTCCTGATTAAAAAACTCTTCCTCAAACAGCAGCCTATATACTGTGATCATTTATGACAGTTTTACGCCTTGCCACTTTTAAGATTCATACGTGCAATCATTTTTAAACACGGTCAATGTTCCAAGCGCTCTAAACCTTTCTTTCTATGCTTTGAAATTTCGTACAAAGAAGATGCACAATGAAGACGTGGCTCTAGCCACAGTTTACTACGCCTGTCTACTGTACGTGTGTCTTATAAGAATGCAAACGCTTTAAGAATGTAAAGGTCTTATGACAATGTAAACAGCTGACGGGGCGTCGCCGTGGAACTATTTTCTTTTGCAGCACAGCGGAAGGGTTTTCGTTGTGACATGAGTATATAAATTGCAACGCGAGGGTTCGTCAGCCAGTCTCGGGCGGCGCGGTTAGGCGTTAGGCTGATTTTGTTTTGCTCAGTGAAATGGTGGTGTGACGAGGCTCTCTTTAGTTTGGTTTGAATTTTATTGTATTTTAGTGCAGTTCGTCGGCTATAGTTCTGTCTTCTGGTCCTTTTTAGGTTTATTTTTTAGACAGATAAATAACACGGCTGCTTTGACCTGACGCAAAGAAGAAATGCTAGTTAAGTTTTTCTCCTTTTTTTTTTTTTTTTTTAATTTAATTTTTTTTTTTACAGATACTTAATTAATCTCAAAAGATAAACTTACGTACGGTTTTTAGGTGTCGTTATCTACTTGTGTTTTAAGACAAATAGCTGGTTAAGTTGATTGACTAATGCGCTGACTACGCAAAAGCAGCAGGCTTTGAAGACCTCTGCCTTTTTTTATTTTTTTTTATTTAATCCTTTTTATAAACGCCGTACCTCCTCTGTTGTATTATGGGCAGGAGAGCTGTTTTACTAACGTTAGAGAGAAATGGTGTTAAATGTTAATCATACGGCAGCAGGCATCACGTGAAGTTAAAGGTATGGATAGGAAAATTCCACGCGGCGTAGACAAAATGGCGCCGGTGCTAAACCGACACCAAAATGGCCGCCGTTAAAACGCGTTATTTTTAAAGCAAGCTATTTTTGTGTCCTCCGACTGCTAGCTTGCCACACGAGGAAGATGACATGTCAGTTTGTTTTCTACATCATGTAGGCCATTAACGTTAGTTTAGGACTAGTGTTATCTCTAGAAGGTTTTTTTTTGTTAGCAAAGATACCTAACAGCAGTTTTTAAAAAAAGAGACTACCTTACTTATCTGACTCATTTGGGATATCTCGATACACCTTTTGTTTTGTTTTCCTTTTCCCAAACGCTAGTTGTCTAATTAGCAGTATTTGCTGTTAGAGACGGCGTCCCATTACATTTTGCAACTAATGAGTCATGTCTGAAATCCTGAAGTTTTTTATTATTGTAAAAAAAAAAAAAATCCTTTATTGGAAGAGCAAAGGTCTTTTTTATTTTATTTGGAAGAATGGACTTGAGTTTGATTTGTACAAAGGACTTAGTCATTAGCTATAACCATGGAAAGAAGATCTCGGGATCAGAGGGAGCCTGTGAGGACCAGCCAAGAGCCAGGGGAGGATCAGGAGAGCTCAGGCCGGGTTGGAGAAGAGGCAAGCGGGGAAGAGAGGCGGTGGTCCAGAGGGAAAAGAGGCGCAAGGCAGAGTAGCGACAGCTGACTACAAGGGGAGCACAGCCGATCTAGACCAGCCGAAGCCAAATCCAGCAGATGCAGAGGGAGGGAGAGGGGTTGCAGGGCCATCTAAAGGCATTAGAAGAGGGCATTTGGTTTGTATAATGGGTATAGGTATCTGTGCAAATTTATAATCAACTTTTCCCCCAGGCTGCCTTTGCAGAACGCATTTGCTCGCGAAGTTCTGTTCTTTCTTTTCAGACGTGGTGTATGAGTGTGTGAAATTCCCCGCCAATGTGTGAGCCGTCCTGTTGTTGACCAAGTCTGGTTGCTGCTGGGATGAGTGCCTGTAATGGACCCTGCACCCGCGCGCCGTTCAGATGTAGTCTCCCGGGAGAAAAGCCGTCTCTTTCTCTGTCCCACTTAAAATCCAATAGGTCTGTCCCATGGTGCGAGCCACGTCAAAGGTTCGGAGTTGGAAGTTCCTCTGCGTCGCTACACTGCTACACACCCACTGCTACTCCTTCCGGTCGCATCCATGTTCATCGTAAATTCAGTACTGAGGCAGCTGCGTGTCGTTTGCTGGTAAACTTGACCTACCCAAGTTTATGCATGATCTCTTAAGATTAAAAGGGAGTTGATAGTTTAAAGGGAGTAACTATTCCCTTGTACAACATCTTAATTTAGACTTTGCAAATGCAGTCTAGAGGTGTTTATTACAGATGATATTGTACGGCGCCTTTCGTCTTTTTGGGGGAAATGGGGTGGGGCAACTGCGTCTTTGAGTTTTCTTCCACAGGCCCAATCGCTCTAAGCAATAGTGCCACAGGGATCCCCTGCTGTAATGTGGACCCAGTGTTGTAAGATTGTGCACAACATAGTAAGGAATGGTCTAAGGCTGCAAGGGAAGCCTCTGCTTTAGTTGGCTTTAGAAAGGTACCATTCACTGGCTTTGTATCTTGTTTCAATTACTGTCAGTTGTATGATAAGACAACTTTATGCTTTTTCTTTTTTTTTAATGAAATTTTTGGATCGTAACTGTTGGGGTGAGGGAGGGAGGGAGGGGTGTTAACCCAAATCTCTTCCTAGCCTTTCCAGCTTTTCAGAGTGGCTTAGTTAGAGAACTGTGAGTAGCACTGTATGAGGAAGGAACTGGCACCGTCTGTGGCTGTGACCCTTCAAGGCAGCTAGCCCAAGGCATGGGATGAAGGCGAGTACCCAAAGGAGTCAAAGCAATACCAAAGTCGTATCGTAAGATGGCACATTATCTGGATTGTGTTCAATGTGTACCCGTTTCGTTCATGGCTGTTGAGTCGGGGTTATGGGGCCTGGGGACTGCTTAATTGTGACTCTTGCAGATTTAAAGACCCAAAACCGGTGGTTCAACTGCTAGCTACTCCCCCCCCCCCCCAAGTAAGGAGCAAAGCTGCTGAAAACAGGCTCCATGTGGTTTTTACCTGTTCAAACGGCAAGTAATTGGTATTTCTGTAAGTGATAAATATTATTGCAGTATTGTACGCTTAAGTTCGATGGTGTATTTTGCATATACCAGTAGTGATTTTTGTATTGGTTTGGGTTGTTAAGGTGGGTGGGGTTGGTTGTAGGCTTTTCTTCTCCTTTTTCAGTGTGCCGTGTCCCAAGTGCTTTCATGCTCAAGATCTACCGGAGATCACGTCCTAACACATTGTGTATCAAGGTTTGCTTTTGCATCAGTCAGCCTCTTGGCCATGCAAAGTCTCAATGTGCTTAAATATTTAACATGCATCATACTTGGTAATTGTCAGTTTCTTGTGTGAATGCGTGAATTCTGTAAATTTCACTTTTTTTATTATTATTAAATTTTATTTGGTTAATAAATTCATAGTGTCATGATTGAAACGCGTATGCATTTGTTTCTTGGTGTTTGGGGGGGCTTGTCTTGGGTATTTCTTGTGCTTTTTCAGATGTGAATGTTGAGCTTGGCGCTTTAGAGCACAGGATGATCCCAGGGCTTGATGGCAACTCTTTTCAAGGTGGAAAGGAAGGCAGCAAAATCCAGTCCTACTGCTTTATGGGGAAGCCCATGAGATAAGGCAAAAATGTCAAAATTCAGTTTATTAAATTTTGCTTATGTGAATTTTCTAAAAAAGTCACCAGCATTTTTTTAATGCAAGTAATATTTTACTGGCCCAACTTCCTTTTCAAGGAATTAACACAAATCTCCTCTGCAATACGATTTGATATTTGCAAGCATTTCAAAATATTACTGTTATTTTGGATGCACTGTGAGGGATGGGCATGGGGTCTCTTTTGCCTTTTTGGTCTTTCAGAATCTTAAAGCCCTTGAAGAATGCCATCTATCCAGGAAATTGCATGTCCAGGATTCATCCGCGTCCTTGAATTTCAACAGGCAGGAAGACTAGTTTAACTTCCGAGGCGCAACTTTTCTCAAATTTCTCAGCCATTAAACCTGCGCAACTGTGCAGGTGTTAACTTGACTTAAACTTTGTTTTGCAAATGTAGAGCAAATGACCTTCAGCTGTTGCGCAACTGCGCTTCAGACTCCAAATTTAAAGTGGCTGACTTGAGCTGCGCAACTGTGCAGCTTAAATTGGGCATCACATGCAGTTAACCAATGTGTGAGAATCTACGTGTGAGCTGTGGAGGCTGCTGTGCACTTCTGTTTCTTCTGCAGAAATCCTACCATCTGTCCCATTCAAACTCCATGCGGTGTCATGCGGAGCACGTAGTCATCAGGTGGCTGCTCATCTCTTTAAAACTAGCGTTTTCTTAACATAGTTAGCTTCAATGACCTGTCTACATGCTTGAGTATGTTTGTTCATGCCGTTATGGCAAACTTGAATTGCTTGGCGTTTCTTAACTTTGTAGTCGTAGCTGAACCTATTCGCATTGCAATCACTGTGGTGGACATGTTTGTGTAGAAGCCTCTTTGTTCCAGATCACTCGTCTGTCGACTTGATTCATAACTGCATCTGAATGCCAAGCTGTCTGTGGCCAATGAGTGTCCTCACTGAATGGCGGTTCAACATCCTCCTGTCCGCTTGAGAGCTTAGTCCAAACCTTTGAAGGCCTTCGTCAACGTTCTCTGCGTGCTGTGTGTGCGTGTCTTCCTCTTCTGTTTCCCCTCCATTCTCTCAGGTTAATTTTGCTTAGGGGGTTAAATTTGTCTTGAGTGTGCCGTCTTGGACAGCCTTAACTGATGGAGCACTGAAATCCAGTCACTCTGATCAACCTGAGGCTTGTCTTGCTGCTATTTAAGCATCACTCAGCTGCTACATGATAATGTGGAGTTAAGTAAACATGATCCTCTGTATTTTCATGGGTATGTGTAGCCCTAATTGCATGCACATCAGCTTTGCACTACTTTACCTTTAAATTTTCAAATTCCCTTAATGTTGAAGGGGGTTTAATCTAAAGTGTAGCTTTTTTTCCGAATGCTCGGGAGGGACGAGGGGCGGGGCAACATTTTCTCTCTCTTTTGCAGATGCACTATCTTGGCTCTACTAATTTTGCAACTGTCCTGTAACGTTGAGTGGATGGATGAGTGTGGTCTTAAATCGAAACGTCCCCGACTGTGGAGAAGTTTGTCTGCGGTTGTTGTAATACCTTAAACACTACGTATTCATTACCAGAGGGTTGTTGGACACACAATTGCACAACTGAAATCTGTTGGGTGGGGGGGGGGCGGTATAATCTCTGCTTTTTGTTTTTCATTACAGCTCGAGGCTTTAGTGCTGATTGGAGTGTGATTGGTAAGCTTCACTGGAGAAATCGATAAGTTTCAACTTCCTAAGATTGATTCCTTTGAAACAAATTCCAAAAGGGGGTATCGTTTAGAGGGGGGTGTATTTGGGAGGGGACAACCTGCAGCTTGTGTCTAGTTACAGGAAAAACGCCATCAAGCACCAAGATTGAGTCAGCCATGTGTAATTCGTCCACCCTCAAGACCAGGAGAATTAAATGGTGGTAACCATTGACTTCAATTTATAGCTTAAATTGGGGGGGGGGGGTGTAAACTTGTATTCTTTCTCATTTCAGATGTTGACATGGGACTGTGATACTTGCTCAAAATGAACAGCGGCCTTGTCTTTAACTGTTGGTCAGAAATCCAGTTTGACTTCTTTTTGAAGTGACCTTTTCTTTTTTAGATAGAGAACATGGCCAAGTAATTATTCCGGTATCATGCATGTAAATATGCAGGGATTGTTTGGGGATGGGGGAAAACCTGCCGTCTTCTGTGTAGTTTCAGGCAAAAGGAGAAGTCGGCGAGGAAAGGCCTGAACGTTGTAGCGCAGCGGTTGTGGGGGTTTTTCTTTTCCTGAGGGAACAAACCTTGGTTTGTTTCTTCAGGTTTTGCTTTTTTAGCCTCAATAAGAAAAAAAGCAAAAGACTCCGGTGGTGGCACTCCTGGTTTCCGGGACGGGGTTCAATTCCCTGCGGTGTCTTTGCTTTGGACTGCTGTTTGTAGTTTTAATGTCAACCTTAAGGGAAAATCGCTTGAATGTTGAGGTTTCTTGTACTTTGTATTTGTGAATGTAAAATGAAACCTTCAAGTTGAAAGACTCGCAAACCATTTAAGGTGTCCTCAAGTCACAGTTCTTGCTGATGAGGCAGTATGTCGTCTTTTTCTATTTATTTAAACTTGAGGTGTGGGTCTCGTCAGAATTAACAATTAATATAAAATTAACGTGCATCTCTCCTCACTTTCATAGGAACAAGTGGGAAAGGTTGTCGGAAGCGGAATGTTCCCATATCGTACGTTTTGCAAAGAATGAACACACGTTTTTAAGTAGTTCCAATACGAGTGAGATTTTGGTGGTTTTAAAGGTTTAGTAAACATTCACACTTTCTAATGTTGGTTTCTTCAATTTTTGGCTGCTGTACAGTTTATCCAATTAACTAAAGTTAGTCAGATTTATTGCAGCATTTGTGCTGGAGAAATTTATCCCTACATCACAGTATGACTGGCTCCTCGACAACCTTCTGTCCTGTGAAGTCTCTTAAGCAGTGGGATCAAATTAAAAACAAATAAAACTACAATCTTAACTGTAGTCCTGTTTTCTGATGTAGCCAATGCTTCACATGGTTGGCTTGGTTTTTCTTTTCAAGTTCAAGTAGGTTTTTGTCACTTCTCCATATACCTCGTATACATTGAAATTAAATGTTTCTACAGCACCATGGTGCACGCTATACAGGACTACATAAAGTGCAAATACACGACAGTGAGGACGATTGCAAATCTACTTCATACAATAAATATGCAGGGGCAGTAAATAGACAGTACAATAAATACACAGGGCAATACATGCTAAACAGACCGATATTGAATAGGGGAACTGTCTGTAAACAATATTGACTGGGGTAAGTGTCCTGGCAGCAGCAGGATGGGGAAAATGTCTATTGGCAGCGGGGGAAAAAATTGTAGCCTTTATCTCGGAGGGGCTGTCCACGAGCAAAAGTTCCAATAAGGTGCACAAGTGCCGTGATAGTCAAGAGGTGTGTGTGCTGATAAGGGGTCTTAAACAGTCCAGGTGGGTGTTTGAGGGAAGCAGTGTGTTAAGTTGCCTCGGGGAAAAAACTAAAGGTGGTCCAAATCCATCTGATTCAGCTCATGCAAAATAACTCGCCGATTTTACTTTTTAAGTTTATGTATCTTTTATTTTATTGATCTGTTTGGTTATCATGCATCAAGGAGACAGTCTGTACTGACACGTACTGACACGCAAGACTTGCCATATAAGTGCACTTTGTAGGTGTACAAGTACTGACTCTAGCCCCTTTGTTGCTATGCACAATTTCAGACCGTGTCCATAAATGGAAAAGAACCACCATGGGTATTTAATCTCAGCACAGCAGTGACCGTGACACGGTAGTGGCTTCTTTGTGTGCGTGTCCGTGCGCGACTGCTGTGAACGTATCAGGCACCACAGCGTTGCTGGGGTTTTTAAACACTTGCTGGCCACTTTATTAGACACACTTACCTTGTTGGTCCACTTTGTAGGTGTACAGTTCAACACACGGGCTCATCTTTTTCCATGCACATTTTTGTTAATTGTCCTCTAGCCATAATTAAGTTGGATGGATGTTTGTTTGTCCCAGCACTGATTAGGTTTTTAAAATCCCAGCACAACACACATCAGTGTCACTGCTGTGCTGAGAGTGTACACCACCCAAATAACATCTGGATAGACGAGGTACAGCGGGGAGGACAAATTCTGCATAGCAACAGATGGGATGCAGTCAGTAATTATGAACCTACTTATGTTGCCTCTGTATGTGGTAGTTTTACCTGATAAAATGGCCCAAGAAATGACATTTTCAAAATAAATGTTAGCTTTAAGTTTTAGTGCAAAATTTAAAATACAAATTCTAAGTATCATTTCAATTCAAATGTGTAATGGCACAATTCTAACTCCATAAGGGGAAAAACTATTACTCTACAGTACTGGGACGCTGCAGTCCAGGGTTGGATCTACGATCCTTGCAGGGAGATGCACTGAAAGAATAGAGTGGAGCCAAATGAATACAGGGTACGAGTACGAATATGGTTAGGAATGTTTCCCAATGCACGTAGGCCTGTCCCTCTCGGCCATTTGGATCTCTAATATGGGCTTTTATTTTAATGTTATTTTATATCATTATAATCATAACATATAATGCTTAATATACGTGGACACTCGCTTATATAACTGCTTCTAAAACGTTCCCGTGGGAAACCGTGCCCGTATCCTTGTTTGTGCATGAGATATGAAAGGAACTGGGAGTACGGTGTTTGCTCAAAGTATAAAATTGTAACTAAGAG
>JAOUQW010000034.1:11412015-11424433 GCA_028565825.1 Olivaichthys viedmensis | reverse complement strand
TTTTCCTTGCCACTGTCGCCTCTGGCTTGCTCATTAGGGATCTAGATCTACATCCGGATTTCTGTAAAGCTGCTTTGAGACAATGTCTATTGTTAAAAGCTCTATACAAATAAAATTGAATTAAATTGAATTTAATCCCATTGCCATAAACGGAGTGTCTGAGGCTGAGACTAGGTATGATGTGACTTTATAGATGATTAACACCTAGTCATGCTGTAGAAGAAAAATAGCTCTGTTGGGACAGAAGTAGCTGAGGTATAGCTGAGCATTTCCAGAAGGTTCCAGAAGGTTGATATGGCCCAAACAGAGCCAATTTTGTCGTTTAATAATAGTATTACAAAAAAGTTCAAGATTAGACATCGGCACCCTGATGGTGGAAAAGCCTTATGAGAGCTCTCGGACCATCTATTCATCTAGCCCGCTATCTCTTCTTTCCCTCCTAGGGAGCTGCAGCTTCCCATCCAGTTTATCTAACCATCTATCCATCTTCCAATCTATCTCTTCACTCAGGCACCCGGCTCTGACCCTGTGGGGAAGCACAATCTATCAGGGACGTGTGGTAGATCTATAGACCTACTAGTGTGTCAGTAAATCTGGCTGTATGGCATAATAGAGTAATAACCAGGGAGCTGGCCTTCTACTGGACGAGATGCGTCACCACTTTCACATTGTCACTGATGGCAATGTGTCCACCTGTGTCCCACTCACATGGAATGGGTCTGCACAGCCTCACACATATGCACAAACACATGGCATCTTGCTCATGTTTGGTCAGTCATTAAGCTTTAGTTAATTCATAAGCATCAGCGTTTGAATTTTGAATTTATGCATGGATACATTTGGCAAGTTTAAAAAGAGCTGCACTGCATTGAAAGAAATGAGCTTCTTTTTAGTTTTGAGCTAACAGTAGAGATATGGTAAATGCATTCCATGAAAAGAGCAGAAAGCTGCAGTCCTTGCAGTCTCATACAGTTCTCTCACCCTCTTTCTCACTGAGCCTACAATCTTAATTAAAGTGATAAATCAGGTGAAATGATAATAGTATTCCCCAAATGCTCTAGCAGAGGTAGTGCAATGGAGAAAGGAGATGTCATTACAAATTAGTAGAGAGCTCCTGCACCAGAGCACTACTGGTAACACACACATATTTTGGCTTTGATGTTGAGTGGCAAAACTGTGATGTTATCTGTCTAGCTGTCACACGCAACCACAAAAAAATTATATTTTGTAGTATCATTCAATTGTTTGCATGCGTATTGTATGTGTGTCTGTATGCCTGTGTAAGAGAATACACCAGCTGCAGGTTGCATTTCTATGATCAAGCTTTATACTTTATTGCTTTATCTTGCTTTTAAAACAGCCTGGTCAGAGGAGAAGAAAAGAAGCAGAAATGAGGGGTCTGAGGAATCAATGCCAAATAAGTGGAAAGTATCAGACACAGGCTTCCTAACACACTCCTACAGACATACAGACACATACAGTAATATTAGAGAAATGATAGCAGGTGGTAAAAATAGATAAAGTGGAGGAGTAAATGCTTTAGAGTTCTTACCTCCAGGTATGGTATGGGAGTGATGGCAGGTAGTGGGTACTCCTTCAGCGTGCGCTGTTCATCCAGGAACTTGCCAGCTTTACTGTTGTATGCAGGCTGGAACAGGCCGTAGTTCAGCACGTCTTTTAGGCTCTGGTTCAACGCGCAGAGGATGCGCTGCTTAGACAGCCAGATAGGTGACTCCACGTTAAACTTCATACATTTCTAAAGGTGAAAAACACAAACACATACATGATCAGATGCTTCATCTCGAACAGTAGAGGTGTATTGAGATGATTCAGCATATTTTATTCCCCTTTCCACCCGAGAGATTTTATGTGAAAATGTTTTAGCACTTTAAAATGTTTGCAACTGTAGGTGATGGAAACGGTAGTTGTCTGGGATATCAAATATCGGCAATATTGACGTTTTCCCGTATTAATTTACAGGATAGATTGTTTGTTGATGCATGGAATGCTGCAAAAAAAAACAGGAACAATAATGTAATTACACATACATTTTGTGTAATGTAACAAGACTTTCATCAATGCCATCAGACGAGCAAACAGTCACGTTAAAGTGAATGTCACATTGTGAGTGTGACCACTATATATTATTATTATTTCATTCTTGTAAATCCCTTGGTACTGTGACTCTGGTAAAGATCCCAACAGTATTGACTGACAAGCCTAGATTTTCTACAACTATGCCTTCTTGCTGTTAGTCATTGCATCAAAATCTGATATTCCACAGGAGGGTTCGACATTGGAAACACAGTCACGTTCAAAGTTGAAGCAATCAAAGTATCCACTTCGCAAATACATCCCCTCATCAAATGCTTGTCAGCCAAATCACACAAGATACAGGTATGTCAGCACTGAAGACTATGTACACTTTAAAAGTTTAGAAAAAGCAAGAAATCAGTAGACAAAATGGCTTGATCTTGCTGATGACTTTGCCCTGTACACCAACAGAAAAGCTGAAGATGCATGAAGCTGCCATCCATCAAAATCTAATCACAGAGTGGAAGACAATTGGACGCTCAACAGCACTGAAATAGTGCTAATATCCCTCAACATCAGCTCTTGATATATATCCAAGAACATATCCCTCGACGTGGCTGTGTTCTTTTCTAAATTCCTAGAAACCACCATCCCCAACACACTTAGCTGCAACTCACACACCACACTCCAAGGGTAGACGTTAGCACGGAAAAATCTCTGGCTGCAGCCTCACCTCCACTGAAGATCTGTCCAAATCCTGGATAAAGAAGTGCAACGGTAACAGTGCCAAATCCCCTGCTCCAACAAATTCACTCCGGATAAAGTCTAAAGACCATTAAAACATTGTGGACTGTATCCAATCTTTTCTTTTCTTTTTTTTGTTCTTCGGTCCAGATATCCAGAACGCATCGTGGTTCTGTAACACTTCAGCTCTGTCATTTGACTCAGTTTGTGCCTCGCTGGTTACTTTAGCAGCTCACTTTTCTTTTTAAAAAAATGATGCCCGCAACCCATAATGCACGGCATGTTTGATTCACTTCCTGCAGTTGGGTCGATTCAGAGTCGTATCGCTTTTTCACTGCAATCGAACTAGGCTAGTTTGCTTGGAACTGATACGAGACCACCTCACTCAGCGGTCTCGACCCGATTTTTCTGGTCTGCACTCAAGTGCGTTTGCTGTGTTCTCATCTGTCTAAACGAACCGCACTAAGGGAGAAAACGGACTAAACGCTGCATATGTGAAAGCGGCCTAAGATGCACATAACTAAAGGATGAAATAGGGCTGGAATCGGGTCAGTGGAGTTGATGTGGACTGCTAGTGGAATTGACCTGTTCAGGTGGCTGCTCATTCTGGTTTTAAACTAGTTATTTATATAAATACCTAATCATGTATTTAGAACCGACTCAGTGTTCTCTGTGCTCAGGTGATTTCTGTGATTTATACGCGCACCTGCCAAAGGTTTGTTTTTCTATTGTCGTATTTCTGACCAATGAATAAGTTTTACGAGTACGTTTTCAGCCCCCGTCCCCTCCTATACGCCCCTCACGTTCTTTGCTTTTTGGTTCGCTTCATTATGTGCCGTGCGGACTCGGCAAACGGACTAATAGGTGTGAAAGCGACCTTAAGCTACACAAAAAATTATGCACTGTGCAATTAATTTTAAACAGATTCACGGGATGATATCTGTACACTCTGATACCACGGTTTTCAGTATGTTGCGCTATCTGCTCATAACTTCACATTTTCAAAGAGGATGATTTTAAATGGCTTATAACACTGCCGATGATTTGGTTAGGAACATACTTTAAAATGTACTTGTTCCTTAGCCTTCCGTATTTACGTTTCAGACAATGTAGAAATATCATTTACTCAGATTTTTACATGGTATATTTGTTCTTAAACCCTTTGAATTCCCAGCATCCTTCTGTGAGTCCAGTCTTATATTTCTCACTCTCATAACCACAGAGCTTTCCTATTAGTATCACTGTAGTTACTGTATAATTAATAGTTCTTACTGAGTAATATGCTTTAAAATGAACAACCGAATATATATCTTCAGACATATCCAAGGACATATCCTTCAGCGTGGCTGTGTTCTTTTAAGTGACTGGAAGCCACCATCCCCATCCCTATTATATTTCAAGAGACACCCCTGTAAATGATTGTAGTGACATCATCATCCACACCAGTACAGCATAACATTAACGGTGTAACAAGTTTAGATTTCATTTTAACGTTATACCCTGATGCTGGTATATTGTCACAC
Organism: Olivaichthys viedmensis; assembly: GCA_028565825.1. Taxonomy (NCBI): domain Eukaryota; kingdom Metazoa; phylum Chordata; class Actinopteri; order Siluriformes; family Diplomystidae; genus Olivaichthys; species Olivaichthys viedmensis. Next base: position 11,420,132 of record JAOUQW010000034.1, on the reverse strand, counting down.
CCCTATATGACATTCACTGCCCTTTATGGACAGTTTTTATCTTCAGTGGTGAACTTTATGTACCTTCTGTTATGTTACATCCATGAACAGGGGTGGACAAATCATAAATTAGCTCGCCCGCTGGGCAAGTGAAAGCTCCAATGTACTTGTCCAGTCCCATGTTTTGGTTGCCAGGAAACCTAACTAACAAAGCCAAAAAATGCTTTTTTTTTCTTTCTTAATTTAAGCCAAAAGTATAGCAGCATAGTTAGCTATTCTAGTTAAGTGCATCAATTCACACTAAGGAGAACGAGTACTTGAATCTCCGGGGAAGTGACGACTCTGTGTAGCCATAGTCCTTACCCTCTGATGTAGCATATCGTGTTTGCAGCCTCGACAAAACGGCAGCATGTCCTTGGCTAACATTTCGACTATTTGTTCTCTCCTCGCATTACACGTAAAAAAACATTATTCAAGTCTGGCTTAGGCCTTCATTTTTGCTCGACATGTGTTTAAATGCAAGGTGAGTTATACGGCTCTGTAGTGTATTTTGCTCAGTTTCATCAGTGTTTCCACCTTCGTGCGTGTTCCTTATTCTGAAAAGATCATCTGTCATCTGTGCAAACTAATTAGTTCGTCTGGTAAAAACAGTTCCTTACCTACAGTCAGACCACGCCTCGGCTGATGTGCATCGAGGTGTGTCATGCCACCGTGAAGTGCGTTTAAAACATGCACATCAAATTAAAAACCATTGTTTTACTAAAGTGGGTAGGGAGTAGGGCTTTTTGTTTTCTCTGGTTGTTGGACAAGAGAAGAAAAAAACTCTGATGACCGCTATATCAGCAACGTTCTGAACTTACTTGTCTGTAGGGCAACTCCAAATAGAAAACTAATAACACAGAGATGTAATCTGCTTTTCCCGGGCACCCGGGCTTATGATTTGTACTGCATAATCTGAATAAAAACACAAGGTAGTGAATAAAAGCAATTCCAATTCTAATAAAAGATGTGTGAAGTAGAAGAGCAATTTGAGGTTGTCACGTTGGTGTAAAAGGTTTCCAAAATGTCCAATGTTTCACAAAAAAAAACCAACAAAAAAACAAAACCAAAAAAACCCAACACATAAATGCTGAATTTCTGGTTAATAGGGATTCCACATTAAGCAATTAAGCGCTTTCTTTACAAATATGAAATGGGTAGATTGGGCAAGGTTAAATCAGACCTGATTATCTAAGTTGACCCCGCTTGCCTTTATAATTGGCTTGAGCTCACTAGACAAGGCAATTACGCCTGGTGTCTGTATATTTTAATTACCTTAAACAAAACCAATGGGAAAACCATAAAACTTTGATGTCTTTTGTTTTCTCTCTGAGACTCCATCTACTTACTACTGCTACACAGAACTATATGTGAACAAGTTCAAATTGAACATATCGTCGCTGTCCAATGAAAAACATTTCCAATTTTTCAGGAACACGAAAAAACACTTTTAAATCACAATAAATCTGAAATTGATGGTGTGATTTGTCAGCTTTTCATTGGTCATTTAGATGTTAACTGCTGTGGGGTAGATGGAGGTTTTTTCCCCACATTCCATATATGATAAAAAGTATTTAAAAACCGCAAAAAGTGGAGATGCATGTTTTTCCTTGGACAGCAACGATATGCGTTTGTTTATTAATGAATGTAAATCATCTGAATTTTTACTTACTGGGAGAAACTTTCAAGCCTGACTCAAATTTAACCTTTCTTTTAAAACCTGTTTCTCTCTCTTTCTCACTCTCTCTCACACACACATGCGCACACACAGGGAACGCTGGTTACCCAGACTTCACTACTCCAGAGATGAGAGCCTGGTGGGCCAGCATGTTTGCATATGATCAGTACGAGGTAAGAATCTATATCTTGGCATTGCATTCCAGGATCTGATTACATTTTTAAGCCGACATGGTCTTGTCGACCACAGTACCCATTTGTTGCTACCCACCATTACCTCGGTCAAGCTTTTAGCACTTTAGCAGGTGTGCCAGTGTTTCCCATGGACATATTCTGAATTTGAAGCTCCAAATGTGTGTGCCTGAGGGACTCTAAAAGACAACACAGTTAGAAAAAGGGGTGATTCCTACCCATTTACAAAAATGAATTAAAAAGAAAATGTCAGCTTTGGATTGGTCTGTGTGGTAGCAGTTAGACCTCACCATCAGCTGAACAGACACCATAACCAAAGACGCCCGTCTGCTCAGAGGCGTATAATTTTATCTGCTGTTTAGGTTGTTACGGCTGCAATTTCATACACGTGGCATATTTAGTCAAACCTATCTCATATAACCAATTTAAGTTAGCTGCATGATAAACATTAGCTAGCTTGTCTTTGCTGAACAATTTTCAGATTCGTTGCACTGAGACTAACCTTTTAATACTGCTTTTCTCACATTACCTAGACAGTAACTATCAAGTAGACGAAGTAAGTCGGCTAACGAGAAACAGCTCAATCTGATCGCAGTATCGTTTTTGCCGTCATCCACTAGTTAAAATTATTTAACGCCATTTATGTTTCCTTGCTCTCAGCTTTTACCTGATCATGTCCTGATCCCCAAAACTAATTTATTATGTCTTGTGGTAGCTGACTTAAGCCGGGGTTATACTTGCTGTTAACTATGCGGACGTATAGTCAAGATGGCTGCCATACGCATTCTGCGTTCATCCGGCACGGCGATTGTGCACGTGCCAAAAAATTAACGCAGCGCATGCGTGTCGTGCAATACCTGCATAAACGACGGGGGGCAGTATAGTGAAGTAGCGTGCCGATCGGTAGGACGAGAGAAATAAACTCTCCATTGTGGCGACGAGATTGGTTTAATGGCCTGATGCACCGTCTACGTTGGCACTGCTGCTGCTGCTGTTTCTGCCGTTTTTTTCCTCAAAATGCACATTATCATAGCCTCCTTAACTCCCGCCATCTTCACTGTTTACCTCGTTGTGCAAGGAAGTGGTTGAAGAGTATTTCAGGGCTGGTGAGGTATGTTTCGACTCTGACCTGTCCCCTAGTGGACAGAGTTTTTAATCCTCCAGATATACGAAAGTTACGGGAAGCGAGTATGTGAACAATGATGCAGCGTACACATAGTCACACAGCAAGTATAACTGCGGCCTCCGTTTTTCAGAATACTGACTTGCATAGCAACAGTAACAAAGTGTGGGCGGGGCTTGGGATCAGTCAATTTCACTATCCGGTGTTGACCAGAGGATGGAGTCCCCTTTTTGAGTCTGTTTCTTTCCCAATGTTCTTGGGAAGTTTTTCATTGCCATTGTCACCTTTGGCTTGCTCATTAGGGGGTGGCTCTAGACCGGATTTCCGTATAGCTGCTTTGTGACAACTATAAATATATTAAACCTCTAAAATAACTTGAAATTCACCTGCGTCTAGAGAAAGCCAGCAATAATGACTCAAATATTTGCCGATTGTGTCTCAGTTAAATATTTGATCTTGTACATTGTCCTTATATTTAATCTTGTCTGCTTTCCTCCAACCTGAGGGATCGATGGAGAACCTGTACACGTGGAACGATATGAACGAGCCGTCTGTGTTCAACGGCCCAGAGGTCACCATGCACAAAGACGCAGTACATGGCAACTGGGAACACAGAGACATGCACAACCTCTACGGCTTCTATGTGGTGAGAAAAAGAGTGCATCTCAAGCTCTGTGCTGGAGTAGTGATGTAGATTAAATACCTACATTAAAGTTTGTATTTTGAATTCAATTTTTTCTTTTCTGTTTTTTTGTCTTGTTCTTGACACATCTTTATTCAGAGAGTTATAGAAATGTATCATTTGCCATAGCCTTTTCTACGTGCTTTTTTGCACACACATCCTCACCTCTTTGCTTCTCTCCTGAGCAGCAAATGGCCACAGCTGAAGGTGGGATCCAGAGGTCTGGGGGAACAGAGAGGCCCTTTGTTCTCACTAGAGCTGTCTTCGCTGGCTCACAGAGATATGGTTAGTAATGAGCACCCCCTCTTAGACACACTGGGGGAACTCTGTTAGCACATTATGCAAAAAAAAAAGCTGTAAAGTCAAATTTTTACTCAGTATTAACAACATGTTAAGGTTACGACTTGAGTGGCTCGTATGAATATATTTTGCATACAGTGAGGGCTAGAACAGGACACGCTTACAATTCCTTCATTTGTGTGTGTGTGTGTGTGTGTGTGTGTGTGTGTGTGTGTGTGTGTGTGTGTTTGTGCGCAGGCGCTGTGTGGACTGGAGATAATGCTGCCGAGTGGGACCACCTGAAGATCTCTATCCCCATGTGTCTGAGTCTGAGCCTGGTGGGCCTCTCTTTCTGTGGAGGTCAGTTAAAATCTCTCTTCATTTTCCTCATTGTACTCAGTTTATGCAATGCGTTATAACTCAATGAGTTGTTATTGCCCTTTGCTTCAAATACAAACTTGACTTCAGTCATATTTTGTATTCATAACATTATAGGAATCTTCTTACTCTATAAAAAAATTTGCTCTTCAAATAACATTTTCACAATTTTTCTCATTTCTCTCCTCCCATAGCGGACGTTGGTGGTTTCTTTAAGACCCCCAGTACTGAGCTGCTGGTGCGTTGGTACCAGACTGGAGCGTACCAGCCGTTCTTCCGTGCTCATGCCCACCTTGACACCCCCAGGCGCGAACCATGGCTCTTTGGCCCTGAGAACACTGCTCTCATCCGGGATGTTATCCGCCAGCGCTATACCCTCCTGCCCTACTGGTACCAGCAGTTCTACCATGCACACAGGACCGGCCAGCCCGTCATGAGGTCAGACGGAGCCCCTCACTCGCTAACCGATTTCTTTTTTTTTTAAGTCTAAACCTGAAAATGGAATATATATTGATAACTTGTACATACTTTTTAATGAAAATATACATTTTTAGATTGCCTGTGGTCTGATTCAGGATTTCCCCCATGCTTACAAGCCAGTTGCTCTGTTCTTACAGTTTTGTCATTGTCCTTAATGTGCATTCTTGTCATGCCTTTCACTCCACCTGTGTGCTAGGCCTCTGTGGGTTGAGTATCCTAAGGACGCAGCTACTTTCACCATTGATGACGAATTTCTGATTGGTGAGTGACTCAAACCAGTTATGTGGGTGTAAATCTTCTTCACTAAGGGTTTTTTCTGAATGTATGAGCGAGTTGTAGTGTAGTGAACGTGTTTGGCTGTGTTTAGGTCCAGATTTGCTGGTCCACCCTGTCACTGAGGAGGGGGCACGAGGGGTTACGGCCTACCTGCCTGGATCCGGCGAGGTTTGCAGAATTTTTTTTTATCCTCCCCCTCATGAAGATATCCTTAAAGAGCCAAAACAGAAATCACAGCTAGCAGGGATTTTAAATCAGTCACAATTTTAGGAGGCCTGGTTTAAAAATATCTCTGAAGTTTGTTTTAATTTAAACTTTTTTTTTTTTTTTTCCACCCTCAGGTTTGGTATGATGTCCACACATTCCAGAAACACAGTGGTGCTCAAAACCTCTACATCCCAGTCACCATGAGCTCTGTATGTCCCTTTTCATATTCAGTATAAAATAAATAGCTCTTTGTTCATGAATATTTGAGTTATGAAAGCTCTGCTTCTGCTTCGGGTTAGATCCCAGTGTTCCAGCGTGGTGGCTCCATCATTCCTCGAAAGGACAGGGTTCGAAGGTCGTCTGCATGCATGGAGAATGACCCCTACACCCTGTATGTGGCCCTCAGTCCCCAGGTAGTGTGCAGTGCTGCCTATCTATTTATTGCTGTATAGTCTTTCTCCTTCAACATGCTTGAAATGTTCGACAGATGTTACTCTCAGTAATCTACAAATGAGAGCAATTTGAAATGTTTAACATGGAGTAAGGAAAGTTCTGCAGATACGGTGAAGTCTTTCTGCATTAACCTGCCCGTCTTTTCTCAGAGACTTGCTGAAGGCGAGCTGTACATAGACGACGGCCACACCTTCAATTTCCAAACCAAGAAAGAGTTTATTCACCGGAGCCTGACGTTCGCCAACAATGCTCTGACCTCCAGGTATCTCCATACACACTTCTGCTCCTCATACCTTCCTCTTAATGACCTTCTCTTTGCCTAAATAATTCTCCACATGCCGTTTAGACCTGATCATAAAAGGGACTGACTCCCAGCCTTGTGTCATTTCAGGAGCTTGTGTCTGGACTGCATTTTCTCTACTAAATCCTGGATTGAAAAGATCCTCATATTGGGAGCCAATAAACCCAACAAGGTTACTCTTCAAATGGATGGTATGTCTTTTAAGGTGTTCAGGTCTTGTGCCTTTTCCCTCTAAGGTTATTTAATATGTTAAGTGTATCTAAACAATGGAGTAAAATAACACAAGTCATCATGTGGCAAAATGAGTGCAGGTGATGTTATGATTGATTCCAGGCTTTTGTGATTCTCTCCTCACACTCTGCCTAACGGACAAAGACTCTTGTCTTCTGTTCATCGTGTATACTTTTGTTGTTTTTTCTTTTTTTTCTTTTTTTTTCCTTCTCTTTGATAGTTGAGAGAAATTTGTTAGATGTTCTTCACAGTTGGATGAAATAACCCTACTTTCATGTGCACCCAGGAGTGCAGGTGATCTGTTTCAATAATCAATGATCTATTAGTAGATTACAGGTTTCTCTGATTATCTCCTCACTCGGTCCAACAGGCGAAAACACTGCTGTGGAGTTTGAGTTTGATGCCTCCATGTCAGTGTTAACCCTCCGCAAGCCAAGCATGAACGCTGGAGCAGACTGGACCATCTTGCTGCAGTAACGCACTAGAGAAGAACGGAAGCCTTGGTGGTGCGGGTGCAGGATCCACTCTACAGACAAGTGACCAAGACTGGGTGGTTCACCAAGACCAACCAAGAGATACAAGACTACTCTTTAAAAAAAAATTTTAAAAATAAAAATTAAAAAAAAACTTAAACACTAAAAAAAAAAAACACAATCAAGTTTGTAACTATGAACTCCTACACTGCTCACACAAACGAAACAAAAAACTGAAGAAGGAAAAAAAAAAAGGTAGAAGGGTATTTCAGATTAGTGTAGTTTGGGAGCCAGTGTAGGAAAGTGAAATGGTAGGTATTTCAGGTTTTAAATTATGTAAACCCAATGTCCAAAAATCAATTCGTTACTTTAAAAAAAAAATGTCTTCATGTAGTGAATGATGTAGTCAGCCTGTTTTTCATATGCCCATGATTAAAATGAAATAGAGAGCATATTTGATGTACTTGGCTTATTCCATTTCATTTCAATGCAAAATACAGGACATTGCTTTACATTGAGAAACCTTTGTGTTTTGCTAATTCTGATTCATTGCTAACGATGACTGTTCAGCTATCTGATTTATAGTAGATTGATGACCGAAGAGTGGGTAGTACATACCTAGACCCATAGACTTGGAGTATGTTTAGGAGGAAGAAACCACTGACTTGGTGGGAGTGACTGTTTCCAGTTTATCTAATGTGTTTTTGTTACTGCCATTTTTCCTGTCTTTATATTTTGTTTTCCAGACCACTTTAATATTTCTGGGGGTGATTTTAGATATTTTGAGCTAAATGAAAATTGATCCTAAGTTTACAATTAGTGCAACTATTTACATTATCATTTTTGAGGAGATGCTGATCACATCTATAAAATTAGTCACATCATGTGCAATATCATGGCTGACTTTTTTTTGTATACATTCCTGCCTTATCTGCTGATGTGAATACACTATATATCGTGGTTGCTCTAGTGAAGACCACACAGATCCTCCCCCCCCTAATATGTAGTGTAACGGCACTTCAAAAAGGTGGTATTTTTGTCTCAGTAATTCTCACTGGCCGTAACAGATTTTAATGACGTCTTGACTAACAACTCGGGCAAGACAGTAATAAAAAATTTATGTTCCCAAACAGGTGGAGGTGTTGTCCTTATTTTGGAAGATGTGTTCGCAACAACATAGGGATTTAATACAGCCCTTATTAATGACAAATTGCTTTTAACTTAACATATAGCTTTACATTGTAATGCGTATTACAAATTCAAGTAGGTCTTTATTGTCATTCCTCCATATACCTCGTATACATTGAAATGAAATGTCATTTCTACAGGACCATGGTGCAACACGCA
>JAOUQW010000034.1:11390961-11401990 GCA_028565825.1 Olivaichthys viedmensis | reverse complement strand
ATATGATGATCTAGAAGCAATAAGAGCCTTTCTATAGTTAAGAAGGCTCTCCTTCCATGCAATTTGGAAGACTACCAACATGCATATTTTACTTGATAATTAATACAATGATTTTACAAAAACTAGATTTAGACAATGTCAAAAAGTTCTTTAATTACCAAAGATTTAGTGAGTGTATTTTTTTGTGTGTGCAGCAAAAATATGCCGATTATTAATAAAGAACAAATGTGCAGAGCTCTTATGAGGGGGGCTCAAAATGATGTTCAGCGTGGTTAAGAGGAGGACTGTGGGTGATTTAAATGTCATGTGTCTTCATCCAAGTACATAATTGATGCAACTAAAGCCAACCTGCTATAAAAAGGCCAATTAGTGAATAGGTTTCTTTAAATGCTCAAAAAAAAATCGGATAAATAGTATGTTGCTATATGGCAACACCGTGCGGTAGAGGACTTGCCAGCATCAGTGGAAATAGTGCTGATAAGGCACTTTTGTCAATGTCTCTTTGAATGTTCAAAAGAAGAAAAATAACATTCATAACCAAAGATCCTGTAGGGCACTAAACTATTTCGTACGGTGTAATTAAGCCCTCTTAAGGGTGGCGGTGGCATTGTCCGTATTTGAACTCGCAGCTTTCCGACAATAGGGTGGCGCCACTCAGGAGCCTTTAGTCTACTACTCGCCATTGAGAGTTCATTCACTTGTTTTTAAAGTGGAGTTATAAGATTATTTATAAAAGGTTGTTTTATATGTATATTGCTGTTCCTGTTTGTGTTTGAGGAAAACTATTGGCGTCTGCTTAACGTTTGAGTATATAAAATAACATCCATCTTTAAATAATAACACCTTAAAATTTGGTTACGGTATTGGTGACACTTTTTATATTAGTCGGGCCCTAAATTACATGTAGAGTTTTGACACTCAAAACCCAGGACATTATTGGCATACCTTTACTGATAATGATCTTGCCTCATTCAAACGGTATTTTACCGAGATGCATGTATTCACATTTGCCATAAAAGTTCCATTACATAGGATGTGATGTATAACAAATCCCACATACAATGGATTTAGTGTAACGTGTCTTCTGTTTACTTGCGCCACGTTCTCTGAGTCTGCTGGTCATTGGCCTACGCATCGCAGAGTCCACGACTGCCGTTTATTCGACGAGAAGTTTTGTCCTCGACACGAATAACACCTCGTTTCTGCATTGCTCCAAATTTCGGGTTTCTGTTTACGCATGAGCCCTCATGATAATTCCTTGAGAATTGTACTAGATCTCTTTCGACTCGCGTTTGCGTTTACACTGGACCACTTCACGATATTAATGAGCATCGAGTTCTTGTGTAAATGTGCATGTGTAAGAAAGGGGCTGTCGAATCACTGGTACAACAGTGAGTGTTGCGTTCATTATTATGTTAGCTATTTTAGGGGGTCATGCAGTATAGTGGTAATTTTTTTTTTTACTTTCCATGTAGGAAGAGGCAGTGCAGAAGATGCAGGAGCTGATATTGGCCAGCAGAGAGGAAATGTACCAGCAGAACGAGGCAGAGGTCAGGAAGAGATGGAACTACGAAGATGCGGTAAGAATTTGTATAGAACTACAATGAACAAGTGAAGGCTCAGTCCAATTTTCTTGTTGTGCCTCTACTCCTCTTATCTTTCTTCTCTTACCCGGTGTCAGATTAAGAGGCCGTATTTCCACGTGAAGTCTTTGGACCGGGCCCAACTAAAAGCCTGGCACAGTTACCTGGACTGGGAGATGGCCGAAGCTGAGGCGGCACAAGCGGTCACTGAGGGGACGTCTATGGAAGGTCAGGAGGGTTCAGAGGTCAAAGAGAGCGTCGCTGGCCATAAGAGGGTGCTGATTCTGTTTGAGCGCTGCCTCATTGCCTGTGCACTGTATGAGGAGTTCTGGGATAAGGTAAGGGAAGAGAAATTTGGCACGTCTTGGTGACGGCGATAAACGCTGAGTTTGTTTCAGTAGTAGCACTTTTATTTATTATGTTTGTGTCTGTGTGTGTTGTAGTATGTGCATTACCTAGAGCCACGCGGTCTGGAGGAAACGCGTATTGTATATCGACGAGCTTGTGAAATCCACCTGCTGTATAAGCACAGCTTCCACTTGCATTGGGCCATGTTTGAGGAGAGACATGGTAAGCAACAATGTTTTTAAGAGGAAATGTAGAAAGTCGAGTTGATTAGCTACTTATGTTAGCTGTCAGAAAACCCTTGTCACAAGGATTCATCACAGGCAGGAATTTATGCAGTTATGTCCCTTTTCCACTGACAAGATTCTGGTGCTGGAGTCGGCGCTTGTCAGGGAACCGGCAAACCTTTTTAAGAACCAGCCTGCGTTTTCACCGGTTTAAGAGCCAAACCGTTAAGGAACCAGTTGTGGAAGTTTCTGAATAAACAGCGCAAAAATAACAACTTTGGAAGGTTTACAGGTTTTACCTCTGGCTTTGAGAATGTATTTTACCAAGCCCCTGATTTCATTGGTTCGTGGTTCCAGACCAGCAGTGCTGGACTCGAATTGATTTTGTTGGCCGGGAACCGGTTGTTTTGCAGAAACGCGTGAAACAGTTAAGATTAGTCACAGGCTCCGAAACTAGCGCCGGTACCTTTCTTTGTGCAAAAGGGCGAGAGACTTGCTGTGTCTTTCCTGCAAAAAGAAAACTTTACAATATTTGATATAAAATTTTACTAAATATCATATCATTTCCTCCTGCAGATGATATCTCAGAGGCGCAGCGTATTCTAGAAGCTCTGGAGAAGTCTATGCCCGGCCTGGCCATAGTCCGGCTCCGGAGAGCGGGGCTCGAGAGGAGGGTGGGTCGTCTGGATAAGGCGGAGTCTCTGCTGAAGGAGGCGGTAGAGGAGAATAAAGACAAGCCACACCTTCATGCCTTCTTCTCCATCAAACTGGCCCGCTTTCTTCACAAATTAGGCAAGAACCCATCGCGGGCCCGAGCCGTGCTGCAGGAGGCCATCGAGCTCAGTCCGGTAAGGAATTGGCTTGTGTAGCTCGTTTTAATTCTAGGTATGTTTTGTTTTTGTTTGGTTTGTGTGCTGGGAAGTTTAGACCTTGCATGCTTCCCAGTACTCTAATTGATGCCCCTTTACTCTTACTCTTTCATTCTACGTCATTCAGCCTGTGACCCAGAAATCAATCAAAGTCCGCCATGTTTTAAGGATCAGTTCTTTAAAGGCTCCCAAAGGAACTGAGGAACAAGGAGACTTCTAGAGCGGGGTCAGGTCAAATGCAGGCCAGACTTTGGAACTTCAATGCACACGATGTTGTTCATAAAAAGATCCCCCTCATAGACTTCCTTTGATTTGTAGATTCTCATAGCTTTATAGTCAATACATTAATGATTGTACATTGGGTCTTTTTAATGTGCTTGGTCTAAATACCTTGTTTCTAATATTTATGTACAGCACGTCGAGATTTCGAACTCAAAATGAAAAGTGCGATATAAATAAAGATTATTATTATTATAGGCTGACATCGACATTAAACATGTGATGAACGATAGATAGAATGCTATTTTATTGTCACATATACAAGTACAGTACAGTGAAATTCATTCTTCACATATCCCAGCATGTTGGTAAGCCTGGGGTCAGAGCGCAGGGTCAGCCATGATGCAGCGCCCCTGGAGCAGGGAGGATTAAAGGCCTTGCTCAAGGGCCCAACAGTGGCAGCATGGCGGTGCTGAGGCTTGAACCCACGACCTTCTGATCAGTAGCCCAGTGCCCTAACCACTGAGCCTGTGTGTGTGTTGATATTATTGTTAATTTAATGTGTAATCATACCTTGTTGCGATACAGCTATACAACAGGTCATCAATAAATGACATCACTTCAGAATACGGTTGGCACCGATTCCTGTCCTCTCATCCCAGCCCTGCATCCTTTCCTCACGTCCTCAGTGGGAGGAGCTATGGCATGAGGAAGGGAAGCGAGAAAAGAAAATGACTATTAAAGAAATGAGAAGCACCCCTTCTGTTAGCTGTGTGTACCTTAAAACAGGGATTCAGGTGGCTGGGTTGGCGTTTGAGGGGCCAGTGACCTCTATATTCGTGTGTTTCACATCAAATCACTAAAGTCAGGTCTGTTTGCGTCTAGACTAATGCTTCCAGCCAAAATGACTTTGCTGTACTTTTGAATACTCATGTGCGCGCGTGTTTTATCCAGGACAACAGTAAGCTCTACCTGAATCTGCTGGAGCTGGAGGTATCCGGGGATCTGCGGCTCAATGGAGGAGTCGTCCAGCAGTGTGTGAGCAAAGCTTTGGCTGCACCTCTCTCACCAAATAGCAAGATCCTCTTCTCCCAGCGTGGCCTACAGTTTGCTGAGGATTTCGGGACTACAGTGCAAAGGTCAGGAGTTAATCTGGATAAGATAACGGAGACAAAGGATTTAGTTAATGACAGGACAAGGCCAGCTGTTCGTATGGGTTCAGAGTTAAGAAACCTTGAATACCTTTGCCCCACATTGATCTTTTGATCTGAAACTTAATCGTCACTTTCTTGATACCTGTGGAGGAGCTGCAAGATATCAGATTTACTCTATCCAGCTATATTTGTGCACATGCCAGATGTAGAAAAATGTGTATCAGATTCATGCTAAATAGCATGATTATCCAGGTGTCAGAAATCCACTAATAGCTTTTATCAGATATTTTAGCACGTTATTTACATGACCACTTGAGTGATCTGATAACCGGCAAAATTAAGAGTATTAGCGTTCGTGTAAATTGGTGTGTGTGTGTGTAGCTGATTACCGTTGTGTGTTTCCAGTGTGTTGAGTATCTATGAGGAACACCAGAATCTTCTAAACGAGCTCGGTGCGAAGAAGCGGGGAGCAGAGAATGGGTAGGAGGAAAAAAACAGACATATTCATTCAAACCTCTTTCAGAAAATAATGTATTCAGTTTTTTTATGTTCTTTTTAGCACAGTGCCTTTTATTTTATTTTATTGTTCTAGTGATAGTGATGACCCAGAGAAAATGAGTAAAATGGACGATGGCTCTGCTACAGCGACCCCTCTACAAGCTGCCCCGCCTACTATGCCCCCTGTTCCACCCCCTCCCGTGGGTGGAGACACAAGTGGGTATGGAAACTATGGCAACTGGTATCAGGTATGCAGGATTTAGTTTTCTTTTATACAGAGTTCATTGTACGTGTGGGTCTACTGTAGGCTGCACAATTCATCATATTTTATTCTTATATTTTGGCTTCTATAAACGTTCTTGATTAGCTTGGCTAACGTTAGCTGATTGGCTACTTGGATATAGATATGTTTCAACTGTATTTGGTTTGCTTACAGTGATGGTGTATATATATTTATTGATTTTGTTTGTTTAATATTTAATAGATACACTCAACGTGACTAAGAACCAGTTTTGTTTTGAAGATTTATTTGAAGGAATGCAGGCTTATATTGTGAACGAAAATCGTCTTGTTACTAAATTGATTAAATAATTGTGATTAAATAATCATGATTATTGCTTTAGCTATTGCTGCCATGCACTAATGAGCCGTTTTTGTATTGCAAAAGACTGCGATCAATGCAGAATATTTAAAAACAGCAAATTATCATGCATCAAATAAATCTCATTTCTCATTCGGTGCCGTCGTCAAACTTTTCACTTCTTCTCTTTTTCAGCAACAGCAATACGGAGGATACGGCAGCTACTCCAACCCCTGGAACCAGTACAATCAGTACTACCCTCCCAGCTAGACTGGTCTGTGTAGCAGTACTGCTCCATAATGTATCACCTTTTCATTCACACGCACATGCCTCTCAAAATCGCAAGATCTCACTCTGAACAAGTGTGCCATGGTCGGAAGTAGATGCCTAATGGAAGTGTGATGATGCACATGAGCTGAACTTGCTTGACCACAGATCCACTCATCTCCGTGCTTTTAATGGATGTCTCATGTCCAGCTTTGAGTATCCAAGATGTAGTCACATCCCATGGTAATGACTGTTCCAGCCTGTGTTTTGTACCCCTTGGTTCTTCTCTAGAAATTTTCAGACTAAATTACCTCTGGCTTTTAAACAGTGTCCCTCTGTGGAATACGTCTTTTGTGTGATCTTTTTCTATATTCGAAACATTTTCTAAGCTTTTAACCTTACGGTTTAACACAACTGCACGCGTCCTTGTCCGCGTCAAGCCGTTCCAGAAGTAAGCTAGCCTGTATTCACGCTTCATATTTGGACAGCAGTGCATTAACCTTTACTTGCATAAAGGTGCAGTTCTGACCATGGTTAACATTGGCTATTGTCTATGGATTAGTGCAGAATATTTAACACCCACAGCTATTGCCCTTATTCTTTCTCAGTGATGTCTGGATGATGTCATGTATGAGGTGCTGTTCCGAGAACAGCTGAAGTTACAAGTGGGTTATGTATAGGATATCTAGTCAGGTATTTGGGTGGGTTTTACATACTCCTGGCTGTCCTTAGCATTTCTATCAACTTAGACCTTCATTCAAGTCTCCAATTTCAGACATACTTTGTACTTTCTCCTTAATCTTGTGTGGTGGTGTGAGTTCAGATGATGAAAAGGTGAAATGCAGGCTACAGCTCCCTTCGATGATTTATATATCTGATTAACAGAAATAACTGTTTACTGGCCATGCTTTGTGTATATGATGTTATGGCTGTTCTGTGTTTAGTTGAGGCATGGACTACTTATTTTGCATTTCTCTACTGAAAGTCATTTGTAACTTTTTGATTGCAAAGGCCATACATCTTGTGTTTTCACACATCCCACACATAATACCGGCAGGCACACACTGGCTGTTTTTATATGATATTTTATAAGAGTTTACTTGCATTAGTCCTTTTATGTAATTTTTTTTTTTTTTTTCATGAATAAAGATGTTTTGTCTATTTAAAAAAAAAAAAAAAAAAAAGGGGGTTTGCCTGCAGTGTTTAGATTGCTCATATAAGACTAATCTTTGTACCAACTGTAATGGTTAAGTGCATTTTTTCTTTTTTATTTACATCAATGGGGCCACAGGCCAAAAAAAGAATTTATTCCAAACATAGCAAGAAATAATACAGCAGAATACCTAAAAAATAATAATACTAAGTTCAAGTATTCACTTAACTCTGATGTTGTCAGGGTTAATATTTTGTTTTATTGTTATGGTACCCATCAAGGCCTGTTCAACTCTGTTCAAATGACGTGTATAAAATCAAATCCAGTCCAGCATTTAACCCGTTTTGTCTTCTGTTCACCATATGAGAAGGGGTGGAAGAACGTGAATAATACTAGTCTGCTTTTACTTCTTTGCAACCACCAGGACAGCAGAAGGCACCAAACCTGAGGAAAGGGGTAACAAGAAAAAAAGAGCTGTAAGCAAAACAAACACCACATGCTCAATTTAGAAAGTAACATAAATGGTACTCAAAGTCAGAACTGAAGGGAGCATGAACCACAGTATATGCCCTATAATGAGGTTGGGATCTAGAACAATGTGTTCTAGCTGAGCTGAATGGAAAAAGTGATTGGCTCCATCCACCCTCAAGGAAACCAGATAGCGTAACACACAGCAGTGTATACTGTGAGCCTGGGCTCGGGTTATCTGCCTCAACAGAATATATCTTACTTGTATTTTAGTGCTGTTGCCTCGATATTGAGGTCATGTGTGATCTGTGGTCGTATTCACACAAAAAAAAAATCGTAAGTCTAAAAGTTGCTCCTTACTGATGTAGATGAAACTCTTTAATGTGTGTATTTATCCTAATTTTAAGACTCCTACTTTTTTTTTTTTCCCCTTCAATCTAAGAGTAATTCACAAAGCATTTTTAGTGCTAAAACTTAGTTCAGAGGTCTCCTACCCCCATGTCAATAAGACAAAACCACGAATAAATCCTAAATGGCGGAATCTTTAATGACAAGCTTTTTAAAAAGGTCTCATCTCATTTGTGTGGGCATTGCAGTGATTGTGGAGTTAGTGACCTACTAGGAGAAGTAATGCGGTACCACCGGAGATGGAGGTTTTGACAACTCCGCTACTTGCCCACGTGAGCAAATGCAGTTATTCGCAGTTTATCTGCGCTGCATATCATCTGCGAGTCGTGTTCCACATCAATGCCGCCTTCAGACCTTGTCCGACAATTCGATCTGTTTTCTTTTACGTGTTCACAAACTACAAAGCTGTGGTTATTTTGGGGCACGGTCTGCTACATAAGATGGCTGTGTAAATTAATACTCTAGTTAAATGTACCTCAAAATCCTCTCATTAATATACAATGTGACATGTATAGGTTGACAATTAGCCAAACATATCACTTATGGCAGCATTTCGATTTTTGTTTATGAAAATCAGTGACGCAATTTAGTTTGTTCTTTTTTTCGCGATATGACTGTTATTGTAGTCTAATATGACATGGTGAGCTGGGGTAAACTCGCGTCCCAATTCACTATGGCATCAGCCAATCACTGCCAATATTCAGTCATCCTAGCAACGGGGTCAACCCTGACCTTCCTCTTGGTTTAGGAATTCCTTAGTAAAAGTTCCTCTCAGCAGTTTTGTGAATAGGTTTTAAGGAGAAACTCAATGCCACTTAGGAGAAGTCATAGTGGTAAGATAACATACTTTGAGAATACGGCCTCAGATTTGTATGTGTATACGTGTACCAGTGAGTCTACAAACGTCACAGCTTTCATTTTTCTTACCCAGTTCGCGTAGCGGTTTCTCCATGTCGAGGTCTGTGTAGATGCGGCGGGGGTAAGGAGACAGGAGGGTAAAGTCCTCACCATCGGGGCAGTTCATCTGCACATACACTCTCACTGCTGCCAGAGGCTCCTGGGCCTTAAAGACTGTCGTCAGTGCAGAGCCATCCAGCAGACGAACCTAACGCGGGAGGGAGGTCAGCTGGGAGTTTACAGATGCAAAACTGAATATCCATGAAGAAGAAAAAAAGCTAATATTTGACCAATCAGATTTCCACCTCATTCTAGGCCGGTATAGGATTGCTCTGTGTCCGTTTAACTCATGAACACTAGAAACAGTATCAGAGTTCTTGAGGCTCAGTATATCTTCCATTGTAGTGTTTTATACATGTAATATGCTGACTGGTGGGAAGTTTCCAGCACCCGAGTGTTTATAATTGTTGTAGACAGAAAAAGCTGCAGATATTTCGATTTGGGGGCTCTACCTGTATCCGACATTCGTCATAGTCTTTCTTGGCTGGTGGAGGGCCCTGGTTCTCAGGGGGGAACTGGGGAGTGGCCTCAGAAGTAGGGGATGTCAGGGCTGTACTTGAAGAGCTCCCGCCAAACTGTAAAAAGACTCACATATTATATATCACTGGTTTAAAGGTGCAGTTTGTAATGTTTAAGTCTTTCTAGACCTAAGCCAATAATCATATGATTTCAAACATAACTTTGATTCACAATATCGCCATGCAATTGATTCAGCTAGTTTATTTATCCCAGGCTTCGGTTAGCATTTTTCTGGCCCAGAAATTAGCTCCATCCCTTTTCCTTAAAAAGGCAACTCGAGATTTTTATTCTAAGACCATAAATTTACAAATTTCGAATTTTTCTAATCCCTAATAAAGGTCTGTAGCTATTATTCCACATGTCATTATGTGGTAATAATGTTATACACCATAAGAGAAGGCTACAATTTCTTTTCATGTAATAATACCCATCTCATATCGTGTAGTGTTTATTCTCATTACATGTAAAACGTATGTTCCTCTTGTCACAGTTACTGACCTTTAACCTTTTATTTATGTACAAGAAAACTATTTAAATGCAGACACTTCAACTGACTGTCTCTTTTGATTAGGATAATTATGATCATTCATCTGCACCCACACAGACATGTACCTGTACGTACCTACTGCGTTTTAGGAAGTGAAATGAAATGTAAAAAATGTATTAAAAGCAAATACCTTGCGTGCCCTCTCTTCTCTGTCGCGTGCAATCTTCTCTTTGACTCTCTGCCTAAAAAAGATCGCACATTAAAATCAGAACCGAAACGCTGCATTATGAAGATTCTTTTGCACAGTTTCTTATGCAGTGCTTGCATTACTTGGCCATTCTGTCCTCCATTTTCTCTCTTCTGCGCTGTTCAGCCAGCTTCTTCATTTCATCCTCCTGCAGTTTCTGCCGGACCTGCTGCAGCTCCTGGCCCTGTTTCCTCCTCTGTTTCTCCCTCTCCACCCCCTCCTGCCGCTCCCTTTCTCTCCTCTCCTCCTGTTTCACCCTCATCAACTCCTCAAGCCTGAACACAAGGGGCAAACATCAGCACTTTTCTTCAACAGATTCTTCCCAAAATGTAGCCCCATTCTATGCAGTGTTGACACCAACCTCCTAATTTGTTCCTTCTTTTCCTCTTCTGTCATTGGTTGTTTGGAATCGTCCTCTAGCGTCAAGTCTGCAGCAGCTGGTTTTCATGCATGAAGAAAAGCAGAACGAGTAATTCTACCTAGGTATGAAAATCTATTTTTCCACAGCTTTCAGCAACTCAACTAAGTCGAGATGCATTTTCATTTTCAACTGATATTTAGGGGGAGCTCCTTCGATTGCTATCCCGAAATGACATAAAAGAGCAACACCAGTGAAATGACTGAAAATCTTTTCTTTTTCTTTTTCTTTTTCTTATTAGACTTAAGTAATGTGCCGTGACATCACAAATTATTTGACTGACAAGCTGTAAAAATGCATCACTCTGCTCGTCTATCTGACACAAACACGCTGCACAGGAAAAAAGCGTGTCTCCATTTTTGGATCAAATTATAAACAGATCAAAGGAGGACAGCATTCGGTGCATAAAAACTCCCAAATAAATGTTTGCCAGCAAAGCGGCTCGAGAGCCACATGTTAGCATCCAGTAAACGATTGTGTTTTTCTCCATTTTGTATTTATACGAGAAGCTACAGTGGGGTTCAAAAGTCTGAGAATCACATTGAAAATCCAGCACCATATTTCACTGTTGTTTTGATCCACTGTGGTATCAATCTCTCTTCTGTTCGTCTCCTTACATAAACCCTTCTG
>JAOUQW010000034.1:11369559-11390861 GCA_028565825.1 Olivaichthys viedmensis | reverse complement strand
TGTAATGTTTATGCTGTGCACATGGGTTCATCATTAGTAATATGGCGTGCAGGGGTGTTTCCTTTATAATTAATGACTGCATTATAAAATATTACCCAGGTGTCATGTGACCAGGTCCCATTTTTGGTAGAATTTATGCATATCATCTAGTATCTATATTTCTGTATGTGTGTGTGTGTGTGTGTGTGTGTGTATGTGTGTGTGTGTGTGTGTGTGTGTGTGTAATATATTTTAGCTGTTCTGTACCTCCCTGTTAGTGTATTACACAAGCATGTGTGTGGGAATCCCATGTCCGCTCTTAAAGGCAAAATACATTCATTTGCATGAACAGATTTGGGTCAGCATCATTTGCATAATAGCGCACGTAATAAAATCTAAATGGAAAACACAGAACCAAACTGTGAGCGCTCCATCAGTGTGTGTTACAAAAGGCCTTTTGCCATGTAATGTGGGTGTATTTGTCTTCATGTATGGCTGTGTAAATTAAACTGCTTAGGAGCATAACGACCACCGCAGAGAGCAGAGCTTTACTAAATCAAACTATTTCAGATGCCTTTTGATAAGCAGCTTGCCTTCAAGAGTGTGCAGAAAGTTTTATTGGGTTGTCGGCTAATTACTCTACTCTGAGTTATTTATTCATGTAAGTTGTTTTTTCAATAAGTGGCTAATTTCGTGATTTGGTCGTAATTTGTTTAATGCTCTCAAATCGCTAGTGAGGTTAGCAGATGTAGGTGGGATATAGTGTGTTTTTATTAGACTGCCATCTCATTCTCTTCTCTATGTATTTGCGTGAACTCACCCACCGTCTGTATAAAGAAATGCTGCGATTTCCCTTATAATAAAAAGTGGATTACAGCGAATCACGAGACAACGTCCCCAGCTGTCACCAAGAAATGAGACCATCCTGTTGTAAAAGCTTGGATGATTAAAAACCATGTTTATATATTAATCTCTAATTAGGCCAGCACCACTTTCAGTGGTGATGAGACACCCTACGTGGAGCTCGGGTGTGAAATTCAGTTCACACAGTCAGAAGGGAGATGAATTATTAAGCAAACTTTTAGGTAGTTTAAAACTTTTAGGAGTTTAATAAGATCCTCACTTGTTGAGTTGTTGTACTTGTTGAGTGAGTATCTGTGGGTTGTGTTACTCAATGTATCCATACTGTATGGGTCATTTGGATAATTAGTGACTAAAGGGCACTTTTGTACAGGTATTACATGTTCTACATCTATTACAGTACTATGCACATTTATGATGGCAACTAATGCTTAAACTAATACCGATGTGTACATCAACAGATCTATATAGCCTCATGTCTTTTAAAGGAAGAGTTTGGTTCCACAAAAAAAGTCACATTTTATACAATTATTAATTTACCCCAAATGTAGTTGATTAGTCAAGATGTTTGGTGTCTGACATAAAGCCTCTTTATTTTTGCACTGGAGCTACAAGCCTAATGTCCAATACATGCCCAAATCTTCATATACTTCTTTGAAATCTGATTTTATAAAACAGCAAGTATAAAGGTCAAACTATATTATTATCCACAATTCCACCTTTAAACTTTGGGAGGCAAGGCCTAGGGAGCATAAATAATAACAGCGTTCAGCTATTCAGTGAAGTTTTGTTCATTTTATAGTTTACAGCAAGTCATACTGTGTCCTAAATTTCATTAAAAAGTCTGTTTGCCATTACTTAAAAATCAGTTGTCGTTAAAGGGGTCTGTATAGACACCAAACATGTACTGACTGATTGACTACATTTGTGTAAAATAAAAAAAAATTTAAAAAATTTGCCAAACTATTCCCTTAAATCTGGGATTGTGCTATGGAGACAGGCATCTCTCGAGACAGATTTGTTGCTTTCACAAACAGTATTTTCTCAATATTTATGGAACAGATTATTTTCCATAACATTTAATGAATTTCAAAGGAATACGTATTGTAGTCTCTGACAGCACTTCTCTGCTAACTGTTATTTAGTGTTGATCCGCTGTATCAGCTTTTAGAGTGCATAATATTGCCATTTTCCCCCTTTTTTATTGCATTGAATGTACAATTTAAAAGCCATATTTTCACATTAATGAAAATGACAGTGAGTTGTCCAACAACAATCAAGCAGCTGTTTGGTATTTGGATCTCGCTGTCCATACTGACCTGTACATCACAAACCTGTGTTATTCCTGTTGGTTGAAACAAAGGAGAAATTACCAGAACACTCAGCATGGCACAATCAACATTTTATTTTCAATCATTACTGGAGCTTGTATAGATTTTCTAAGCGGCATTTCAGACTCTTGAATAGCGTATTGATCAGCTGGGTGGCAGTTGGTATACATTGGGAAACGTGGAGACAGGATGTTTATAATAGTTCTAAATGCTGGTGCACATTAATGAGTCAAACATGTCGATAAGGCTTTGATTTTCTATATGTGACATAAGAAGGCTGCGACGTTTAGACTGTGATGGCTTTAATTGTTTTCCATATGCAGTTTATTACTTCTGTCTAAATGTAGGTTTGATCAAAGTATATTGTTTTATGGTTTACGATTACAGTTTTATATTTTAGAAAGGCTTGAACCAACACTATTACTTTTGTATTATGTGTGTGTGTGTGTGTGTGTGTGTTTGTGTGTGTGTGTGTTTGTGTGTGTGTGTGTGTGTGTGTGTGTGTTTCTCCACTTTTCCTCCTCCGAAAGCTCGGCGTAGTAGCATCTTCTCTAGCCCACCATGTTTAGCTGGTCCAACAGGAACGGTAAGAAGGAACCGGAGCTTTTTCAAAGTGTCTCCGATGGACTGAAGCGCCTGTACCGCCATAAGCTGTTCCCTCTGGAGGACACCTACCGCTTTCACGACTTCCACTCCCCGGCGCTGGAGGACGCCGACTTCGATAATAAGCCCATGGTGCTTCTGGTCGGTCAGTATTCAACTGGAAAAACGACCTTCATCCGGCACCTGATGGAGCAGGATTTCCCCGGGATGCGGATCGGCCCGGAGCCCACCACTGATTCCTTCATAGCGGTGATGTACGGGGAGCACGAGGGGGTCATCCCGGGGAACGCTCTGGTGGTGGACCCGAAAAAACCCTTCCGAAAACTCAACGCCTTCGGAAACGCCTTCCTCAACAGGTAGGGATGAAGAGTGAGGTGTACTGTATACACATATTACTGGACTCCATTCAGGGGTGCCTGGCCAATTTAATTCCCTAGGGGTCCCCACTGACTACTCAGGGCTCCTGAATTAGCACCACAAACTACCCTTTCTTTGTGATTTGGCTTTAACATCTATGTTGTTTCCAAGATAGCAGACCATTCTGGGCCTAACATGGTTGCGTTGGGGGCCAGTTATGGGCCAGTTGTGGGCCAGTTATGGGCCAGTTGTGGGCCAGTTGTGGGCCAGTTGTGGCAATGGGACTTGTATTCTGGACCTCTGTAAGGTTTTTACAGCATTTGGAAAATGGTCCAGCATTTAAATGTGGGAGTGCCCCAGCTATAGGTTCTGCTCCACCTGAGATATGGTCTCATTAAGGTTGAGTTATGGTTGTTCTCTGGGAGCCAGGCTCGGATGGGTTCATTGGCGTCATCCCACGGCGGTATGCGGGCCAGATGAAGATGCATTGGGCCATTACTCTTTTGCTATCAGGGTTTGTTTGGGGAAACTATGACACATTGCTGTATTGCGCTTGTATTGCAATTTGCCTCGAGAACACATTGGTGAACCCTTGATTTGACCTTGTTAAAGAATAATCTTTTTAACAATTTTGTTCAAGGTCGGTTTTAAAGCCACATTGGGAATATATCATCACGTTTTGCAATATGCCTTGCAATGTATTTAAAACCCATTAGTGAGTCGTAGATGTGACAAGGCCAAGGATTGGTGGTTATTATTTTTGACCCAAATGATTCCAGGTTGTTGGGTCATATGAGCACTGTGATTTCTCCAAGCACTCATCTGGAACAGCTGATCTTGGCCAAGGTGCTCACAACACACCGTAACGTATCAGTGATTTTTGTTACGCCACTCATTTGCACATGATTTTTCCAGTGTTCGTATTACCAAAGCCATTATTGTAATAATGATTAACATATGATCTATCGAGAAACCGTACGTGTCACTTTGATTTGTGTCGCTAATAAACTGATTGCTGTCAGCGCACCTGGCCACCGCCCTCCTTGCTGTGGCTTTTCCTGACTTTGAACTACTGAAACGGTCAGTCAGGAGTCCATGAGTTCTCCTGATCGGGATTTTTTCCACACTCCCATGACTCCAGGTGCCACAAAAATGTCTTAGTCTTGTCCATAAGTGTGGTCACATTTGAGAATACGCCGTCTCGCATACAATACACTTGTCTGATTTTCTAGACTGAGTTGATACTGAGTCATTCAGACTAGTCACACCAAGGAAGTCAATGGAGAACGCCTATTATTTGGTGACGCGCGCGCACACACACACACAAACAAGGACTTCGTCAAAGGTTTGGCAGGCGTGGACTATCTATGCTATCAAACAAAGCAAAAACGTGTGTAATCTAGAAGCTTATATAATCATGACACTGAGTGGGGAATTTGGAGTACGAGGTGTCCCATCTAATCAAGAGGATTCAACTTGAGTTTAGGGCTGATGAGGCAGAATTAGCTTAACTCGGTTCTTATAGAATCATGGAAATCACAAGGTGTTGTTTCCTATGTCTTCATATCTGAAGTTTGGGTATTCCAAAACTAAGCAAATTCCAAACACCAAGGGGCTGCCCCGGATTTCATTACTCCTAATGTGAACGCTGTCTGCAAAAACTCTTAATAATGACTTCTGCTTATTCATTCAGCTGCTCAGTTGTTTGTCATATCTGTGAATATGATAAGCCTAATACGTTTTGGGGAAACTGACTCTGCAAGTTATAGTGCAGCTGCCAGTAAGAATTTAAAAGTAGATGTGCTGAAGCTGTATTTTTCCCATGCAGAACAAGCCTTGAGGCAGGGGGTTAGTTCTTGTTCTCGGTACTGAACTCTTCATTACCCTGACCTTGACAATGGCAGTACTGCAGTGAGAAAAGTCACCGTCAACAGACCGAGAGCCCTACAGAGGTTACGATCAGTCAGAGTGAGGAGTGAAACGGGAATTCCTTTACCTAGCCTGCACTTTTGTGTAATCACTTTTTTTGTTTCCTGTAATCGTTGCCTAGCCCTCATGTGTCTGTGCCTCCCTATTATCCTCTGCAGATCTGTGTTGTTCTCTGCTTTTTGTGCTGGAAGCATGACTGAACCTGAACTAGCAGCTCTTTCTGATTAACACTGCACTCAAATTCAACCCAAGCAGACAAACGCGCATCCAAAATGATTGTATGAAACATGGAATGAAGCGTTGTATTCCGGCCGGTCCTGCACACAAATTACGCAGAAATACCAAGCGCATTTCTGAACAGTGGAAAAATTATTTTATGGGACGTGCTGCTGCGGTCTCGGAGAACAGCCTTACTTCATTGCTTTCTGCTGTTTCAGAAAGAATGTTCTGGCTGAGGCTCACGTCTTGTGACTGAGATCGGCCTTTGCGTTGCATATTAACTCTAAACGAGCGGCGAGGCAGAACAGAGTAGCAGAACAAAAGCAGATGGAAAGTGAGAAAAGGAGAACCAGAGAGCAAAGTTTAATGTGATGATAAGCTGAAAGAATGAGCCTCCCTACACATTAAGACCACAGTCCATCTTGGAGTAATTGCGTGTCTTTGTTCAACCTTTTAAACTGCTATATTTCCAGAATGCAAGCGGAACATTTTATTGCAGGAATGTCTCCTCTTAGTCATGCTGGTATCCTGATCATCGACGCAGAGAAATAAACGATGCCTGTGGTTTTTAAACGCGGCGAGAAAAGCTTCTAGTTTTTGTGACTGGTTGAGTTTTGAGTTTTCATTTTCTCTAAGGGACATACTTACAGGAAATGATTGTTTACACTGGAGAGACAGTAAATGCCACCCTTTATCCAATTACACACACACAGTGAGAAGGCTTTCACATTTCTTTGTGGTATAATATAATGTGGTTTTTTTATGAATGAAGACTCGTTCACTTTTGCAAAGCATAGTGAGTCATGTGATCCAGGTGAGTTTGAGGGCTGACTACTGACCTTGTGCAGCCTCACCAAACCTGTTTTACTGATTTAAATTTTTATTTTTTTTCCCCCTCCCTCTCTCTCCCTCTCCCTGCAGGTTTATGTGTGCTCAACTGAAGAACCCTGTTCTAGAGAGTATCAGTATCATCGATACTCCAGGCATCCTGTCGGGGGAGAAACAGAGGATTAGCCGAGGTCAGCAAGCCTGGGGGACGTTTCTCTCTCCCCTTCTCTCCCCCTTCTCTTCCTTGAAGCGCTCTCGCTCGCACAATCTCCTCATTTGGTGTCACGTTTACTATGATTTACTATCCGTATTTACCCTGGTTCTATGCAAAACCATGACACACCTCTTGATTGACATATCCTGCAAGTGTTTAAAGAGTGCAGACCACAAGTTCTGCCTTCCTTTTTGTTCAGCACAATGTGTGATACAGACATCGTGGGGCACAGCAGTGGGTTTTTTTTTTGTTTTTTTTTACATTCGTTCAAATCCATGCTGAAGTAAAACTCACCAAATGAAAAAGAGGGAAGTGGTAACCAAAGCAAAGCAGAACTTGCAAGTCCCTGAACTCTATCGGTCCACCACATACTCCATATGACCAGGGCATGCATGCCTAACACTCATTTAGAGG
Source organism: Olivaichthys viedmensis (assembly GCA_028565825.1). NCBI lineage: Eukaryota > Metazoa > Chordata > Actinopteri > Siluriformes > Diplomystidae > Olivaichthys > Olivaichthys viedmensis. Next base: position 11,384,126 of record JAOUQW010000034.1, on the reverse strand, counting down.
TCACTAGAAGTGGAATATAAGAGGATATTGAGTCACTGGAGCTTAACCGCAATTTTAATATGTTTCCTTATTTTAATATGATGCTGAGTTTATTAGAAATGGCCAGTTTGGATAGCAGAAAAGGCTGCCTGCTGAAGTTCATGTTTATTTTAGTTACCCCATATTCTTCCACAACGCACACACAAACACGCGCCTGATATTTCATGCATGGTGTGTTGTTAGTGGGGCGTGTGTTTGAGTGTGTGTGTGTGTAGGGGCATGCCAGTTCTCTTTGTCCTACGGATAGCCAGGGCTTTATCTATGCAAAAAGGGGTTGCCTTGTTGTTTGGTCATTCTAATCTTTGTTGTGTTTTTTTGCTGTGTCATGGTGTCCAGTGGCAGGCTGTGTCTTTTCAGTTTTAGGCCTTCAGTGTGGTTTGTTCCAATTTTAAGTTTAAGATAACCGTGTGGACATTATACATTACACAGTCTTAATGTTCAAGCGCCTTAAAATCAAAAGAGGATCTAAAAGTGGAGCACAAAACCTTTGTGTTGTCGTGTCAATGCTAATGGTGGCGTTGGTCGACCATTCCTAACTACATACATTTTGTTTTTGTTTTAAATCTCAAATGGCTGCAAATCTCTCTGCCGTTGCAGGCTTTGATAGATTAACGTTAACGTTACTAGCTAAGGTCGTTGACCTCCTTTCTAAATCTCATTGACTCACGCTCTCAACATACCACCTGTCCCAAATGGCACTCTTAGTCTTACTTCCTTCCAAAGTCCGCACTTTGGTGATATTGATATAGTGCAGTTCTAGGGTGCGCCAGTTCTTTAAAAGCACAGCAAGTTGAGGACAGCTTGATGTGTCATTACTCGCTCAGATGTTTGTGCAGATAAGTTGTGATGACCGGTGAAACTTTTGTAATTTTCCATTTCCAAATTTCTATTCCTAATGCTGCTCAGTGAAAAGCCACCTTAATACACAATTGGCATTGAACTTGTTGCCTCAGGCCATGTTGCTTCCTTCTGTCAATTACCTCAACCCTTCCACTATGATTTGGCTCCAGCCAGTGGATCATGGGGAGGTTGGATCCTCTCATCAGGCCTGTTTGAGCTCACTGTAGCCCTAAAGGAGGAAACGGCACATCCAGCTGCGGCAGTTCTGGCGCAAACTCTAGATGACGCTGCACATGATCAGCATTAGCATGGCTGTCTTAAAGGGCTTGCACACAAAAGGCCATTGTGTTCGATCCTTGCCTGGAGTTAATGTTGTGACATTATGCCGTGAGCTTTGTTTTTTCCTTGATGGCTTTGATTTATTTATTCATTACAGCACTCTGACGCTCTTGATTTTGTCTCATTGCAACGTGTAAACTAATTGTTGACATCATTAACTTATTTACAGCCCACTATGTGCTGCGTTTTTCTCCTGATTACTGGCTGATTTTTAGAGTGGCTGTGAGGAGGGGTTGAGAATCTAGCCTCAGGAAGAGTGTGGGTAATACTAAACTGGTGCAAAGTGCACATATCCTACCACAGAGTAAAAGAAAGTGTAACTTGCTGAAATATTACTCTGTAATGTGAAAGTCCACACTTCAGAAATCCGTTGATTATTGAAGTGCCTGCACTAAAACTTAAGTACAACTTCTTCAAGTCAACATTATATCAAAAACAGAAACTCTATTTGCCAAATGTTCCCTTGGAAAATCAGAACATGAGACGTAACACGTATACGCCGTATCACACACAAATAACATGACCATATTAAAAAGTGCAGTCTAAGAAATGCTCAGATAAGTGTCATAGTGAAGCTGACTGCATGAGTGTAATACAGTAATTGATCGTTATATTAGAGCAAGGATTTGTGCTTTTGCGTAGTGTATTAGCACATTGCACATAATAAATAAGTATTCTCATATTACACAAAAGAGTAAAGACCAATAGTAGATAATATAGACCTTAAGGGTATCATTTTGCCTTGGGTCGACGGGGACGGGGAGGGGGTGGCTGAGGGGTTATCATTCTCCGTTAGTCCTGGGTGGCTTGTTGAGCAGAGACACTGCCTTTGGGAAGAAATTGTGTGACCTACATTGTCTGTGTAAAGTTTCCATAAACTTAAGAGTGAATGTATGTGCATCACACGTTTAAATTGGTCTATGTTGATTTTGCACAAAAGATCCCAGGCAGTTTCACTTAAATGTGAAAAAGCTAAACGTTAATGTTGTGTCTCACAGTTTACCCAGTTTATGAATTCACTAAAGTAACAAGGTGTTAGATAAATATAGAGTAGTTAAAGGATCTCTTTTATACTAGTGCATTAGAAGTTCAAATCCTCAAAGTGTATATAATCAAGTAAAGTGCAAAAAAAGAGAAGATATCCAAGTGTATTAGTGAGAAACCTGCCCTCCTCTACTCTTCTTCCTCGGGCTCTGGAAGACTGGAATCAATTCTCTGCGTTATAGAATGATTAGTTCTTTGGCACAAAGTTATCTTTCCATTTGGGCCCCTGACAAGGCCTTATGTTTATTTTACTTTTCTCTCTCTCTCGCTCGCACGCGCGCGCGCACACACACACACACATACATATCTGCAGTAAGCAGAGCCTCTGACTACGTGGCTGTGTTTTTGGCATTTAACACCACCTGCAGTCTTCTCAGATCAGATGACAGCGCTTCTAATCAAAAGCATAATACATTCCAATGCTCACTTTTCTCTTTTTTTTCTTCTTTTTTTTTAACCAAATGGCTCACTGCCTTCACTCCTGCTGGCTTCCTCTCACTGGGAAATACAGGCTACATTGTTTTACGTTGCTCTGTGGGTTTTCTTTATTATAATTTCTTAAAATGCTCTTGAGCTTTTTTTTTTTCCTGTTCGTCGTCATGCTGGCATAACGCGTCACATCTACAGCCCACTCTGGCTCTCTACTGGTTGCTGTGACTTAGCCGTCTCATCCAGGGATATCAGACCCCAGTCCTGGAGAACCACAGCACTGCAGAGTTTTTAGCACTCAATTCAACACATCAGCTAATTACCAAGGCCTTTAAGAGCTGAATTTGGTCTGAAATCTCTGTAGGACTGTGACCCTGCAGGATTAGAGTCTGATACCCCCTGGTCTAATCACATTCATAGCCAACGTAAACCCCAAAAGATGAGGAAGAGAGTTATGACTGTATGAAAAGTTCATCCTGGAACATCTCTGATGAACCCCTTTTCTCTGGCATTCTGCAGGTTATGACTTTGCAGCTGTACTCGAGTGGTTTGCTGAGCGAGTAGACCGCATCATCCTGCTCTTCGACGCCCACAAGCTGGACATCTCGGACGAGTTTTCCGAGGTGATCAAAGCCTTGAAGAACCACGAGGACAAGATGCGCGTGGTACTGAACAAAGCGGACCAGATCAGCACACAGCAGCTGATGAGGGTGTACGGCGCCCTCATGTGGTCGTTAGGGAAGATCATTAACACCCCGGAGGTGGTACGGGTCTACATCGGCTCGTTCTGGGCGCAGCCTCTACTCGTGGCGGATAACAGGAAGCTGTTTGAGGCGGAGGAGCAGGACCTTTTCCAAGACATCCAGAGTCTTCCGCGGAACGCTGCCTTGAGAAAGCTGAACGATCTGATCAAGAGGGCACGTCTTGCCAAGGTAAGAAAAATGAGCATGAAGAATTTTGTTTCTAATAACCAGCTTAACAGGTGTGTGGGAGAAGTGTATTGCTTTATTTGCTTAAGCGTTTGATCCTATTTGTCACAAGAGAAACATCATGATGTCATGTCCTTACGAATGTTGATACAAGAGGCAGGAAGTGAGTTTTTAAATCTAATTAAACCTGCTGACACTGCTCTTCCCAGGTTCACGCTTACATCATCACCTCTCTTAAGAAGGAAATGCCCAGCATGTTTGGCAAAGACTCCAAGAAGAAAGAACTCATTGGCAATCTGGGTGCTATCTATGAGAAGATAGAAAGAGAACACAACATTTCTCCAGGGGACTTCCCCAACCTCAAGAAGATGCAGGTAAGGATAATTCAGAACTATCCAGAGCCTAACTAAGACACAAGTGTAGGTTGGGGAATCCCTGTAATCCATCAATAAAACGTAATACAGAAATGACTAGTGTTGGGATTAATTATTTGAACATTAATTGCCTTTAAAAACATGCATAGAAATACTTGGGTGAATTCCTGATCAACTGAAACTAATTCTGCTGCTCCGGCATCTTTCAGATGTGTTCAGAAACACAAATATTGCACAAAAAAAAAGTCAAGAATGAACTGACCAGTTAGTAACCGAGTACTGCTTATTTCCCTGTAAAGGACCTCCTGATTGGCCAAGATTTTGCAAAATTCCCACCCTTGAAGCCCAAACTGCTGGAGGCCGTGGAGGACATGCTGGCCCACGACATCGCCAAGCTCATGGCCCTCGTGCGCCAGGAGGAGGCAGCCATGCCTACCCAGGTGGTGAAGGGTGGCGCCTTCGACGGCACTATGAATGGGCCGTTTGGTCACGGCTACGGCGAGGGTGCCGGCGAGGGCATTGATGAGCTGGAGTGGGTGGTGGCTCGCGACAAGCCGTCCTATGACGAGATCTTCTACACGCTCTCGCCCATTAACGGTAAGGTGTCGGGCGCGGCCGCCAAGAAGGAGATGCTCAAATCCAAGCTGCCCAATACAGTGCTTGGCAAGATCTGGACCCTGGCTGATGTGGACAAGGATGGCTTCCTGGATGATGAGGAGTTTGCTCTGGCCAACCATCTGATCAAGGTGAAGCTGGAAGGTTATGAGCTGCCCAACAAGCTGCCCACTCACCTGGTGCCCCCATCCAAACGGGGGCAAGAGCAGCAGTGATACTCTGGAGCGCTCCATCAGCTCTCCGGCTATGGCTCATCTCAGGCTTTGACTTCCCCAGCCATTCCAGGATTTCTTCCAAGATATTTAGTGGCTTTCATCACTTCACACCTTTTTTTTTTTTGTATGTTATTAAATGTACAGTTAGGGTTCTTGAGAGGCTCTTCCGGTTGCTGTACATATGCCCCCCCCCCCATTTCTTGTAGTCTAGATAAGTATATAGCAATGGTCTTCCATTTGTTCTTTTTGGTTCAATATGTCTTATGACCATTATTCACCTGAGAGCTGTGATCATATATATATATATATATATATATATATATATATTTTCTTTTTTTTTCCTTATTAATGAAAAATGGATAAGGTAACATTGGGCCTGGTTATACCTTTTAACTACTCATTTACACGTCATTGGGTTATTTTACGGGTTCTGAAGCTGGAATGTGTGGGATTGAATAGCTGGAATGGCTTTGGATCCAGAGACTGAACCTGATATCAGAACAAGTGTGGAACAAGCGCTAACATGCCTGCAAGAGACTTCTTGGTTTGAATGTGTATGAAAACACGGATGCCACTTTCAACAGAGGGTTGTTCAAAAAGAGATTGCAAATGGATTTTGCTGGTACTAAGGCAATGGATGACAGTTTTGGGGGAGCATGGGCCAGGAGAGATTGTTAAGGGTGACTAACGGGGGAAAAAAATTTATGTGAAATATATATATTCAAAATGATAAAGATATATATCCCTATTTGTTTTTGTTTTTTTGCAAACTTAACTTATTCTTCTTAAAATCTGTATTTTTATATGTTAAAAAATTTGACATGATAAAAATTATCTTGATTTATGTTCCTGCCTATAAAGACTGTCATGCAGAATTTCTTTTTTTTATTATTATTTTTTTTATAGAGGTGTTGGGATTTCACATAGTTTAGCTCCTCTTACAGCAAACTCTGATGTTATTCCGATGAAAAATAAAAATTGTTAATGAAATCATTATGTTAAACTGCCTCCCCAAGTCATTTAATTGTGAATTTGTTTTTGTTTTTTTAATTGATTTGAGGTTAAAAAAAAACAACTGACTTCCTGCAGTATTCCACAATGCCACCACTATCCGAAAACTAATATCCTTTGATCCACACAAAAGCCAGAATCGGAGCAGTGTGTCAAACTGCTTTTATACGCACCAACATTGTAAGGTTAACTGTGAAGATCCTAAACTTCCAGCGCTTTCAGTGCAGCTCAGCATTCCCTAAACACTGATCCATTATTAGCGCCACGTCCACTGCTACAAACATACCAAGTAAGTACATGCCTGCAGAGCACCAAATATGGCAGCTTGTGCTGTGACTGTCTGTCCTTCTCCTCTTTTATTCTTGACATGACTGCCAATTGTCAATTGTCCAGAATTACAGTTCTCTTGTTTCAAAAAAGTCTCTCTCTCTCTGTGTCTCCTCTCCCTCTCTCTGTGTGTGTGTGTGTGTGTGTGTCCCTTTCTTTATACCATCATTCTCATGTTGAGGCATGTTTCGATGCTACTCTGCCACTGTGAGAAAGTTTGCCTCCAGTGCTGAATGTTTGCTGTCTTTGGCTGCAGCAGTGTCATACTGAGACAGTAGCTTTTCCTATGCTGATGAAACCTAGCTGTTTTTTGTATTTGCCTTAATGGCACAAATGAAAGCGCACCCCTTCTGAAATGCAATATACCACCCCTCTGTTTGAAGCCCCTCATTTTTGTTTATCATATGGCACATCATGTTTTTAAAATGGCAGGTTTTGTGTCATCAATCACATGGTCACATGTTCTGTTGGCTTGGTGAGAGGATGGGGTGAATTTTTTGCTTAACCTGATCTCTGTCTCCATTTTTTATAGTTGAAAGCACTGAGAGCTGGTGCCTAGTTGGCAGCCCAGATTTTCCATATTGGCCAGGTGATGGCACTAACAATGCTAAAAATACAAAGAGAAATCACACACACACACACACACACAGATGTTCAATGCCTAGAAGGTTTGTTGATTAGACAAAATGATAGCCTGTCCAACTACATCATGTTGTTGTCAATGGTAGCATTGTTGCAAATGTTTTAAAAAAAAAACCTTAATAATAAAGGAAAAACATATCAAACGCTCTTGAATCCTTTTCTGTCTTCATTCAATGCCTGCTGAATAGGCTCTCAGTTCAGCTTAGCTAGCTAGCTAACCTTTGGCTAACTCTAGCTAACCTTAAGCGCTTTATGTTTAAATGATGTCTTTATAAATATATAAATATTTAGGAACCCGCAAGGAAGTGAACAGATGGCTATAATAACCATGCCCTGAATGACTTAAGCTAACAACATTAGCTGCATGCTGCCATTATCTAGGCTTCTTAATATTGTGACGTTGGCGAAGAAGTGGTGTGACCTGGAAGCATTTTAAAATCAGGAAAATTGCTCTTTATTTGGCAAACACACTCTTAAAGCACGACAAAGTAGCTTGGGGGTAAGCCTGAGAACTGAACTAGCATGGGGAAAGCCAGCGAAGGTTAACAAAACCCACCGGACCATCGAGGATGGTGGACACATATAACGTACTGGTTCAACACAGACCAGCACGGACAACAAATCCCACAATTCCCCCCTTTGCACCAAACGCTCGTTTCAACAGAACAGGGAATTCTTCTAGACAAATAACAAGTGGGCGCGGGGGGCTCACGGGTATGCAAATGCACACGCTAAAATAGAACCATTAGACATAACTATGTCCAGTAGTAAATCAAACAAACTAACAAACACTGGCAGAAACGAGTCATTTCTGTCGCTGGTGTAATTCATGTTCTTCACTGTAATGATGATCTCAAGACCGTTAGCAAAGTATGTTTCAGGTGAGAGGATGTAGTAGCTTTCTGTACCAGTAATATATTCTGCATTAGTTTGTGAGGCAGCTAGCAGAAACAAACAAAAAAAAGATCCAGCAGCTTGCCCACAAATATCTGCTACCAAAGCAGTGACGGTTCTTCTAAATTTACTTCCACCTTGAAGATGCATCAGGAGGAAGCTTTTCCAGTATTGAAACCAGGAAATCTCACTCTAGAGATGACCGTGTCGCCGCTGTAAAAGGCGAGCAAGCATGTTTACAACAGATGTATTGGGTCATTTTTTTATTTTGGCTGGAGGGTTCTTTCAAGCCACCTTGTAAGGCAGCTTTCGGTCAGAAGGGTGTGGGGTGTTTTCCGCGAAGGGGTGCACTGCTATGAAGGTTAAACACACTAAAACCTTTCACAAGTAGGCTACAAGTGTGAGATGCACAAATATAGGTCTCAAACAGCCACAACACATTCCACACATAAGTGCAAAGCAATATGCAAAAACATACATGCAGTCTCAGGTGATCATATGTTCCACAAAAAAATGCAAAGTAATTTGTATCTGTAGCATAACTTGTGAAAATGTGTGGAGTAAAATAAATAAAAACGCTAAAATAAAGTCGAAATAAACGGCCACAAATTTTAACAAGCATTGTATCATTTACAAATAAGGGCCGAGCCGTTCGTATCTGTACTTTATTATCTGAATATACTGTAAATATGTAACGAATTGTGAACCTTGCATTGCCATATTTGTGTTTAGGGCTGTCATGTTTATTTGTGAGCAACCTGATTACCATTTTTAGTCTCAAATATATTTGTGAATGCCGTGTTGTATTTGTGGATACTTCTGGGTTTTGATTCTCTTAATTTTACACACTTCCCAGGAGTTTAAGTTAGAAAAATGTCTTGCGATAGTATCCCTCCACTCATTTTGCGTCCTAGGGCCACCGCCTATATCTCTTATGCCATGGGCTGGAGGGTCAGACGCTGGAATGTTCAGTGTCTTCTCTAACACACCATCAGCTAATTATCAAACACTTCATGAACTGCAGGGAACACACTAAATTGTGCAGTCCTCTGTTCTCTAGATTTAAGAAGAGTGTCATAGACTGCATGTCCAGACAGACATAACATCATTTTATATGTGAGGTTGAACTGCATAAAGGACTCATCTGCCACTCAAAATTCCTCCCTGGCTCTGACACTACTGAAGATTTGAATAAAAGGTTATGATTGGGCCCATTTTTAAGATGGGATGGAAAGGGCGTTTCTAAGGTAGACCCTAAAGACTATTACGTTTTTTTATATTTAAGGCAAAAATATGTAAAAGTCAAACGTTTTCTTTCAAACTGCAGCCATTTTGATTCAGGCAAATTAAAAATAACATCAGATCTACATTTACCCCCTTTTCAATGACAAGGTGCCAGAGTTGGTGCTGGAGTACTTTTTGCTTTCCACAGCTTTGAGAGATAAACCATTGCGTCATCAGATGTGGGAGTTGTAATGCATGACGTAAAAACACAATACTGAATGATAAATGTGGAGCCTTGTACAAGTTTTATTTATGGCTTTGGGAACATATTTTACCACCCAAAGTCTAACTGTCCTTCCTGCACGCACAGCACTTTGTCTAACATTAATATATCATTAACCCTTGTTCCTTTTATTGACACAGTCTAATTAGGCCCCTGCTGACCCGGCGATTTGAACTTTCTCTCCTGGTCGTTATTAGATTCCAGCATTCTGATTCTAGAACACTGCGCTGTAGGGTGCTAGAATTCCCAGTGACGTGCTAAGTGAGAAAACCTTAAAGTACCCCTGAACTCAAAAACATGGGTTTTGAATGCGTTACTCCACTTGGATGACTGATTCTGATTATATGGATGGGTGTTTGGTTCACATTTGTTAATACAGTGCTAAATTCACTTTTTCCCCCATTTACAACACAGACTTTCTCATTAAAAAATAAAAAATAAAATTAAAAGATGAGTGTTATGTATGAGCTCAGTTTGTGATCTCGGTTTAAACCATTACAATCACTTCTGACAGGATGACGTGGTAACCGACAACTTGTAGCCGGAGAATGTGGGTGGTAAGCTAGCTAGCTGATGTGTCTAATGTTAGTAATAAATAACTTGTGACTGTTATTCTGTATTTTGACAGGTTTGGCTACTGTTAAATAAATTACCAAGAATATGACGATACAAATCAGGAAATCTCACTCGTGTCTACCTGTGACAAATGTAAGCCAGTTTAAGAACAGTTAACTAGCCGGCTAGTTATTTGGGATGGCAGGAGGAAATGGGGGTGTTTCCAAATTGCATATTCATGCCTATTTGTAGATTCTGGCATTTTTAATAAGGGCAAAGGTGTAGAGATGTTTCTAGGCATTTTAGTAGTTTTTTTGGGGCTGTGTATGCACGACAACGCTTTGCAGTTTCGTGTTTCCCCTGGTCAACACATCTAATCCAGTTTATCACCTCATTATCAAGACCTTCAGGAGTTGGATCAGATCAGATTTATTGTTCAACATAGATTTTAAATGGTTAAGAATGACATGTTCAGGGGTTCCTTAATAAACACCATTACACCCGAGTACAAAGGATCCTTGGCCGGCTGACACATATAAGATGATGTGATTATATAAGGTGTGTGTGTACGTAGATGGGTCATAGATCTGTCAGAGAAGTGTGACTTCAAACAGTGTGTTAGCTGATAGAGATATGCCACTTTTGGATGAAATAAAACTCAGCAGAAAGGGTCTTGAAAAGGCTTGAGCTCTGCTATAAACTATAACTGACATGTTCTCTTTTTATTGGTTTGCTTGGTGTAATTCATTGATTTCTTAATATTCTTAATAAGACTACACTGTGAATAAAATAAACTCACAAAGACCATGCAGACATTTAGTGGAAAGGGCAAAACTGATTTATTTTTAGCATTCCCAATAGCAGGTAAAATACATGACGGTGTTGTTCACTGTAAACATTTTATCCTGGTATTTGCACTCAAAAATGGCTCAGGCGCTTCAGTTCCATCAGGGTTTCCAGAAGACGAGTAAATACAGATGTGAAGACAACAGAGAAGAAAAATGTCATCCGGTGTTCACCCTTCTTCCTCCCTCTCTTCCCGTGACTGTGCTATCTGAAGCATACAGAATCTCAGGACATTGTTCCAGTGTGGCCCCTCAAACTCAAAACGTCAACACCGAACAGCTGTGTCCTCAAGATAAGTGTCGCGTGACATGATTTTCTAGCTTTATGTGTTGCAACTAATGTAAAAACCTGACAGGGTACATATCATTTGTTTTTGTGGTTTTTTATCTCTCCATTAGCCTCACATGAATTTTAAAAAAAATACAAAGAGAAAATGTGAGGTCAGAAGAGATTCTATGGCCACATGTGCATAGTGTGGGAGGAGGTCTGAAGTCTCAGGCACAGCGAGGATCTCCAGCAGTAGAGGTAAGAGATGAAGGTACGAGAGCTTGGTCGGCCAGGGATGGAGATCATGAAGATTTCAGTGGTCTTTATGTAGGGAGGGTGCGGCGGACATGTCTCAGCCAAACATATCCTGGGAGGCATAAATCATGTAGAGGAAGCCGTCAGGGTCTCTGTGCTGTGAGTATACCTCCGCCATGCTGGCTGTCATGGAGCACATGTTCTTTCCTGAGATCAGCAGGTACAGAGCCTGGGACGCCTCCAGCGCTATCTTACTCCTGAGACAGAGAAAGAGAAATTAAAGCAACGAGTTGGGCATTCAATTTATTGACAGATTTAAAGTTTCATAGAGGAACTTGAGTTATTAAGATAATTGTTAAAGTAAGGACTTTATTTGCATAAGATTTTAGTTTGTGATGAAAAGAGATGAGAAAGGTATATATAACCAGTAAGTTATTATGACTGTGGTGTGAAAAATAAGGACTCATATAGAAGTGATGAAACATTAGTCGAGAGTAAACAAGCTCTATAAACAAGCATTTAACACACTAGTGTTATGTGCTGTGCATGCACGACACCAACTAGAACTATGCAGGCAGCTCACACACTTTCATACTCAATATAAGGTGTAAACTTGTTTAGAGAGCACTCACCTGAGCAGGCACAGAAACTGCCCAATTGTGAGCTCATGAGGGACCAAGAATTTGGTTTTGTCCAATAGAGGAAGTCGCTTCTCCCGAACGTATCGTTCAACGATGACCTTTGAAACACAGAGGTCAAGTCAGAAGGTGTATTGCTCAGATATTGTTGTCCTGAAATTTTTAAGTATTTAAGTAATACCCAGACAGGGAAGCATCCTACCGGTAATTTGTTGGGGAACTTGGACCGAATTGTGCAGACTTCATCTTTTCTTGTTGCTACATTAAAAGTGCAATTAAGACCTGCTTAATGACTGCTTGTGATTAATGACAGAAAACACAACCTAATTACCTAATAAGTTAGGTTCTTAATACTCAAATCCAGTCGTGGGAAGCCACCGCTTTGCAGTTTCATGTTTCCCCTGGTCAACACACCTACTCCAGTTCATCCGCTCATTATCAAGACCTTCAGGAGTTGGACCAGATGTGTTGCGGGCAGGGAAGATCTGAAAGCGTGCAGGGCAGAGAGACACCCGGACTGGAGTTGAGAACCTCTTACCTCATTAACAATTAAAATAGGCTATTAAAGGGGAAATGATTACCAGTCTTGCATGTCATCTTGCACAGCATTTAAAATGAATAAGAAAAAAAAAAAAAGAAGAAGAAAGATTCCTCTCCCTTAGATTACCTTACCTAAGCACTTCCTTTGCTTGAAGGGCATCGTTTCCATGGACTTCTCGAAGGGAGCCATGTCTGCGTGGTGGAGGGGAGAGGTGATGAGGTGGAGGCGGTAAAGGCGCTCTGGGGCCCGGCCTGAAGCGCGATCAAACCCGGCCGAGTTCCGCGAGCTGGTCCGCCTTTATACGGGCCGAGGTGAGGCGGTGTGAAGCAGGAGGAGGCATCGAGGCTCTGATGGAAGTCAATGTGCAAAATAGTTTAGGAGCCTGTGCTGAGCTAAACGTGACGCTAGTGGCTGATCTTGGATCAGCTTCCGCTAACCTGTCGTATTCAACACACGTTGAAGATGTAAACATTCCCCCGCCCTCCAACACACACACACACACACACACACACGCTCCAACAAGCGTTTCGATTCATAATGCGCAGACGGAAACCACGGCATAATCGATATTATGTTTTAAATGTAAGTAAAGCGATATTACAGGAGAAAACGGGTTATCGTTATTTATTTCGGTGCCGTTCACTTTGGCGCTTGCATGTTTCCATAGAAACGGACCATTCCACTGAGCGATGAATTGGGGGGGGGGCGCAATAGTCTATGCAAACTTACTGTCCCTAAAATACTTCAAATAGCAAATTGGCGATGGAAAACAGTGTGTAATTGTTCATAACATGGCCATATCAGTAGGCTATAGCCATGTAACTTAACTTAACACCAGTTAAGCGCAAGCATTTTTCAGAGTAAGTAGCCATCATGATGTACAACAAGACCTGCAGATGATGAGCCTGGACCAGGTCTGTGGACCTTTAGCATTGTGTTAATTAATAATAATAATAATAATAATAATAATAATAATGCTCCTTTATTGTCACATATACTTGTACATGTACAGTGTTAGGCCACTAAAGCTCATTTAACACCATGCTATTTAATTATTTAAAATATCTAAATATAGTGAATTGCTTCATTCACCCACGTCAGAGACAATGAAACTAAAATAAATAAATAAATAAATTAACGTTATAGTCACTATCTATCTCCAAAACCATATAATAACCGCACTAAACAGTACTGCAGCACCTATGGTACCAATGTTGACCAATGGTAGCGTACTATTTTAATGTAGCTTACTATCCTACTGTTTAGTAGCTACAGTAGTGTCCTCTTACATAATCCAGATTGTTGCATGACAATGAAGAAAAAAGACAAAAACGAAATTAATATAGAAATACATCAAATGGTAAATATTACAAAACAATAAACGGGTAAAATATGAAAATGAAATAGTGATCAAAATGAACCATTGAACGTCGGACAAACCGAATTTAAGGATTTTAAAATGTAATGAGAAATGCAAGGGTCCTTTACATCACTATGCAAGTCGGAAGAATGAAATGAATCCATTAGTTTATCGTAATTCTTATTTAATTACATAGGGACGTAGGCTACGATTGAAAAAAAAAAAAAAAACTTTCATAAAAGTAACAAAGGTATGCTTTTACCAGATTTTGCTTGACGTAAAAAGAATTATTAATACCGCACTTAGAGCGACTTTTGAATATGTGTCCTCAGATATACATTCATATAAGACACAGGTGTCACACGCAATTTTTTTTTACTGACTGCCACTACCCAACATTTTCACACCAGACGCGTCCGAGCCACATTGCGTGCGCAACACTGCGCTTAATTATTATTATTATAATTATAATTATTATTAAACATTAGCTTCCGTTATACGCGCGTCTTACAGACCTCTTGTGAATAGAAACACTGGTTAAAACAGATGCGCGTCAAAAAAAAACGCCGCGTCACCGTTAACGCGGTGTTAATTGGCCTTTGGTGTAATGAAATGCATTAATTAACCAGTGCAGTGACATACAGTGAGGAAGGGGGGCTGAGGACATGTACAGTATGATAAGCCCGACTGATTTCTTCTTTACTGTTACAGCAAACAACCTGTGGTATGGATGAATACAATTTTTATTTTTATTTTTTTGGCATAATTATGAAACAAAAATAAATATGGTAAAACTTACTTACGGCCATAATCAGGTTAGAGAATCAGAATCAGAATCAGAATCAGAATGAGGTTTTATTGCCAAGTAGGTTTTCACATACAAGGAATTTGCTTTGGTGT
>JAOUQW010000034.1:11353965-11365279 GCA_028565825.1 Olivaichthys viedmensis | reverse complement strand
TGAGCGAGAGAGAGGGAGGGAGGGAGGGAGAGAAGCTCAGCAGTACACAACATTGAAGTGGGGGTGGTAGTCACATCCAGGAGAATTGTGTGCAAGTATGTGTGTGTGTGTGTGTGTGTGTGTGTGTGCTAGGGGTTTAAAATGCCTCCTTCATGCTGCTTCTCTCACCAGGCAACCCAGCCCCCGCTCTCTCTCTCCCTCTCCAACTGACTCACTTTCTCTCTCTTTCCTCGTTATCAATCTCTATCCGTCCCCTCTCACTGAGTCTTAGACCTTCATCCGTCCTCTGCTTTCACTCTCTTGCTCTCTGTTTCTGACAGTGTCATTCTCTTGTGTTCTTCTCCCATATATTTCTAAACTGGGAGAAAGGAACTATGGGTAAACTGCTAGAGCAGAGATAAGCCTGGTCAAAGTTTCTCCTTCAAAATCCCCTCAGCCCCCTCATCTTCCTTCCTCGCTCTTTGTTTCGTCATCTGTCGCGCACTCCATTCTTTCCTTATGAACTTTCCCATCCCCCGGGTTTGGCTCTTCAGCTCTTATGAGTCACCTGCATTGTGTGTAAAACTCGGAACACTGAAGCAGGGTACTAGATCAGAGGTAACGGGAAATAGACAATGGTCAGTTGTGTGAGAAGATATTTAAAGAGTGACGTACAAGTGGTCCTTTGTGGACCGTGAAATAGCTCAGTCACTGCACTCCATAAATACCATGGATTTCAGAACTTATTTTAAGATGAACTTTGACACATTCAACCAAGTAATGACCTCTTGCGCCCCTGGCTTAGAGCACTCCGTTATTGTGTAGAATGCCAGTTATCATGACCTGAAATGGTAGCATTGTCTCTGCACATATTTTAATAGCTGTGTGAAGTTGATACCTTGCCGCCAAAGCACTATTTTGGAGTTTTGTAAACATAAACATCTCTGATGTGCGTGCCCTGTAATCACCACCCGCAGCCTGTTTTAACATGTGCTGCCGTACCCTGTGCCATCTGCCTTCTCTTCCCAGACTCCCTCTCCAGCAGACCCAGTAGTGCCAGGCCTCAGGGCTGCGGAGGGCATAAGCTCCCGCTGGTCCACTCTCTCATGGGACATCCCATCAGACTTGCTCTCCCCTCCTACTCCAGAGCCCGCCGGCACCATTTCACTCGACTGTGACTCCAGACCCAGCTCAGGTACCGCTTTTCATTCGCAACTTCAAAAAGATTTCACAGAAATAAGTGGAGCAAATTTGTTTGCCTTTGCAGTAGGGCTGGCCCGAATAGCATTTTACAGGCTTCGAATACTCAATGGCGTTTCCGAACGAGTATCCGAATATTCGTTCTCTCAACTACCCTTAAAAACAATAATATTTATGCTTTATAATTAACCATAATTTTAAGTATGTTTGTTACTGCAGTTCAAAATATATCCAGTAGGCGGGCGGTTTTTACACTCATGCAAGATATTTCCAATAACGTTCAGTAAAACTCCATTAAAGGTTTTAAACTACAATGAACACACATCAGGTACCCCGGGTTTGCGGATTAAGTCCAATTTACATCAGAACCGACGTCGCACACAGCACACCGTAACCAACCCACGATGCTTTTAATTTTAGACCGGACGATGCTCGTGTGCGTCAAGTACATGGGGGCGTGGAGCATTCATTTCTATGTTGTCATTCACGGGTTTAGTAAATATAACGTGCAAATATTTGTACTGACCGTCAGTTTATCAGCATGCATTGCCACTGTGTATGATCACAAAGTTCGTTAATCCAGTGAGATTTTTACTCCTACGCTCTGTGAAAGTCCCAACTGCCACAGAGTTTGAGTTTTAATTAGTATTAGAAAATAATGCGGGTGGTTACAAACAGAAATAACTGCGGGAGCAGGCGGGATTGGTTAGAACTCCTTTTGGAGCGGGCGGGAGTGGGATTAAAAAAACAGTCCTGTGCACACCTCTACTTTTTTAGGCTACAATTATTGTGGCTTAAAACAGACGAAGCTTCCAAATACTAAAAAGAGAAACGAATACCAACGTAACGAACAAATACCCGAGTATTCGAATTATTCGGGCCAGCCCTACTCTGCAGAGAGCGCTTCTGTAAAAAGCTTTCCAAAATGTCCTTTGAAAATGAATGACCGTACCTTCATAGTCTCTAAAGGAAAATGGTGCAGGAGGGGGCAGGTTCTTCAAAGCCCACTCCTTTCTTTGAAAGGGTTTATTGCTGGACTTTGTTCCACTGTGCTACTCTTCTTTTATGTATTTATTGGGGACGACACGTTCACAGCTGGCACTTTTTGGTGTTGGCTTTCAAGTTATATTTCTGGTGGGCATGTTGTTTATTGCAAACAGTGCCAATCAGTGTTTACATAAATAATAAATATTTATGGAGTAAATACGCACTTGAGTAAATGCTATGCCTGAATGATACTACAGTAATGCCTTTACCAGTAATATCAGTGTTTTCAGGACAAGTGAAGTGAAGCTCGATTGTAACAGTAATATAGATGCTCACAGGTGCAAATATAATGGCTGAAATATGCGTCAATGTTAGGTAATATTCATTGTTTACTTTTCATGTCAGCCTTATACTTACTTTTATGTTTGTTTAACTGCTCTATGCAGCCTTTGGCAAATATTAACCCTGCCCTTTTTGCTTTTTGCTTATTCTTTCATTTATATCCTCCGTCACCCATGAATCCACTCTTTTGTTTAATGTACGTTCCTGCAACCCTCCCCCATGCTTTCTGCTCTTTTCCACAGGTTTTTACTCAGTCAGTGGGAGCTCACTGTCGGACTCCTGTTACTCAGTGGCCAGCGAGGCAGCTGCTGGAGGGCTACTTAAAATCGGGGGAACATGCAGGCCTCACTCGCTGGACCACAGTACCACCCAGTGGAGGGAGGATGAACAGCAGAGTGCACAGAACTCAGTAGGGGCAGCACAAAAAGGAGACAGGAGGCCCGCTTCTACTGGTAGGAGATTTATTGAGGTTTGAGGTCATGGGGTTTACTGGTATTTGTAAAGTGATAGTTGTGTAACATGGTCTCGTCCATTCTTCATGAACAGGTGAACTAGAGATTGATGGGCTCATGTTTCTGACTGGACTCTGCTCTAGTCTGGGGGCAGCACAGAGAGGATGTGTGTTCTCCACCTCCACCACCAATCCACAGCTGCAACTAGACCCCAAATTCTGCTCCGACCTGGTCTTGCGAAAGACAAAAGAGGTGTACCCTTATCCTAGCCCGCTCCATGCAGTGGCCTTGCAGAGTCCCCTGTTTACTTCCTGCCAGAACCCTTCCCCCACCGAGCGCTCTCCCAGCCCAGAGGGGGACCAGCTTGGAGAACCAGAGCCTGAACAGCCCCCTGTGAGGATCCAACCTCCACCTTCTCCATCTCTTACACAGCTGGAGTTGTACATTACCAGATTAGCCCATCACTACCACAGCAGGTTGACTGCTGAGACTTCTAATCGAGCATCTCAAAGGGCCTCTGCAGGCTCAAGCTATGAAGGAGTTCATCCAAAGAGCGCTTCCTCCTCCAGCTTGACCAGCTTGACCCCATGTAAGTCTTTACTGGGCAATTCTGCTAGAGTTAGTCTGAGTAGCATCGGTAAGAAAGCTAGCCGGAACTCGATTAATCTCGGGAACCTGCCGTCTGTTACCGGGGAGGATTTCAACATTAGCTTTCACCTCAACTTGAATGTGAACCTTAATCCTAGCTTAACTAAAACGCTGAATATTGATGCTAAAAACATAAACGAGGTGACAGGATCGTGTGGGCATCTTAGCAGCAACTTCATCACTCCAACTGCCTCTCCTGCTTCATCGTCAACCACAGTCACCAGCACCCCGAACTGGAGAAGCAGACCACGCATATCCACCTGCCCATCCACAATCAGTAATCGTGGGTCATTGGAGATCACCGGAAAGACCTTTGGTTCGCTTAACTTCT
Organism: Olivaichthys viedmensis; assembly: GCA_028565825.1. Lineage (NCBI taxonomy): Eukaryota > Metazoa > Chordata > Actinopteri > Siluriformes > Diplomystidae > Olivaichthys > Olivaichthys viedmensis. The sequence goes on along the minus strand of JAOUQW010000034.1, from coordinate 11,361,340 downwards.
CCAAGTCCTTGGACTGGAGCGGGGCTCCACGAGAGGAGGCAGAAGGCTGTCCCCCTTCCAAAGCCCCAGAAAGTCCTGCTAAACTCAGCGAGGATTCAGCGGTGGTGTGTGAGATCTCACGTGTGTCTGGGCTGCCCAGGTCGGTTGTGGTGGGGCTTATGGAGGAAGGGGTGGAGTTGGATGCAGAGTGCTTCCGGAATGAAAGAGAAAGAGGCGAAGGCTCAGCTTCTCCGTGTAATGCTCCGACACCTCGCTCCTCTCGTACCTCTCTTCCTACAGCGTATGAAGCAGATCGATCTGGCTTTTATTCAAGTTCGTCCTCAAACCTCTGGGCGGGAAGTGGTGCTATGGAACCGGACTACATTTCCCAGCAGCACCGCCTACAGGTTACCCATTCAGATTGCCATTTAATACATACAACACAGTCGAACAGCCCTCGCTCTGATCACTCGGGTCCCACTCCTTCCCACACCTCCCCCATCCTGCCACTACCTCACACTTACTCAGATCCCACCTCCTCTCCTGGCTCATCCTCCCGTTCTAGAGTGCATTCCCCTCCTCGGCTGCTCTCGAATTCACCGTATACGCCTGCCCAGCTATCTGTGTTCCGTCGGGATTCTCCGTCCCAGTGTTCTCTTCCGCACATCCACCCCTGCGGTTCTCCACTGGAAGGCCCCATCAGGCCTCGCGGTGGTTCCCTCAGGCAAGATGCTGGAGCTGCGACTGGGTGGAAGTCTCAGGAGAGAGGTTGGAGGAGGAGTGGAGATGGCGAGAGGCTCTATCAGGGCAAGCATGCCTCTAGAGAGCTGGTACGAGCATCAACAGTCAGCAGTTACTCAGGAAGAGACTACAGCAGCTGCTGGGAGGAAGAAGCAAGCTCTCAGACTCCAAAAAAATCCACCAAGTTGTGGAAAGGGTTTGAGTCCCGGCTCTGGGGCAGAGAGGAAGAGATAGAAAGGGACGAGAGGGTTGGAGAGTTTGGCTGGAAGCATGCTTCTTTAAAAGAGACTTCATCAAGCAGGGGGCAGGAACGAAAAGAGAACAACTCCTCTAGAAAGAAAGGGACAAACTGGGACAGCCATAGCTCCAGCCTTCGTTTATCCAGGAGAGCTTTATTCCGGAGTGAATCTCAGGGATTCTTGTCGTCCCGTTCCCATAAACAAGAAGCCCGTCTCCAGAACAACCACTGGTGCTCCTCCTTGGATATCGGCAGAGAAGGAAGAGGTACAGGACGTGGGCGGAATCTAGTCAAGAAAGAGCAGATACAGCACTCTTCCACTGCCAGTCTCTTCCATCTCTCTCGTTCACAAAGCCTGGAGGGAAGCACTCACTCAATCTCACCTCTTTCTTCCCCTTCCCTTTCCCCCTCTCCACCTCCGTCAGCCCCTCTAACTCGTTCCAGATCATTCCGTGACCTTGGAAGGAAAATCTTTGGCTCAATGAGGTCCCTCAGTTTCAATAAGAACCAGAAATCAAAAAAGAAAGACTAGGAAAAGCACAACTGGCAAACCTTTGACAGTCTACAGAAAAGTATCTTGGACGCACATTGAGTCTTGTTTCAGACATGGAAGAACATTTAATGGACAATCACCACTGTGTGATATAGTAAGACCACGCAAATTGGAAATTGAGGGGAAACTGATAGTAATGCTTAATTGCTGCAAGTCCATGCAGCAAGTCACGGGCATATGACTTCGTCACAGGAACCTCAATGGGAAGACCAAAGATTGGTCAGTGCACTTAAGGGGCAAACAAAAAAATCCTGTAATTCATCCATGTGATGTGCTTTGTTTAACTAGAAATGTTTGACTGAAATGTGTAGAAATGCAGCAATTGCATATTTTTTGCATATGACTAATTTGCAAAAAAAACCACCCTTCATTCTAGTTACTATACAATTAAATGTGCAGCCCTGCTATAAAGGCCAGAAACCGAATGAATGTGTAAGGAAAATCAGTTTGAGCGCCAGTACTGCCAAGTTACACAACTTCTAATAATATGGGAGTGTATGATACAGCTCTTTTTTCTGCAAGTTTATGTGCCTCTGCATGCGACTCTATGCTGTGTCTCTGTGCATTATTATACTCGATGTACACCAGTGTACTCTAGTGTTTAGTCTATATATACTTTGCAATATACACAGTTTAGTGTGTATACTGTAAGTATCTTAGTCCTTTGTGCTTATAATGCACAGTTGTTAAAAGACATGTAGACTAAAATCAGAGAAAGTACAATATGTTGTGTAATATGAAAAGTGTGCTCAGGACTTTCAAAATAAATAAGATTGTCATTTAAAAACCATTTCAGTGTTAAATAATGGCTCAGTATGAATAAAGATTTAAAATGAAATGTGATCCCTGTTGGTTTGAATTTGGCTATTATGTGAGGCTAAAGCAGTAAAATGATTTGTGGCACAACAATTTAAATAATCTTGCAATCTGCAGGGCAAATCTGTCATGAAAACGTTTTTAAAGGATTTTAATAGAATGATTAAATCCTAATCTTCTAACATAGCCACTGATTGATTTCAGTCTTAAATTTTAAATGGGTGGTTTCAAAAAATGTTTATTATACAACAGTGCTAAAAGATGACAAGACATGCTCTCATGTGATGATATAAACACTTAAATGCAAAAGAAATAATCCTGAACAGAATTTGACTGATATCTGATGGAACCACAGTCAGTGGACTTATAAGGCTTTTCATTTTTCAACTGCCCAGTCATAACAGTCTGCCCTCATTCCCATTCAGTCTTGGCAAGAGATCTGTAATCTCATTAAATTCCTTACTGGGGCTTATATTCCATGCCCTGGGCAACATATATCCCACATTTTGGTAAGCAGTTATCTCGTCATCATTCTTCAGCTTCTTTTCAGCTTCTCACACCTGCTTTTGGTTCTCCTCCATAACTTCCTCTCCTCCTTCCTGCTTCTGTTTATTGAACATGCCCTTGTAGAGAGCTTTCTCCTTTTGGTAGTCTTTGCTGAGCCTCTCCTCCACTCGCTGGAGCTGTTTCTTCACATTGGCATCTGGGAAACACACAACAAATATTTTAAAAGTACTGTATTTTCTAGAGACCATTTTTGCCCTCTAGCGAGTGCTGTGATTTACAATGTAAAGTGATGTATTTTATCATTTTAGTATTAGTCTAATTATATTTTAAGTTATATTTCTATTATATTCTAAGTATAGTCTACAGATGAATCGTGCACCAATCTGATCAAGGACACAAGCTAACAAGGTAAAAAAAGGTAAGGTTTTGATTTTAAAGTGCTGTTTTACAGGCAGCCTTCTCCTTATAAATACAAAAAGAGGAAGGAGAAAATAAGCTTGGTTCCCTCGCAAACACACCAACAGCTCCATGCCATGCATCTGTTAGTTCAGAATTTGCGAACCTTCCAGAAACACATCTGCATTGACAGACATGATGATGTGGTTGATTATAATTTGTTGGTGGAGATGGTTAAAGTGTTGGAGGACTGTCCATATCATTTCATCACGCTGTGTTGCGTCGATGCACACACACACGATGAGTGTAAAAGAGAGGCAGAGCAAGCTGAAGATATCGAGATGCCTTAATGTGTTTGTTTCCAGAAAGCTTGTTTCTCATTTTATTTCACTGAATCACTTGTTAAAGGGCAAACGCTGCCCCCCTGCAGAAATCCTGATGCCCCTGCAATACAGTTGTTCTGACGCCGACTATAATTAAAACCTTACCAGACATTAATAAAGAACATGTACTGCCTTTTAATTGCAATTAGTGACCTTACAAATATGATTTTCTTTTATGAAATGTTCCTGTTATTTTCTCTAGTTCCTTTAAATCACATGATACCATGCATCCTTGGCACAAAACCCACTGTGGTCGTCTGCCTGTTTGTTTATTAGTCTATCGAATTGCAGTCAATCAACTCTCAATTAGTTGCACAAAGTGTATTGGGACCATGCCTCTACAAAAAAGTGAAAAGGAAAAAAACCCCAGCTTCTGAGTTGAAAAGGCCTGTCCTGTGGTTTTTACAAAATACAAGACATGTCTTTACCGTTAGGTTTCCCTCTGCTGGCCTGCAGGAGGTATTGACGGGCAGTCTGAGCATCACCCAGCTCCAGTGTGGCCACACCAGCTCTGTACAGGGCTTTAATGTCTCCAGCCCTCCACTTCAGCACCTTCAAACTGTACTCCTGCACGCGGGCGTAGTCCACGACTTCACGCTGCAGTAAGCATGCTGCTCGACACGGAAAATCAGAAAATCAACGTGGAGAGCAGGATATAGTTCACTGCAAGAGAAAAGTGCTTTAAAGAGACAGCGCGTTTAGATGCACACTAATAATACGATCATTATCTGATTTCAACAATTACTAATTTTATTCTAGTGGTCATGTAAACAGCATACTCTGATATCTTGTCAGATTGAAGCCATTATCAGTAAAGACATCTGGATATTAGCCCAATAATTGGGCTATTCAGCACATGTATACCGTTAATCTGATATCTTTAGTTTTTTCTCTCCCATTGGCGTATGTGTGCAAACATTAGCGGATAGAAAAGAGCCGCCCCAGAAGCAGTAAATTGAACACTACACTTGCGAAATTCTGGATAGTTTGCAACCATAAAAACTCCCAAGTATTTGCTGGTAAAGTGGCTCCATGTTAAAAAATAATAATAATTTAAACGCAGCAGGAAATTTGAATTTAACGACACACCCTTCTTCTTCGGTGGGTTGCAATACAACTGTAGAGGTGCATACTAGGGAGTTTAATCCTTTGCCTCTTATTCTTGCACTTATCAGATCATTTTTGTTAATGTACGCATACTCACTGTCCAATTCCAAAGTGATGGGCTAGGAACATTAGAAAGTAATCCACTGTGCTGTAACTTTCTAGATTGTGAGCTCTCCAAGGTTCTGATGGCCCTGAGCTGCTTTTGCCACACTTGCATGATAGTGAGGCCAATGTGAACGTGTGGTCTATACATCAACACAACAAGAAGGGTTGAAGCCTTGTGATTTTCACCCATTTACCTCCAGTCACTGTCTTGCCTTCAGGTGACAGATGAAACGTGAGCTCTAAGAGATAAATAGAGTCACGGCAACTACCTCCAGCTTCTCTGTAGGTCAGCATCTTCAGCAACACCTACCTGCCAGGTTGTTATAGCAGTCAATCTGCGTGCTCCTGAGCAGTTCCTCTTGCTCTGGCGTGAGGGTGGGAGACTGGGGTCCAAACCCTTTAAGGCTTGACATCACTTCCGAGTCCAGGCCACGAAGCAGGAGCAAGGCACGGTGATAGCGTCCGATGGCGGTGCGCACGCTCTTCTCCCGGTAAAACGCGTTGCCCTCCGTTTTTAAGCGCATGGCCTCGGCCAACTGGGAGTCAACCTGCGAGTCCGAGCCTCCGATAGCGCCCAAGCATGAAGCCTCGCAGCCCTCTGCCTCCAAGACTCCTTCATCAGCAGCCTCCGACTCCTGCCAAATACAACTCTGTCACCTAAGTAGTACTCACTAATGTCGCTGAAACATAAAACTGATCATTAAAAAAAAAAAAAAGTTGCCTGTTTCACTGTATGACTCAATAAAACACATTGATGGCAAAATCCCAGAGTAACCAGAAAATACCCTGTGCCCTACTCCCTATTACTTACAAACGGTAAAGTGCATTAGGGGTAATCCTTACACGAGTAGCAGAGTGACAGCTTCCAAAAGTGAAATAAACCTTGCCACCTCAATAGCCACCCTAACTATGACCTCAAATCACATGGCTAAGAGGTCTATTACTCCTACGCAATTGATTCAGACTTCCTAGCAAACTAGCTTGTGTTGATTGAAATCATAGTATTTATTTATTTTTGGCCAAGTCCTTTGAGTATTAGGAACTATAACGCAACTATGAATGATGCTTAATTTCGCACCAAGGAACACATTTCAATATTCTGCAAACTTAACTTTGTCCTATACATAAGTAGGTGGTGCCAGCCAGTAGTGTGCTTCTCCACTGTGCCTTCATTCGTGACTTACAAATGGCAAAACTCCCCAAATAGTGCACTAGGTCGTGAACAGGGCCATGCGGCTAGTCTTTACCCACGTGCTCAAAAACATATGGCTAGCTCGGAACTGTCCCATTCATTCATAAGTTCAAGTTCTCATGTACCACACTAGTCAGCCATTCCCTTATAACTCGAGTTAGACAGGTTTTCATGAGAACACTTCATGTTCTAAATATATATATAAAGTTTGCCTCCGTTTCTAGTTTTATTTACAGAAACCTACAAGAAAACCCCAGCATATGAACGTGGACTTGACGCTCGCGAGTTTGTTTTTGAATGAGATGTATGCAGCCATGCTAGCCACCTCCCCCTTCAAATAGAAATATGAAATAACCACAAACTCTGAGAACGTTACCAGTCATCTTTAACCCCGTTTACCTTCTTGTCCATTAGTGTGCGGCTAAAACCGGTTAATTAATGCGCTCCGTAATAATAATTTGGGATATGAAATCGGATTAAAGCGCTAGAAATGTCTTTGTTCTTCGTTTTTGGTGTCTAGCATTCAGCTGGGTTCAGACCCTTACCGCCCCCTACCGCCACTAAATACACATTTCACCCTTTCACCCAGCACCCGAATAAAGGGAGTTAGTGCAGGAATAATTGCTCGAAAAGGGGGTTTGATTTTTGCCATACTCCTACCGAGGGTTAATAAAATGGATTGTGAAATGTATTACTGCAAAAGTGATGAACTCTATCAATAGACAAAGTCATGATATAGGTGGAAAAACCCACAGAGTATTACACGGATGACTAAAATAAAGTGCCCTTCTGAACTCCACATCTGCATGAGTAGACGTTGAAATAGCCCCATAGCAAATGCTGCTTAATTATTTGTGAATGTACCACCGTTCTTGTACTGAGTAGCCATCGTTTTGTGTGGATTTGTATTGTGGATTTAGCATAAAGTTTGAAATGATGGACCTCCCTCCAAACTGGCAAAACCCCAGGTTTCTTCTGTTCTCCAGCTTCAATACGGCCAGCTGAACATGTTATCATTAGCTGCCTCTGGTTTTAGTATTGGACTCTGATGAGGCATATGTGGTTGCATGCTGACTTCAGCCATTCTATAAATAAACCTGTTTCTCTGGTCTATAAAAAAAAAAACATTTATCGTGGGGTCATATGCATTCGTATGATTATATTAATACCAAAATCATTCAATTCAATTCAATTTGTATAGCACTTTTAACAATAGACATTGTCACAGAGCAGCTTTACAGAAATGTAGATCTTGAGCAAGCCAGAGGCGTCAGTGGCAAAGAAAAACTCCCTGAGACGACATGAGGAAGAAACCTTGAGAGGAACCAGACTCAAAAGGGAACCCGTCCTCTTCTGGG
>JAOUQW010000034.1:11308707-11327159 GCA_028565825.1 Olivaichthys viedmensis | reverse complement strand
CCGCTTTCCAAAAAAAGAGGCATTCTGGGTATTAATGTTTATATTAACATCACTCTTGATGCTATAAAACTTTCATAATCATTTTGGAGTCATGATTCTGGACACATGATGTTTTACAGCTTTCTACAAATGATTTCAAACCTAAAGACCATAAACACTAGAATCATATTACAGTCATTTTATAGATGGATCTGAAACTAAATGGACTTTATACTACTGAAAACACTGATTCCAAAGTTTTGAACGCTAGTGCATGTCATAATAAATATATTCTTATGTATGTTTTTTGATTGGGTGTTATACAAATGATTCTGTTAGAAACTAAAATAAACCTATACTGTAGCTGAGCTGAAAGATTGTGGGGAATTAAATTCATTTATTTAAAAATAAATAGTTTGGTGGGACAAAAATGTGTACTGTCTTTGATACTTTTCACACAGTCTACTCTTGCTAAGTGTTAGTTTGTAAAATACTAAGTTTAGAAAAATACAATAATGTAACCATGCTACTGACGCTGAATAGAACGAACATTATTTATCGGGAGTGAGGGTGGGAGTGTGTGAGAGGACTGAGGGAGAGAGTGTGTGAGAGGAGGGAGGAAGTGAGGGTGGGAGTGTGTGAGAGGAGTGAGGGAGGGAGTGTGTGAGAGGAGTGAGGGTGGGAGTGTGAGAGGACTTAGGGAGGGAGTGTGTGAAAGGAGTGAGGGAGGGAGTGTGTGAGAGGAGTGAGGGAGGGAATGTGTGAGAGGAGTGAAGTAGGGAGTGTGTGAGGGAGGGAAAGAGTGTGTGAGAGGAGTGAAGGAGGGAGTGTGTGAGAGGAGGGAGTGTGTGAGAGGAGTGAAGGAGGGAGTGTGCGAGAGGAGTGAGTGAGTGAGGATAGATAGACAGACAGACAGGCCTGAGGTACTTCACATGTAAAATGTAATCACTGTAGGTTGTAGCATATTACCAGATTGCATGCCACACAGAACAGTCTCACATCTTTGGTTTTGTGTTTCAGAGGCTGTAAGGGGGAAAATCAGCTGAGCTGAGGCTGAAGATGCAGAATCGGAAGAGGACATTAAAGTTTGAGGAACTCTAGAGACAGGGCTAGTGGATGCAAGGAGTGATTTGAAGGACTTTTATCCAGATCAACCCAAGCAACACAAGGGGAAGAGTGAGCTCTTTGTGTGTATGTGTACAGTCAGCTCCAGAATTATTGGGTGATGGGTAAAAATGTCGTTGTGGTTAATTATCTTAATCTCACACTGAAAATATGAGAGAAATCTAACCTTTAATTGAAGTACAATTATTCTAAGAAAATAAAATTTCTATATATAAAATATATATTTTTAACAACACCACATGTGTCACAATTATTGGCACCCCTGCATTTAGTACTTTGTGCCACATCCCTTTGCCAACATAACAGCACTGAGTCTTCTCCTATAATGCTCCATGAGATTGGAGAATACAGAGCAAGGAATCTGAGACCACTCCTCAAAACAGAATCTATCCAGATACTCCAGGGTCCTAGGTCCTTTCTTCAGCTCACCCCACAGGTTTTCAATGGGGTTTAGGTCAGGGCACTGGAATGGCCATGTCAAAAGCTTGATTCTGTGGTCATTGAATATTTTGGAATATTGTCCTGCTGGAAGAGCCAACCACGACCCAGTTGTAGCTTCTTGGCAGAGGCAGTTAGATTTTCATTTAAAATCACCTGGTACTTCATGGAGTCCATGATGCCATGTATTCTAACAAGGCTCCCAGCGCCTTTGGAGGTAAAAAAAAAAAAAGCCCCACAACATGACAGATCCTCCACCATACTTAACTGTGGGGACTTGGTTCTTTTCTGTTTTACCATCCATCTTTTACACCAAACCCACTTTGAGTGTTTGTTTTTGTCTCATCTGACTATAGAACACAGTCAAAGTTCCAGGGGCGTCTAGCGAACCAGTTCCACGCAGTCAAAGTTTCAGGAGCGTCTAGCGAGCTCCAGGGGCTTACATTTGTGGTTAGATAAAAGAAAAGGCTTTCTTCTGGCTCACCTTCCAAATAATTTGTTGGCATGGAGGTGGCGTCTAATTGTAGATTTGGAGACTTGGTGACCCCAAAATGCTACCATCTTCTGCAAATCTTCAACTGTGATCCTTGGAGAAATTTTTGCCTCTCTTACCATCCTCCTCACTGTGCGTGGGGGCAAAATACACTTGCATTCTCTTCCAGGCTGATTCATTACAGCTCCGGTTGTTTTAATTATTTCCCTAACAGTGGATTTGGGCATTTTCAGGTGTGTAGCTATTTTTCATAGCCATTGCCTGATTTATGAAGGTCAACATGTTTGTCTCATTTTATTTGTGAATTCTCTAAACTTCCTCATGTTGATGAATGACTAAGGGAATTTGTCCTCTGTGTCACCTCATATTTATACCCCAGTGAAACAAGAAGTTATGGACAGAGTTCCTAAACACTTGGGTGAACTTAAAAAAGTAGAATATAAATGTGAACATGCTTCAGTTACATTTTGTTCACAAGAATTTCTAGGGGTGCCAATAACTGTGACATATGTGGTTTTGTTTAAAAAAATAAAAAATAAAAATTGGATCAGGGTTTTATTTTCTTAGAATGAATTTACTTCAATTAAATGTTAGATTTGGAGCCTACTGTAACTATAACTACAATGTCGTCATACAAATATTGTTTTTGTACAATTCAGATTAACTTACCTCAAAGTCGTTATCTTGAAATAAGGAGTGACGATTTCTCAGAGGAAAAATGTATCTCATATAATGAGAACCGTATCAATAATAAATTAAACATCTATTTCCATCTAGTGGTTATTATTCAAATTACAGTGGAGAGGTGTTTTACCCCACTATACCCTATTCTGGGCTTTAGCTAGGGGACATCATCTGTTTCCAGTGGACCTTTGTAGCAGTTCCCCAATCATAGTCTATATATCAGGTTTAGTAGTTGTTAGTTTTAATTTTGTGCTATTATAGTTTTGGAATTGATTAGCTTTTGTTTTGGCAATATGAATGTTTTTTATGTTTGTACAAGGAAATGCATATGGGCTATGGTGAACTCTGGGCTGACTGAAAGCAATTTATGTGTTTTAGTTTTTGCATATGGTTTGCTCAATATAGGATTGGGCTTATGTATGTTACTTGTCAGAAGCTCAATTTAACAGAAACAAAATAAACATGTAGTTATACGCATCTCCCTTCAGAACTGTTGTGCAACATCTTGTATTGTAAGTTATGGGGCGGGGTTTTTTAGCAATTTGTTCAGCATACTTTATTCCCACCATCATCTACTATTAACAGTTAGTTTGAATGACTAGATCTACTGCAAGAAACCACACACAACTGCAACTGACTTTATCTCAGTCTTAGTGATAGCTATTAGGCCGTTTATGGCCACACCGAGGTTATACCTAAGAACCCTTAGGACATGTCATGCCCTGCAAAGGTAATGTAATACCAGAGTCAAAAAATTGCTAGCTAGTTTGGTATGATAGATGTTCGGAATTGGCTTAAACGTAAAGAACGCCTCTCCGACATCAACAGTAAAGACAGCCCCAGCTCAGAAATACCAAATGCAGTGGGAGCAGATACAATGTACAGTGAACAACAGCAACAAAAGTACACATGCTAATACAGTTGGAGCATCGTCAGTTTGCTTGACCTCTGTTACAAGACCCGAATGATAGCTTATATATACGGTTTAGTTGTTGTGAGTGTTTTTTTATTTTTTGCTTTTATTTTTTTGGTCAGTAAACTATTTCAGTTTTGAAGCAATTTGTGTGCTTATTATGTTTGCTTAAGGGAATGCAAGTGGGCTTTGCTGCGCTCTAGTGCTGATTCCAGGACAGTGACGTTTCAGTCCCTTTAGTGAGTCAGGCAGCAGATGGACTACAGCACCATAGAATAGATATGAATAAAACTACTAAACTTTAAGTGGAGCCAAAAATGTGTTCACTGATCATCATGGACACCTGCGATTTACCTGTAAATTAAGTACTCTTAATAGAGTACATTGTCAAATCAACAATGTATTCTTAATAGAGTACTTAATACAATTCAGCTACTGTTATAAGAAATCCATATTATAGGAAATTCATTAACTCATCAAATTCAAAACAACATAAATTACAATGGAAGAAACCTGAAATGTTCACAACAAAAAGTGCAATTCCACACGATTTTTTTTCTTTTACATCTTTATTTTTCAAATAACTTTGAAAATAAAACCGCTTGGAATAAATAAGACTTGGTAAAACACAATTGAAAATGTCTTGGAAATTAAGTCTACAAGCTATGTAACAAAAAAGTATAATTTGTAAAAGTGTCAAATCAACAATGTACTCTCACAGTGCTCTATGGCATCAGCCACAACATTGCCATAAAGGTAAAGTTCAACCTCTTCAACATTCAATCATTCAACAGAGAAAAGCCAACTGATCACAAATGGATAAAATTTGGACATGTCTTGAGAATGTGTTGCTAATAAACCTAGTACAAAATTTATTATTATTTACCCAACAAATCTTTTAGGCAAAAACACAGTGCGTTCTGTGAACTATAACTTTGGGGAAATGAAAAATGTAAACCAACAGTAAGACAATCTAAAAGACAGATGCAGTGTTAATACTGTATTTAAAACAATTCATATTTCTGTTTCAAAATAATATTCAATGAATGTCTGAGATGATCAAGAAGTCTTTTGAACAAAGGCAGTCGTCATTACATTCTTGAACAATCTGAACGTAGGCTCCTGTCATTGCTTAATGGTTATCTTAGTTTGCATATTTGCACAAATGGCTACTTTTACAGCAAGCGGCTATGGGAATATATAATAAAGCATTGAACAACAACTATGTGTTGCCTAGAGACTTCACTTCCAGTGTAGCGTATACTATTGCATAACTTACATGTAGGCTTTTTTGAGAGACTCTCCTTTATTGTAAGTGATCAATAGCGATGATAAACATGCTTTCATTTGGCTGAGTTATTATGGAAGAAGCTGACCTTAAGCAGCGACTAATTGCATAATACACTGTAAGGTGTCTCTAAAAGTAATCTCAAATTTATCAATATTTACAGACATATAATGCAAATGGAAGTATTTTACATGTCCAACGTGAGACAAAATCTTTTGGATGGTCATAACAGAATACAGATTCATTCCTGGAACATTTTGTTATTGAATACTATTGACCAACCTGAGAATGTCTAATTAATTTGAAATGCTGAACGACTCACTGAAGTGTTTATGGACGAAAATAAGACTATTTTCCTGGATTGTGCAAAATTTTTTCAAGCTGGAAGATAGCAGAGCTGCAATTTCCAAAAAGCATTTCTGCACAAAGATCGGTCATAGCATATAAGCACACAGGCTACAACACAAATTGTTCCTAGGAACCACGGTCGAGGATCTGAAATGCCGAAAAAGTGAAGGATCAGAAATGAAAATCACAGAAATATAAATTTATTTTCCTTATAATTTTGTTCAACTAACCCTTTATCACCAGTTTACAATAAAACAAATGATCCTCGAGTACTTGTGTGCAATAGCAATAAATAGTACTTTTTTATAGGCAGTATTTGCATTTGTGGCATATTTACTAACTTGATGGCAAGACTTTTTAAAAAACATGTTTGTAAGTTAAACTGTGGAAAAAATCTTGGAAGGTCTTTATTATTCAATATTATGACATGTATGCAACTTGATATTGTTTGAATCTTGGAGGCATATTTCCCAAACAGTTCTCAGTGTATTTAAATCCTAAATATATTTTACGCAGCACAACCTACAGCGGTAACATTTTAGTTTGCATTAGGCATGAAAAAACACTGCTTTAAATGAAGTTCCAATAAATCTGGTCCTGTATTGTCCGAAATGATGTTTGCGAAGATTAACCGTATCTTGGTGGACAGGGCAGTACTGTGACTGTGTTAAGGATCACAAATGGGTGTAAAATGTCAGCTGTAGTTCACACGGGTGACGCACATGTCATTTGTGCCGGGCGCGTACCTGCAGCAAGGTGGGCGTTTGCTCCATGATGCGCACCAGCAGCTTGTCGATGTAATCCTCCAGATCTCGTACCTGGGCCTTTAACTTCTTCAGCTCAGCCTCGCGCTTCTCCAGTAGTGTGGCCTGGAGCTCAGAATCGGCCCGCTGCCTCTCCACGTCCACCTCCTGATGCAGCAGCAGAGCAATCAGCTCCATGTTGGTCAGGGTCTGGTAGTGAGCGCGGGCTTCTGACATACACACCTGCTCCGGATGGAGAGATACAGACACCATATGTGGGACAGAACAAGCAAGTGGTGCCACAAGGCATGGTGGATATATGAGTCTGGTATTATTCCGTCTGGTTAGGACCTATGAGACTCTAAAATCAAGTTCTTTTAGGCATCTATGAGAGTTTCTGTGTTTTCTGATTGTAGATTTCACTTTCACCGTGTGATCGCGCCCATTTTGGATTTCCCCACATATTTAGTATTTAGTGGCAGACAGTCTGGAAGATACAGAATCACTATTAAATTTAACCTTGGATTAAATTACCAAAATGTCCCAAAATAATCCAAATAATATAAAATAATCTAAAAGCTTCTCTAGATGCCTCTCAGTGTCTGATATTCTTCCTACGAGCTACATGTCTCTCATTGTACAATGTTGCCAATGTTATCGATGGGAACTGTCTGTTCTCTCAAAAATCCCATCCCACGTCTTAGATATAGTTGAGTTCCTATGTCACTAATGTTTCTAGTTGAGCCCTGGTGAATGAGGTTACATAAAAGCTGAAGGTTGACATTTTTTGTGAGAGGCCTGCAGTACCTGGGTTCTCTCCGGCTCAGCCATGTTCTGCTGTGTGGAGCGACCTGGGTGGATGGAGGAGCGGAGTTTCTCCAGCACTGATTTCTTCTCTCCTGGCACTGCTGTGTTGGTCAGAGGCTTCACCGGATGAGGGCTGAACAAACAGCAATGTTAATGAGAAATCAAGCACTGAAAAATCATAGCATCAAAAGCAGTATGATTTTAGTATGAGGTTAAACAAGCAACACAAATATATCAGCAGGGAGAGTAATTAGTTTTGATTTTATCACTGTAAGATTAAAATGCTGAAAAAGCCTGTCTCAAAGAGAATTTTTTTATTAAGATTAAGATCCAGTCATGTTGCCTGATACTGCACAATATCTTAGTTGTTAATTGAGGGGGCATTAAAATACACATGAGCTTTCTTTCATTGTGTGCATTCTGATCAATCTCAAATGTTCTCAATAAGGGATCTATAGGTTCTTTGGATAAAGGAGGCATTTACACGATATACACATGAAAAATTGTATTCAAAATTAGGGATGGACCGATCCAATACTGAGTATCGGTATTATGGCCGAATCTGTTCTGAAACGCTGGATCGGCATTGGATCGGATTTGACATATTTTTCAGCCCAGTCTTTTGCTGTATTTTGTGGTGTGAATGCGTTTGATATTGACTGACACAACATGGATCTTGCATGTGAACACAGGACATAAATTGTCTTAAAGCACACCACGATCATGCCTGTGACATTTCACATAACTTAGCAACAGAAGCTTGCAGAAAGCAGGCTTGGTTACTGTGACGATGTCAGTACTGGATCAGTATCGTCAGTATCTGCCAATACTCAGAGGTCTGATATCGGCATAGTATCATAAAGGAAATAATGGGACTGGTACATCCCAAGCCAAAATATTGCAGGCCAATGTCGCATAACAGGCTCCCCAATGTGTTTTTAAGAATATAGCAAGGCATACTACAATTGCAATATTTAGCAGTATGTTGGCCATATTGTGCAGCCTTAGTGGCAAGGATTTTAATGTATTTGGTTATTATGCTTGGTTGTAATCTGATTAAAGAACATGCATGTTGACTGTTCTCCAATTATAAAGAACATTAGGAGAATGTTAGAATCCCTGCTTTCAGTGCATACTTAGGCTTACAATCCAGCAACACCATTAAAACCTCACGCTAACGCTGAAGAGCACATACAATGTTTCAATATTTCAACAAGCTATTAGTTCAAGCTAGACTGTTATAAATTATAAATAATTCATGCTGCAGTGAAACAGATGCATAAGAAGCAGAAAGCAAAGAATGAAAAACAAGAAGCAAAGGAAAGAGAAAACCAGCAAAATAAACAGTGTCACATGAGTAAAGCTGAACATAGCATTGTAGCAGGAGATGGACCAGGAAAGACCAGAATAGAACGGACCAAATATAAGAGACCAAATTACAGCAAGATGTTGAGGAAGCAAAAGCTAATTCTTGGCTGGCATATACACAGGCATATATGTGACCCTGTCCTCCTGCACCTGGGTGCCAGACTGGAGTGTGTGTCTCAGGTGAGGGAGGAAGGGAGGAGTGAATACACTCTTGGAGGCTCTAAGGTCTCACCTGCTCTCCTCAGGGGAAGGGAGGCTGCTAGCTGGCTCTGCCTCCTCTGGGGTAAGTGTGTGCTTTGCAGTAGCCTGCAGCTGGACTGCGTTGGTGGTGTAGGGGGCCTCGGTCAGAGTGCTTCCCAAGCTGGGCCTCATGCTTGGAGGATACATGAGCGAGGACAGGTTGTGCTCAGGAATGGCGTGGGAGAGAGAGGGGGATGAAAACTCATGCAAAACGAGGTCTGACAGTGAATGAGGTTTGGTCAAGTCAATGTCAGGGCTCGCTGTTGAGGAGACTGTACTGGGGTTAGTTTTGGGGGAGTTTGTAGTGGAACGTGTTTTGATGCGTGCTGATCTTACTTCAGTTTTGGAAGGGCTTCTCGAGCCTCTCGGCGCTACTCGGGCATGTAAGTCCTCAAAACTGATGCTGTCTACAAGAGTCAAACAGAACTCACTATCTTTGCGGCTTTCTGAAACAAGAACGTTGGAGCTCTTTGCATCTGCCTTGAGTTCAACTGTTTTAGTCTTAAGCTCATCATAAATTAGACAGCATCCAACTTCACGTGGGGCATCTAAGCCTGCATTGTGCTCTGTGGCCTCAGGTTTGAGCTGTGCCGTCACACTGCCGTCATCCCTGTCTGGTAGAGAGGTTGTTCGTGGAGTCACAGAGCTCTCTTTGTAATCGGGACCCTCTGACTCAGTCCTTACAGTGAAGTTTGAATGTGGTTGGATGCGGTGTTGTTCTACGTTGTTACAGGGTTCCTCATAATGGTTACTGTTGGACATTCCACTTATAATCGAGGTCCCTTGTGACAAAATGTCTTTATGGACAACAACAGTATCTGAAGTTTCCTTGGGGGAAAACATCTCTAGCTTTGCCATTCTGTTTAGCAACTCTTCAGGGAACACTGAAGAGAACCCGCACACTGACAAAACCTTCCCAGAGGAATCAAAAGCTGTAGCATCTAGGCACTGTGTTGATGCCTTGTTCCTGTCTTTATCTATCATTCCAAAAGTGCTCATAATCACATCTGAAGGTGAGCTGTCACAATCAACAAAAGCAAACTGTGAAGTATCATTTGTATTATTATTGGAATCTTGAGCAGTGATGTGTCCATTGGCGATCCTGTTCTTATTCTGTTGATCAGAAATGGGCTTTGGTTTAGAGTTAAGTTCGGACGAGGACTCTGGATTTATCTGGGCCTGAAAGTCACTGCACAGTGACTCGCTCACAGTTGTATCACCGTCTGAGAGGCAAAATGGCATATTGGGCACATTGTGATCACTTTCAGAATACTGGGAGTTTTTCTGTGTACCTTCATACCCACATTTTGGATTATTTAGTGCAACATTCTCAGGGAATCCAAACAATGAAAAGTTTTCCACAAGTTTGTTATCATGACTTCCTATCACATTAAAACTGAGACCTCTCTCAGTCAAGACTCTCTCTTGTCCATTTTCTAAAATGTTCAGATTTTCATCTCTGGGCATTTGTACAGTATGTGAAGGTGGAGACGCCTTCATATTCTGCTCCAGAGCAGCATAGTGCAAGTCTTTACCCAAACGGGAAACTCGGGCATTTGTCTGTCTACTGTGCCGTAGTGAGGCCAAGTCTGTCTGGAAGAGCAGGCAAGCCTCTTTTTGGACAGCAAGCTCCTGTGCCCGGTCTAGCCAGCTGTCTGAGCACCTCTCTTGGAGTGGCACTGGGGTCCTCACAAGCCTCCTTGGGGGTAAAGCAGGTAGGTCACAGTGCTTGGAGATTCCCTCATCAACTCTTATCCCAGTTTTTGGTTTAACAGTGTGATACTCCACTGGATGAGGGTTAGGAGGTGAAGGAAAGATTGTGGTTGAGGGCGCTTGATTGGGAGTCCCCACTGGCGATTTGAGACGACTGGTGGCAAAGTCCTCAAATTCATCCCATTTCTCCCTATTCTCAGATAAAGGGCGGCTTGCTTTGGCTTGCATGGCGTTATTAGAGTTCACAGTGCCTGCCTCTGGTGTCCCTGGTGTCCCAGGCATTAGGGCAGGGAGGGACCTCTGCCTGGATACACTCAGAGGCCTCTCTCTTTTTATGGAGGCCATTTTGTTTTGTGTACCATCATGGGCAGGGCTTGAAAGGCTAGGCCTCACAGGGAATGCTGGGTAAAGGCTGAATGGAGAGTTGGGGTAACAGGAAATTGCAGGAGGAGATTTCAAAGCTTCTTCGGCTATGAGCTCCTCAAAAAAGGGATTCCTCTGCAGTCGAGTGAGGAAAGGGTTGGTAGGGGAGATGGAGGGTGGTGGAGGTGAGGGATGGGTGAATGGATTAGTGTGAGGGCCAACAGTAGAGGACGACATGTGGCCAGTAGCAGAAACAAGGGGGAGAGAGCGTGGGCTGGGATAGGAGGGAGGGAGGGAAGAGGATGTGTCTGGGCTGCTTTCTACTTTAGGAGGAACTCCCAGCCTGTGAAGGGAAGGCACAAGTAGTCCTCTTAGTCATATCCATGCCTATCATGGCCACAACCCCTGCTAAATGGAATTATATGAGGATTTTCTCTATAAGATAAAAATGTCTTCACATAAGAGAAACAAAGGCTTTAGGTTTTGACTGGTTCATGGTGATTAACTACACATTTCGGCATGTTGTGGCATGGCATGATTTGGACCTTCTCTTTGAATGAATTAATCAATCAATACTAAAACACAGCAAAAAACAACTTTAATTATACTGCATTAAAAGTTTCCATTCCTGTTACATAAAATGTTGAGAGAATAGTGGAACAGTATAAAATTGTTGATTGGTCTAAATGAAATGGGGGGTGTAAGCTATAACAAAACAGTAAAAATGTGTCCAGTCTCCATAAAACATGCTATTACTTACAAAAAAAATACTTAGCAAAGTAAAAAACAAAATATATAAAAATGAAATATGATTAAATCAACCAAGCGCGTAATAACCCTTCTAAAATATGTCCATGTACATAAATATATAATCAGGTACCAAGCAGTATCAATAATGGCTTTCATCTGGAAAAATACATAACTGCAAGTGTTTGCAGGTTTGCAGCACTATAAATGAGTGACACATTTGAAGCAATAAAGAGACAAATCAAGGAACACCATCATTTTTCTATGGGCTTGAAAAATGCAACTAAATGTTTAAGATCACAAGCTGTAAACCCGTATATGAACTGAGAGACAAACAGATATGCTATAGGGAACAGCGATTTGTATAAAACACTACCAAGGTCAGGCAGTCTATATTTTTGGATTCTCTGTAACTTAAGTGCTGTAGCGCCGTCACTCACCTTGGCTTGTTTTGGGTGTCGCTTGAACCGAACCAGCCGCGCAGACGTCCCTCCTGACCCTGCTCGGGTTTGGCCGGGAGAGAGTCACTCCTCCCGCTGGAGAACAGAGTCTTCCTAAGCTTCTTCCCCTTATCTGGGACTTCTGTAGTGGCAGAAGCCATCATCAGTGGGGCAGTGGCATACACCGGATTCCCCTCTGAGGTGGCTCCCTGCGTTTGGGCTACAGAGCCCTCGGCTTCCTCCTCAAGTTCCTTCTTGCTCTTGTCAATGGAGCCGCGCCTCTGTGTGTCCTCACTGCGGCGGGTGAGATTCTGCAGCGAACGTGATAAAGGAGAGCATTTCTCTAGCAGTGTGCGTTTGATCGGCCCTTTAGAGTAGATAGGCTCAGAGTAAACATGGCTGCCGTTGATGCAGAGGGTGGACTTAGAGAGCAGCATGTTCGGGCCTTTCAGACTCTCCACAGCGGGACTGGGCCGCGAGGCCGCCGTGATCTTACTGGCCTCATCACTGTACGCGCGCTTGTGGGTCATCACTTTAGGAGCAGTGAACGCTGTGTGGACACACCGAGAAACCACAAGACAGAGAGAGTCAATGCCTCAGTGAGTGAGCTGAAGCCTAAAGAGCCAAAGAGTGTTTACCTAAATACACTTTTAACCAAGTTTAGAAAATATGATGTGATTAAAGCCATGGTCAGGGATTTATAAAGCCATTATAAATTAATGGTATATATCTGACTGACTCTTTGATTACTCCACTCTCATGTCACATTTTCACAAAACAGTTTTTCATACCAATGAGAGTAAAGAGCAGAGTTTTTTTATCCACTTCTTAAAAACAAAACAAATAAGACAAATAGCAAATTGTTTATATATTTTAAATGCAGGAAAATTAATGTACTATGCTAGTTGTTGGCCTATAGCAGCCTGTGGGCAAAATCCGTCCCGTCTAACAAGATTATTTGGCCCACAAATGAAACAGCAACCTTTCCTTTTCACATGAGAAATTACAATAATTTCAGTGGAAATCATTGCCTCAGGCGATTCCGGTCCCAGACTTGCAGTACAAATGAAATTTCATGTGGGAAATTTGCGTCACTTTAGTGAATTCTGACACAAATTTGCACTGTAAACCAATAACAAAACAGCTTTGGATGCGTTAGGGTGGTCCGTCATAGAGAGGCAGATTCAAAATGGTGGAAGCTCCCATTGTTGCAGTAACTGGGCACAATGTGTTTTATAATTTTGGTGGATTACAAATTCTCAGAAGTGAGTTGGGATGTCGGAGTACATGATATAACTATACTTATCTCATTTTTGTTTGACAAATTTTACTGTTCATGGTTTGCGATTTGGCTAACTACAAAGCTAGCAAGATAACTAGTTACCTTGCTAGCAATCAACTCAAGCATACCTAGCTACCCAACTAATTAACTTTTGCCTATACAATGACCCAATGTACAAAACCTTTTTTTATACAAAGGACTTGATTTAGTACCCCTAAATTGATTCAGGAAATGATGTAATCTGCTCCAGTGTTTCTTCATTTATATAAGACCATGACTATCCACAGTTAAAAAGCTAAGCTACTGCAAACAACACCGTGCACCAAGATGGAGGAGTTGGTTTAGTCACTATTTTTCCTGTCCTGCCCATTTCGCAACACTTGAATTCCAAGTGCCAGGTGTGTCCAGTCCCTATCACCGGGAGCACCTACTGGACATGTTTTAAACTACAATAGCTTTTATACTTTGTAACTGCTAGACATTAGATACCAGATACCAGGTTACCAATATTTTGTTTTTGGTTAGGTTGTATTCTTTTTTTCAGTTAGTGAAGCCTTTTCTTTGTTGTTTTGGCATTACTCATCCAGAAGCTATTTTCTGGCAGCAACCCCTTCATCCAAATATCATAATATAACAGCATCAAAACTATAAATCTAGTTTTCAGTCTTTCAATCCTCACTTCCCACTGACACTAAAGGGCTATTCAAATATTTGTCGGAAACACCTATTAGTATATGAATCCTGTAAAATTGTAGGCTATTTGGTAGGTAGGCAGACCCACTGCACCTAAAAAAAACACGTTGGCTCCCTTAATGAAGAGAACTGAAAAAAAAAAAAAACTGACTCGTCACCACACTTACCTGCTGACCCCTAGCTTATGCCATTGGCTGTTGCTTTTTGCACTAAGACCTTTTTATAAATTTCACAAGCCAAACAAGCCCATTAAAACCTTTCTTCAGTGTTTAATTGCCGTCACTTCTAAACTCCTTTAATATTCAGTTATCAGCCTGTTTCCAAGGTTTCCTACCCCTTACTCCGCCATCGGAGTCGGCACGAAAGGGCTCCATGACTTTGCTGCTATAGACAGGTGTGCTGCACAGCTCTATGGGAACGAATGGATCCTCCGCTGACGACGCCATGCTGCTCTCTGAGGCCAGTGATGAGCAGGAGCGTGTGTCTGAGTTCTTCCGCAACTTCCCTTTTAGGAAGAAGCCCTTCACCTTGCTCTTGCGTTCGTCGCCACAGTCCTCCTGTACTGGGTTTTGCTCCCCACCGTCCTCTTGGACAGACTGGCTCGTTGAACTGGACAAAGCAGCGTAGCGGCCAGGGAGGATAGCTGAGGAGGACTCCACGTCCCCTCTTTTCTTGCCTGTGACACGGTCCTTCAATTTGCCGAAGGCCGAGCGAGGCTTGTCCTTGATGGTCAGATCGTACATGCTGGCTGTCATGTTATTGCGGGTGAACTGGATGGTGACCTGCAGCTCTCCACGCTCCTTCTCCTTCCTCCCGGCTTTAGAGTGCAGCTTCAGCCACCTAA
This sequence comes from Olivaichthys viedmensis, assembly GCA_028565825.1. NCBI lineage: Eukaryota > Metazoa > Chordata > Actinopteri > Siluriformes > Diplomystidae > Olivaichthys > Olivaichthys viedmensis. Next base: position 11,312,651 of record JAOUQW010000034.1, on the reverse strand, counting down.
ACCAGACACAGAACACACACACTTTAGTACACACTGTACTACAGATGGCTCAAATCCATCACCTCTTTCTCTGCCAGTGGTATTCCTTATTCAATATACAGTGCATTCAGAAAGTATTCAGACCTCTCCCCTTTTTTCCTCCTTTTGTTATGTTACAGCCTAACTGTAAAATGGATAAAATTAATTTTTTCCCTCATCAATCTGCAAAAAATGCATCACATTTGTGTCACATTTACATAAATATTCAGACCCTTTACTCAGTACTTTGTTGAAGCACCTTGGCAGTGATTACAGCCTTAAGTCTTCTTGTGTCTACGAGTGGGGCACACCTGGATTTAGAAATCTTTTTCTCATTCCTTTCTGCAGAACCACTCAAGCCCTATCTGGCTGGACGGGGAACGTCGCTGTACCGCTATTTTCAGGTCTCTCCAGAGATGTTTAATCGGGTTCAAGTTCGATCTCTCGGGGACATTCACAGACTTTTGTGAATTGCCTTGGCTGTGTATTTCAGATCATTGTTGTGTTAGAAAGTAAACCTTCACCCTAATCTGACATCCTAAACGCCCTTGAGCAGGTTTTCTTCAAGGATGTCTCTGGACTTTAATCAGTTCATCTTTCCCCTAATACTAACAAGCCTTCCAGTCCCTGCTGCTGAAAAACACCCCCATAACATGATGCTGCCACCACTGTGCTTTACCTAAGGGATGGAATTAACCAGGTGATGAGCAATGCCTGGTTTTCTCCAGATGTAACGCTTGACATTCAGGACAAAGAGTTCAATCTTGGTTTTATCAGAACATAGAATCTTGTTTCTCAAGGCCTGAGTGCCCTCATGTACCTTTTACTGAGGAGTGGCTTGCCACTCTACAATAAAGGCCTGATTCGAGTGCGACAGAGATGGTTGTCCTTCTGGCAGGTTCTCCCATATCCACACAGGACCTCTGGGGTTCCGTCAGAGTGGCCTTCGGATTTTTGGTTACTTCCTTGACTAAAGCCCTTCTCCCCCGTTTACTCAGTTTGGCTGGGCTCCAGCTCTAGGATGAGTCTCAGTGGTTCCGAACTTCTATTTAAGAATAAAGAAAGCCACTGTGTTCTTTGGGACTTGCAAAGCTGCAGAGATTCTTCGTAACCCTTTCCCAGATCTGTGCCTCGACACAATCCTGTCTACGAACACTTCCTTTAACCTAATGGCTTTTTTTTGTTTTAACATGCACCATCAGCTTTGGGGATTTATGTAGACATATGTGTGCCTTTCCCAATCATGTCCAATCAACTGAATTTACTGAACTGGTGAATTTTAATCACGTTGTAAAAACATCTCAAGGATGATCAATGGAAATGAGATGCACCTGAGCTCAATTTGTCATAGCAAAAGGTCTGAATACTTATGTAAATTTGATATTTACGTTTTTTATTTGTAGTAAATTTGCAAAACTTTGAAAAATTGTTTATGGTTTTTCATTATAGGAGTATTTTTTGCAGATTGATGATACTTTTTATTTTATTTAATCCATTTTAGTGTAAGGCTCTATTATAACAAAATGAGGAGAAAGTCTAAATACTTTCTGAATGCACTGTATGTAGTAATATCCCCATTGTCCTTGTATACTTGTACACATTTTGGCTATGCTGACATTATACTTGATTTTAACTACACCTACGTGTATGGTCGAATGTATTGGTTGTGGGTGTCCTCAGGTATACTATGATGTGACGCAGACGGTCAGCAACAGACTGTACAAACTACAGCTGTGTCTCAAATCGCATACTTATATACTATTCTAGGTGAATTTTAACTATATTGTTTAGATCATGTACATTTTTTATGTGATTTTCCCTACAAAACAGTAAAAAACTTAACAATTAACGAACCCACCTAAAAGTACTATATGTTCTATGTACTAATCTTCTAGATCTTCTATATTAGTACACGTCATAGTGTCAAGTATAATGCCGGCCTAAAGCAGCAGATGCATGACGCCAACAGAGGAGGTGGGCCTCTGACACACTGCATTTGTACAGCAAAGTGCCTTTGTTTAAAAGAAGAGCAGTGTTTCAACTATTTCCTCCACTTCCGGTCTCACACAGAATTCCTCATAGGAGCACAACACAGACACGTGCAGGGGCCAACACAAATGACGAGAGAGAGCGAGTGAGAGTGAGAGAGAATGAGAAAAAGAGGGATGGGTGCTGTTCTGAGCACAATTAAAGCCAGATGTGTGTTTCTGCACTCCTACTCCACTGTCTGCTGACTGAGGATACTGTGGGCAGGGTTGGATCTTCTCCATGTTCCCTTGCACGTGACTCAGACATTGCAGGCCCTGACAGCTCCGGCTAACGGTAGAGGAACCAACACTCCTGCATTCTTGCCTTTTTCTTGTAAACACAGCAAGATTATTTCACAATAGCTAACGTGACACAGCGTGATATAACAGAAATATTAAATTATAACTCATTGAAAAGCTCAGACTTGCAAGCGTGGATAACTACCTGTACAGTAACTGTCAATGATGTGCTTGGTACTTTACAAAAACACCCATGTGGCATTTTAAAGACAATGTAAAAATGGAAACCCTAATGCATTTTCTTCCGTAAGGTAACATATGTCCGAGTGAAACAGGCTCAGCATTTCGTCTGATCATAGCTGGGGTTGGGTAGAGGGGGAGGTGAAACATGACATGACATGATTGGTTAATATTATTTTTTCCTCGGCCAAGCGTGCATGATGACGTAGTCAAAAATTCAGAAAAAGAGCATCTGAAGTAAAACATGATGAAATATGACAATATTACTGTTGTTCAGCTCAGCTCACTGGTTTCCTCCCTTACTTTGTTTTTAAAGGCCTTAGCCAAGAGGCCCCAGTGTCCTCGACTTCCTCGGCTTGCCTAAAATAAAGCTCAGTCATCCTCACCAAGAAGGGAAAAACAACACTGCAAATATGGCCATAACATAATGACTGCCACAACTGCACATCTAGAAAATGAACAGATTGTGAGATAAAATGATTAAGACACCAGATTCAGGGTTTTGCGTGCTGCTATGCGGGATACACATGCACGTGCATGTTTAGTGACTGCCCGATGCTGTAATGTTCCCAGAACACACTGGCACAGCCCCTGCTGAGGCCGGCAATGCTCCAGCACACAGCTGACTGATGAACACTCTGAAACGTGCTGCTATTCTGATCATTCCAAACACTGCATAACCTTAACACCTGCACGTCTTAAAACATATGGAAATGGAGACAGGGCTTATTACAGGTTATTACCAGTTTTGCACCTTCCTTTCCTCTGTCTGTCCAGCTATGACATGGATGTATGGACACTTTCAGACAAAAGTTTGAGATTTCTCAGCTTAGCACCATGAAGCAAAAACAGAGCTGTCTAATTCTGTGCAAGTTTTTCTTCATGCTTTAGTACTTGAGTGATCAAAAGCAGTGACGTGTCCAGGTTTTTAGACATGGGATGGCAAAGGTGGCAAGAGAGCAAAAAGGGATGGCACCACGTAATTATGCATAGGACAAAGTGGCATCTGCAGAAGGTCTACTTTGTTCCTTGATGCAAAATAGTCATTTATTGGCTTTATAGTTACTCTATAGCTCCGAATACTAGATTCAATTATTTAAAATCAGCAAGACCTAGCTGTGATTCCTCAAGTCTGAATGAATGTCATAAGTGTAATAGACCTCTCAGAGATGTGATTTGAGGTCAGACTTGGGGTGATGAGTCTTATTTTGTGGGTGTCATCTGTGCCTATGAGTGAAATTAAATATGCTAAAAAGCTGCTGTGGCAACACCGGGAATGGCTGTGATTGCTCTTGAGTGCATGCGTCATGTGGGAATATCTGGTGTGTGTGTGTGTGTGTGTGTGTGTGTGTGTGATGATAACTCTGCGATAACTCTGGGTGTGTGTGTTGATAACTCCGCGTGTGTGTGATAACTCCG
>JAOUQW010000034.1:11255468-11273662 GCA_028565825.1 Olivaichthys viedmensis | reverse complement strand
CGCAAACACACACACACACACACATGCATGCACACACACACACACGCACACACACGCATGCACACACACACACACATGCATGCACGCACACACACATATGCATGCACACACACGCACACACACATGCATGCACGCACACACACATGCACACACCCACACACACACACACACACCCTGGTTTGAAGGAGAAAAAGAAAGGAAAAGGTCAAGCGCGCCTGGATCGGTCCTGTGCATGCATGATGGATGTGAGAAATTCGGACTTTGGCACGTTCCGTGTTAACCGCCTCATCGTGGTGGGGAGGAGCTCCGGAACTTTTGCTGAAAAATCGTGCTCAGTCCGCCCTCCAAGCGTGCGTGCTCGAGTCATCGCCCAACATTGAGACAGTGCGCAAAAGAGACGCGCGTCCACAACGTCCCGAATGAAGTGTGACAGTAAAGCAGCGTCTCTTGAGCGTCTGACGTGGAGGAGTGACGAAGGGAACCATCAGGGCTTCAACTCAACCACACAAAATGAGTGCATGTGAAATTCATAAATACACTCATGGTGTGCAGGTGGAGCCTGCTCGCATCATTGCCACACAGCAAAAAGCCCAATGTTAAATTGGCTTGCAATGTTCATAAAAAATTTAAAAAAAGTTATTTCAACACTGTGCTTGCAATTCAACACTATAAAGAGCCATTTCAGTACTGTAGGTGTTGGCTCAATTTAACGTTATTCACTTACACACGTTACAATCAATACATTGTTGGGCCAGCATTAAAACTCCAAAAATGTTCAAAACCTGACTGTGTGGCGAAACACAAGTGAGACAGTGAACTGGGGTTAAACAGTTGGAAACAAGCTTTTGGATTTTTGTAGCCTAATATTTGCACCTCTGAAAACATCTGACTGCACAACGCAATGGGTTTGTGTGTTCCACGAGGATGAACCCCTCTGCGCAATTGCAAAAAGTAATTAGGCGATTTTAGATTGCTCTTTTAGGGCAGCCACAGTGGGGGTCCGACTTTGTTGTTACAGCATATCCCGGGCCCTTCTCGCAATCCACCCACCAGATTTTTCTTTTTCTTTCATTTCCATTCTATGATTATTGTTATGCACCAACACACCAAAGCAAATTCCTTGTATGTGAAAACCTACTTGGCAATAAAACCTCATTCTGATTCTGATAGGAACAATTATTACAACAATATTAAGTTTTTCAGCACGTGTATAAATAGAAGTACGCCGATAAAAAAAAAGAGAAGAGAAGGGAGAGATGGAACAGAGCAAACTAGATTTAATGCAGAATGTATAGATGCTGCACATTACGCGACACTAATAACCGAGTCAGGGGTTGTTGTTGTTTTTGCGCCTCTAATTGCAATAATGTAAAAGGCCAGCAGAGGGCGACACTCTAGCACAAATGGAAGCACTGTTATGAAAACACGCACTTTGCTACGGCAGCTATTAAAAATCCTCTTTATTATTGTATTTTGGTATATTATGATATGGGTTTTTTTTTTGTGTTCCTTTCATAAATAGACCTACACTTACGAATATGTTGTGAAATCCCACATCCTACACTCAGTTGCCACTTCACTGGGTACACCCATCTTGTTTCATTTGCCATTTGGGTCACTTTGTAGATATCCAATTTACTGACTGTAGCCCATCAGCTGCTGTGCATAATTTGGCGTCAACTATGTTGTCACCTTATTTTCCTTTAAATAAGTTGACGTGAGACAAAAAAAACAAACATTTGTTACCAGAAGAAAAAAAAAAAGAAGCATTGTGTTCATTGTGGCACCAACAGAAATGGTTATGGAAGAGCCAATGTGGTTCTTTTCTGGCACATATATTAAAAAACATATGCATTTAATGTGCGGGGTTTGATCTCGTCGCGCTGGTGTGAATTAGCCTCGGTAGTCTGGAAACCCGGTTCTTTACACACCCCTCTCGCGTTCATAATTGGCATGACCGGAAGCAGGTCGCGCTCCCGCCAGAGTGACGTGGGCCGTCCAGCTGCGCCCGCCTACGGACGAAAACTCCCTCAAAAGCTCCATAACAATAGCGTGAGCTGGAGCCCGAGCCCAGGCGCGCGCGCTGCACCGAGCCGCACTGCTCAGCGTCAGGCGCAGGCACATCACAGGACGGAGAGCGCGCGACATCTTCTGAAAAGTGTTGGAAAAGCTGGAAGCCACGTTGACGTCAAACCCTCGGGGGATCTCCGGCAAATCGGTGGCTGATTGGAGGAGCAGTGAAATTGTCTCACTGCTGAAGTGTGGCCGGATTGAACATTGTCTTTGAGAGTGGGTTTCTTTTTTTTTTTTTTTTTTTAAAAAGGTCAAGAATATATGGTATTGTTTATTTCAGCCTGCTCGGAGGTCCGTTAACTCAAGAACGGAAATATAACAGCATCATTTCATGACTGGCATTTCATGGAAGACCGCTAATTTAATACCAACAAAAACAAAAACAAAAACAAAAAAGCGAGATGGTGATTTAAACCAAAGACGGCAGCGGACTACGCATCTGATGCTCTGCCAGGCTTTTAATCCACGCAGGATAGATCATTACCCCGAGCCCTGTTTAAAGGTGTGTAGTATAGAGTGAGGGATCTGGGCGGCATGGCGCGCTGGGTGAGATGCCTCTTGCTGGCTTATCTGACATGGCACCTGTGCGTACCCGATGCACGGGGAGAGTACTGCCACGGCTGGCTGGACAACAGTGGAAACTACCACGACGGCTTCCAGTGTCCAGAGCACTTGGACACGGCGGACGCGGCGGTTTGCTGCGGGAGCTGCGCGCTGCGGTACTGCTGCGCCGCCACGGACGCCCGCCTGGACCAGGGGATCTGCACAAACCACCGGGACAGCGAGCAGACCGAATACACACCCCGTAAGACCCCGCACGCACGCGCGCGCACACGCGCACACCACGCACACGCACGCACCCGGCTCATGCACCGCACAGTGTGGCACTCGAACAGCAAGCCAAATTAGCACGATTTATTTTATTTTTTTTGGGTGCACGGCATTCCGACATAACCGATTTCGCACGTGTGGTATTTGTTTTAGGATTATTTGCGCTTTTCACCTGGCTAGAATCAAATCGAGCAAATCTCTAGCGTCACTCGAGATGACGCAAATAAACGCCTTAAAGCATGCAAATAAAGAAGCATGCATGCGATAGTTCTTAGTCGAATTGAAAACGCCTTGTATTAGATTTTTGTACAGCTAAAGATTAGGGCCGCATAACGCGCATAAGAGAAGGCTCTGCAGCCGACCCAGTTTCGTGATGGAGCTCCATCATTGCATGCGCAGGAAATATGTTTAGTAGGCTGTCAATGCTGTTACATCGCAGTGCACAATTAATACTGGCCATCGAACCGATTTTCCGCCTAATCTCAATTTCGAACTCTTTTTTTTTTAAAAGCTTGTAAGCGAAAATGTCACCCACGCTGCAGTAATTCTGGCCGCAGCGCTATTTAGCAGGTTTATTTGACACGACATGTTGCAGGTGTTGGGCAAATATTTCAAACATGTAGCCGATGTGGCGCGATCTCATTTCCATCGCAGCGGATTTAAGGAGGGAAAAGGGTTCTAGAGGCTCGATCACATTGCGCACAGAAGCACCTGCTCTCGTGTTGGATTTATTTGAGCAGAGGAAGAGAGAAACGAAACGAGGCTGGACACCCGACACACACAAGGATGGTTTCGATCCGAAGTTGTGGGCAAATATAACACAAATAAATGAGATCTTATTTTTGAACGCACCATTTCAGTCATTCATCATTTAAAAAAAAAAAAAAAAGAAGAAGAAGGAAAAAAGTCATGTTTGTTTGTGGCTATTAAATTGATATGTTCCTCAGATACGTCCAAATGGTTATATTGCATAGTTTTTAGGCTTATAGAGTATCCATACGTTTAAACACAAATGAAAAATTGTTACTTAAATGAATCTATATAAATCCTGTTAAACGAATGATCCAGCGTTTGGGGTGATAACCTGATCTTTAAGACCAGTGCCTGCTTCCATTACAATGTGCCAAAAATATGACCATTTAAAACACAAAATCTAATCATTAATCAAACAAATCAATTACAAGACTCCTAGAGAAACTCAATCACTTTAGACCTATGCTTTGCCTTAAACGAGGCTTATATAAGACCAACCCATATCATCCATCTTCCATCGCTCTCGTCCCAAATGAAGACCCAAGGCCCTAAAATCAGACCCATCTGATGTAATCTGATGCTCGAACATAAACATGCCCCATGAAAATATTTTGTTTTACGCTGCTCTCTGTTATCTCCCGTAACAGTACCCATCACATGCACCTTTCAGGAAAACACCTAATAAATGAGTAAATCATTTACTTAAACTAAAGTTCTTCAATAAGATGGCAATCATTCAAATTTCATAAAGAGCAATGAACACTGAACAATGAGAAATGAGTAATGAACACACAATGACTATTTAGTTTATTACATGTTGTGAAAAAAACACCCAAATATAAATATGAAAAGATCAATATTTTGTCATCAATTTATTTCATTTAATAAAGAAAAGCCAAAATACAAAAAAAAAAAAAGACAGGAGTGATTAATAGATAGCTGTGTAAATTCAGCATGAAAAATGTTATTAAATGGAAATTTAATGGACTACGACAATTTACAATATTTGATGTAACAAATTTATGCTTAATACAAACAAGCTTAAATAAAGTTGGGATAGAAACCTTGTCTACAGAACTTTATTTATAGAAAAACATAAAAAAATCTCTACTTTAAAACATCACATGATTTTCTTCATCTCATCACATCACAATTAGATATTTGATGCTTCTTCGCTTCCTAAAGAGGTGCTACCTGGAACCCTCTCTGAACAGTTTGTTGTAGGGTTCTACACCTTTATGCGTTTTCCCAGAGGGACAACCCGAAAAACCCTTTAAGGTTCTCCACAATAGATCTTTTCCCATGAAGTCATATTCTCTCTGACCCTTTATGCGTTCGTTTTTTCTCTCTCTCTCCATCTTTCAGAACCCATCTACATGCCTTTCCTGATGGTCGGCTCCATTTTTGTGGCGTTCGTGGTTGTCGGCTCGTTGGTGGCCGTGTACTGTTGTACGTGCCTGCGGCCCAAGCAGCCAACACAGCAGCCGATCCGCTTCTCCCTGCGCAGCTGCCAGGGCGAGACCATTCCCATGATCCTGACTGCAGGGGCGGTGCCCACCAGCCTGCGTGCACCATCGCGCCAGTCCAGCACGGCCACCACCAGCTCCAGCAGCGTCGGCGGAGGCAGCTCGCTCGGCCGCTTCTCCCTGGGCAGAGCCGAAGCTCTCGGACTCCAGCAGCCCCCGCAGCAGCTCCTCCTGGCCTCGTCGTCATCCGTTTCCACCCCGGTGGCTCTGGCCCCAGCTCAGCCCCTACTGCCTCCGCCACCTCCGCCGCCATACTCCTCTCCACAGTGCCTGCAGGGCAGCTTCTCTCACGTGCACACACACCAACACGGCCACCCTCAGCTTCATCAGAGCCTCCACACGGCCCAGAGCTCCAGCCTCCTCCTGTCCCAGCAGTACTTCTTTCCCCTGCAGCCCGAGCCATTTGGTGGGAGTAAGGGCTTCGCCGACTTCAGCTAGAACTGATCTAGAGCTTAGGGTCGTGGAGAACATAGAGGAGCGGAACACTGGACACTGGTATCTCTATCCTAAACTGGAATAAAATGTGCAGTGATGCTTCTGTTCGACAAAAAATACAGCGTCACTCACCTACACACACATCAGGACTTGCAGAAGGTTTGGTTTGATGTTAACAGATGAAGAGCTGCTGAAGCCGACAGGAGTGAGACAGGCACATAAGGACAGAGGAAAGCACAAAATGGATTTCATGCCGGACAAAGCACACAGGCCCCGGTTCTCATAAGTTATATTCAATTTATGCACTTTTAAAGTGTTTTTTTTATTTTATACAAATGCTTTTGGAAAAATGATTATGTGACAAAACCAATTTACATAGGACACTCAAGGAAAAGACTGAAGAAAAAGAAAACTGTAAGAATGAAGACATTTAGAGAAATTATTCTGGACTACTTGGTTATCATTCACTGAATTAAAATTGAGCAAACCAGGGATTTAAATAATCTTTTGACAATCAAAGCTCCTTTTTAAAAGGGAGCAGAAATGATTAAGGGAGCCACATGTGTACATGTCAGTGTGTGTGTGTGTGGGGGGGTGCTTCATAGGATGAGATAAAAATAAGTAGATGCCTTAACAAGGTAAGCTGATTATCCACGTTTTTGTTCATGGCAAAATGTATATTTTACAGCATGTTATGTTTGCTCAGTGAAAAAAAATAGCTACTAACAATGAGCCATATTTCTTAACATTCCTCACTCCTCTCTCAATTTCAACTGAGTGAGACTCTCAGCTACCTCTGGGACCGTTTTTCTCCCCAACTGTTTGTTTTTCCATGATCTGGTTTAGGTTTTGTATTTCATTTAGCATAATTCATAGAAAGCTGAATAATTGCCATAATCGCCCTGGTTTCAGGTTACATTAACAGCACACGCTTCTCTGCTAGATTTGTGGCGAGCACAATGCTCTGAGCACTCGCGTTACTCAAATATCGGACCAACTGGAGCAGCGCAATGAGCTGGAGAACAATCGACAGCGCGTACCAGAACTGTTTTAATGCTACGTTCTGCAGTTTAAATAAAGTTACACGACCACGTTAAATAAACTTGCTGCAATAAAGTCGTAACTTGAGGTTCCTCTAAATGTGAGAACACTTACAAGATGGCCAACGTATTAACATTTAGAAATCGTCATTATTTTTATATAAGGCAAAAGTCTGTGGTCTTTCTGATCAACACACTACATTATACAAGGTGGGCAAAAAGTTTATTCTATGGACAAACTCAAACAGGCCACCTAGACTGACTGATACTTACACTGAAATAATATTTACTGATTTACGGAGGCAGTTCCTATAAAGAATAAACTGTTATTACAGAAAGGATGAGAGAAAAGCAGCTCAGCAAACCCCAGATGAGCCAGACAGGAACTGAAATCAAACAGTAGTCAAATGGCAGTAAAATGGGAAATCTAGGCATCAGAGATGGCATCTATTCAATTCTCGTGGAGTGGGTTGGTGGATGCTGAGATCCTCTCCGCCTTTTCCTGTTTAGTTTCTCACGGCTGTGTGTGTGTGTTTGTGTGCACAATTTGTAATGATCCAATTTTCTCAATTACAGGATAAAAGAATTGCAACTTTACACGCCAACACTCCAGTTGTTAGCTTTTAGATTTACCCCCTTAAAATGAATGTAAATGTTTGCTTTGTATTAGGAGGCCAAGCAAACGGTAAATAAAATGTTTTTTTTACTGTTGTGCATGATTACATCTGCAATATGAGAACTGCATGGATGCTTGTACAGTGTTTGTGTGTGCAGATCCCACAGGCTCCTGTCTCGATTAGGCCAAAGTCCAGTCAACATGATTCAAACTCAGAGACGCCCATAAACAGGTTAAGTGTGGTACAGGCTGAGGCCCGGAGAGGAAGCAGACCGAAACATCCTGCTAAAAAACATGGCATGGAAAATAAACCAAGTGCAACCCAGAGAGGGTGGGACACCTTGATTCATAGCGTTTTTAAAAGAGAAACTGGAATTTGCACGACAGCAATATTTCAGTATTTTACCATCTTTACCAGTGATAAACACAACATGTCCTGATGGAATGTTTATTGATGTAATGTGGCGGTTTATTACATGAAATAATGTACGGGGGTTGAATGAACTGGTGGATATACACACACTGGTCTAGACAGGAAATAGGTCATTGGAACAGAACTATTCTGAAACTTAATGCTAAATAATGATGTTGAAAATTAATGATAAATAATAGATTTATGTTCAAAATGTGGTTTTATTATTATTATTATTGTTTTTTTACTGTTTTTAATTTGTACTGTAGAACCTCACGTTGAACTTTTACACATCGTCAATGATATTTCTGGGCCAAATCATGTGACAAAGTATGAAAATATACAGTGAAGGAAAACCTTATGTATCTTGAGTTTAGTTACAAAAGTCTAAAAAGTTAGACAAGTTAATGACATCAGTATTAATGACAACAAGCTTTTATTTCCATGTTCATGTTGTAAGGTTTATTTCAGCAGTCCTTTATGGCAGTAAAAGACAGAACACTTAATTTTGCAGTCCCAACATGCTGAACAATCATTAAACAATGAAGACATAAAATAAAGAAAAAACAAAGAAAGAGTTAATACAAATTTTAAAAGTGCATTTTCTTGTTTAAAGTGACCCATACTAGAAAGAGAATCGGTGTACGACTAACATTTAATCCAGTCATGCAGTCAACCACTTCCACAGACGACTGTTCGCTAAAGCATCAGTCCAGCTCTTTCACTGCATTCATGTCAGAAAATTCCCAGTGTTCAATTCAGCGAGAGCCAGCCACGACCAACAAGAGCGACATTCAAAACACAAACGCCACCAGAAGCAGAGATAAAAAGACAAATGCACTGTACTTTACAATAGCTGGAAAAGAAACACTGAGATTCCTGTTTAAAGAGGAGGTACGCCGTGAGCTTTTAAACAAATGTACGTACAAACAAATCCATAATACTGGAAATATTTACCTAGATCAGAGAGAGAGAGTCGCCACCACTGGAGAGAATAACAGTGCAGTGTGCAACATCATCTGTCAAGCTTTAGCTAGGCATCACTGACCCAGGACTGCCTAAAGTATTACAGACACATACAGACTCACACACTCGCTCACACTTACTCCAGCACACACCCTACACACGTACAGGGCCATGCAGCGGCACATAACTCACCGATTATACCTGGAGTCGTGCAGACGAGTAGCGAGCAGCATCACACACAAGAATGACACGGACATTGGAGTTTGACACAACCACATACTTGCACACAAACCTACACACGCGCACGCACACACACACACACAGGCAATCCTTCTCACTCGTACACAAACGATTTAAAAGTTCAGTCTGAAGACAGCAGTTATTATTCTTCCAGGGTTAATCTAAAACAGACATGCTTAACAACAGGTACACACATACTCGCACACTTTCAAGCATACACTCACATGCACATGCAGACAAGACACAATGCAGACACAATGCACACACAATGTAGCTACGAAAAATCTGCTCTCCCACAGGGAGAAGAGAACAAGCGCACAAACTCGACCATGAATGAAAGAAGCCTTAATAATGTGAACAAGACAGTTTTAGTCACAGGTAAATGAGGCTCATCCTCCAGGAGATTAGCGACAAAACAGAAGAATGACGTCTCATTACAAAGCAGATCGATCCAAAAAGTTGTACTTGTCCAATATAAAAATACAAATTCACAAAATAACTATAGAGACAAAGTCATTTCGATAGTGGGTGCACCTCTAAGCTAAATCCTTGTTTCTCCTCCCCTAAGATAATGGCACTTCAGTTTTGAGGGATCAACTTGCCATCTCTCCAGCAGACTCACCAAAAGTCAAGCATCTGGATAATCTAAAATACTTTCAAACAAACTATACACCACTGGCTGACAACAGACTCAACACGAAGCTCGTAATAACAGCCTCCCCATTCAAATGAACCAGCCAGGCACTGCAGAGACAACAGCAGCTTTACGGGTTAGTGGACTATAAATTCTACCTAGCTAAAGGATCCGAAATACTCTCTAACAGGGGACAAAAAGTTCCTATTAGGCACATTTGTGATCGTTGCAGCTGTGTGCCATGTGGAATGCAGTAACTGATTCAGGCACAAAAACCAACTGAATCAGGCACAATAACAATTGATTATTTAAAAGAAATAAAGAGAAGTAAAAATAATGCAGCTATGACTGGAGGCAGGAGCAAATAAAAGGAATTTTACAGCAAGCAAAAAGGAATAAAAATACAAATATTTTCAGGTCTGCGATGGTCAAATCAGTGAAGCAGCAAAATGCTTGGGGAGAAAACTGTAAATATGACTGGATAATACTGACGTTTCCAAACACATCTTCAATTTCTTTTCCATAACCGTGCTCTTTGGCAATTTTCAGAGATGTGTAGCAGGGTTTATTCACAGCAACAGGAGAGAGATACACCAAGAGTTAACACCATCACCATCACCAGCAGATTTTTGGCTTTAACAATAGAAGTGTGAATGTCAGAGGAGAGAGAAAACATGGTGCTGTCATTGCAGCATCCCTCTGTTTGGTGGGTCAGTAACAGAGGAGACCCAACTGCAGTCCAGCCTAAACCACTTGTACAGCGTGTCTGCTGGACACACAGCGACGGCGCTGCAGTGTGACAACTTCAAATCTACGTATTAATTTTGTTCCTTGCTTTTAATTTTTATAAATTTTTATTTTTTCCCCTTGCGAAGTACTGATCTTTCCCTCTGTCCTATCCTGTAGTTTTGCGATGCTTTAGTTCCAGCAAGAGAGCTGGAGAAAGACAAACTGACACTCTTCAACTTCTGTCAGCTTCAAAAGGTTGACTGACGGCTGAGGGGCCGGGCCGAGGAGGCCGGATCTCACCACTCGTTGGTCCGCTGCTTGGTGGTGTCATAGGCCCTGATGACCTCTGATTGGGAGACCAATCCGTTCTCATCCTGAGAGAAAGCGTAACCGTCTGTAAGAAGAGCACGGAGGAGACATGTCAGATAATACAGAACAAATGCTGATAGTAGGGATGGGCAATACGGCAAAAATAAATTACGATTTTTTTAAATTTTTTTTTTTACAACAAACAATATGTATCACAATATTTAGTTCTGCTAACAAAGTGCCAAAAAATGGTCGTCACTTTAAAAAAATAAAATAAAATAAAACTCAAAAACTATGGTTTTGATCATATCTTTACCCAGGAAAATGAAACAAACAGTACAAAATTTTTTAACGTCCAATTATTTGAGTATTGAGAGTAACAGTGGAGTCGGTCAGTGTTATAAGAACTACCGATACTCGTGAAACTCTCAGAAAAGCGTATAGCAACTTTAATTGAAGTATTAATATTATATCGCCGTACTGCCCAGACCTAGTAAGAAATGTGCTGGGATAAATGTACTCCTGCACAGTTTAATGAGAGCCATGCTTGGGTCGGAAACACTACCAATGCGATGACTGCTAACTCCGAGCTTGTATGATTGACAGTTTGTAAAGATCCAAATAAACTGATGAGATAACAAGATAATTCTAGAAATCATTGTGGATAACTGCTCGCTGAACTCAGTGTATCTGAGGGGTCAGTGTAAGTGTGGCCTGTTAAGAGTAATGAGCCAATCAAAACAAAAGTTAGTGCTTTGTGCTTGTTAAACCATGGTTATAATGTCAGATAAAAGACATGGTGGGTTACACTTTGACCCATAGCACTGCTCAAGACGTCCCTGTAACCCATCAAAACATGTGATTTCTTTGTTGTTGTTTTTTTTATTACAGTAGCTGTCAAAGGTTTCTACTGAAAGCATAACACTAGAGGCATTCTTTTCAGGTAAGCAATGCCTTATTGTACCATGCTGTATGATACAGGACCTTAAACTAGTTTAGGTACACTACATCTTCTACTGCACTGCACACTGGGGTTGACTTTTGACCCCTGACTCACCTTTACGTCTCAACCGACTCAGCCTCTACCTGCTGGCCTGGAGGCGCATGCAAGAGGCCGAGGAGAAAAGTGCATTGTGGGAATGACAGCGGGACATGGAAATGATTAGATGCGAGATTGGTTACCAGGCAACAGAGCTACACAGCAAAACACACACACACACACACACACACACACACACACACACACACACACACACACACACACACAGGTGGGGACGAGGTGAAGCTGCAGGATTACATTTAAAGGTAGGTCTATAGAGCAAATTGTGTTTAAGGTGTGATTTCAGGGTACATGACACGCATATGGCAAAATCAGACTACGACCGAGCGAGTCCCATCCCCACCTAAAAACAAACAACAAAAACAATATCATGAGCAAATAAACAGAACAAAAACAACAGAAAGCAAACAAACACAAAATTAACCCGCAAAAGCAAAACGGTGGAAATGAAGCATGCGTCAGGCCGAGCTGTAGCTCCACAAAGGTGGGTACGTTCACAATTATAGATGTGCGGCATGTCAGTGTGTGTGAAGGCCTTGTGAGACTAAATGTCTTGTGACAGGCATTACCACCAAGCATTGGGGCTGTTCTCTAGTGGTTTGACAGAAAACAATCTCTCTGTCACATTACTCCCTCATCCAGTCAGGCTCATATTCACCAAAATGTCAAATACGGCCTCAACCGTATGGCCACCAGCTGCGTCCTGGCCTTGCTTTTATTGGTGTTGCTCATGCCTAGTGGACACTACACGACTTGCAAAATCTCAGAATCGTGTCCTGCTCACATTTAGCATTTGTGATCTGTTGTCTTGTCTATGTGACATGAGCACAATATATGAGCGAGCGCAGACGACGCTCACACATTACACAATGTTTCACCTGGAAGGATCTCTGACAAAGGGCTTCTGACCCCAAGATCTGATTGTCTGACAAAAATGAATGTGAACTGTACGTGGCTGCCAAAATGGAGCACAAGTGAGAGAAATATATGTGTGGTGTGTGTGTGTAAGTGTAAAAAAAAATATATATATATATATATAGAGAGAGAGAGATATAGATATAGAAGAGATTGGTCCTGCAAAAAGAGCTGGAGCTAAATTTTTAAAACTGTGCCGCCAGGGAAAAAAAGCAGTTGTGTTTTTATTTGTGGTTTCAATAAGTTCCAATTTCACATCAAAAAGGCATTTGTGCTCTTGCCAAAGTTCAATTAGGTTCCCCTCCATGCAGAACGCAGAGTGGCCTTCACCATGATGGTTGTTCTGTTTGTTTCTGCTTTGTCTCCCAGGAATTTCCTCTCGTACCCTCATTGGCTGTTGTACATTGCAGTTCTTACTACTTGGTGTACAAGGTTTATCACGTTGCTGAACTGCCCATACTTAACGAGCGGTCGTGATATGCACATGCAGAGATTAGTTGCCGATTAGTTGCCGACATGGGGACGGAGGTTCTCGCAGATCATAAAAAAAAATTGTCATACAAAAAAAAAATGGGCTAAAATCGTGTAGTGTGCATTTGACATAAGAGGTGGGTTAGTGTTTTCCCCACAGCTGGCAGAATTAGAAGGCCCAGCTTTCTTCGGGTTAATTTCTCCTTAACCTTCTAAGTCCTGTGAATGTCGTCAGGTTTTTTGCTTGGCGACTGTGCATGGCTCAGCATATGGGCATCGATATGAGCCTGGGTGTATGTGTGCACCTGCATTCTGATGGTGCAGATGGGAATAGTGGGGTGTGTGTCCAGCAGGTGGTCTGAGTGTATGGGAGTGCGGGTGTGTGTGGCGGAGCAGAGGCGGGTCGCTGACGTACGGAGTAGATTCTGCTGCATGGAGTCGGAGCGGTACAGGCTGACCGTGCTCTTCTTGAACACGTTCTTCAGCAGTTGGGCCCTCTCGGTCAGACTGTGCGCACACACACACACACACAGGAGAGAAAGAGAGAGTGAAGAGTGAGATGCAGACATTACTCAGAACTCTGTCCCTCATGGTTGAATTCGCTCTCCTGTGGCAGAACTGGGGGAACCATGAGGAGGAGAGACATAGGACAGAGTGTGTGAGATTTATAGGCCAGAGCCCTTAACAGAGCTGCGAGTGTGCGCTGCTTCTGGCCTGCTTAGTTGGGAGAGGAGCCAGCAGGATAATTCACACAGAGCTCAGATCCCTGCTGATCCACTCGCACCTTTTCATTAATACTGCCCCTAGTACAGCTTACAGAGAGATGATAAAGTGGACACTGAGAGAAAGTGAAGCTTGTTCGAGAATTGCTGGTGCTTATTTCACACAGGGAGCAGAGACTTTCAGCCACTATTGTCCTTTTCATATAACGGTGGAGCTCACGTTACCGTAATTCTTTAAATTCAGCCAAAGGCTGACAGGGTTGGTCAGGGCTGCGTGTGTGTACTTCTTACCTCTTCCCATGAACCACAGCTCCAGGGTCCTTCGACAGAGCCTCTAGTTCCTGAACCTCATCCACCAGGGTCTTGAAGAATGCCTTCTTTATACTGACACACACACACACACACACACACACACACACACACAGAGAGAGAGAGAGAGAAAGAGAGAGAGAAAGAAAGAGAGAGAGAGAGAGAGAGAGAGAGAAAGAAATAGAGTGTCAAAAGTATAATTGTTTTGTCAATTGTCAATGCAATACACAATGCAAAATAAGGCCCTCTTGAACACTAACATATGCGTTTGATTTGTTTGCCGGATGCCGAAAAACACATGTGATGTGCATTGGTGTTGTTTGTTTGAGAGAGAGAAAAAAAAAGCACAACAACAATTTTATGTCTCAGATCCTTGAAAATGCTGAGCAGTAGTTCCAAAGGCGAGTTTGCAGTCGCTTTAATGTTAAAAATTTAGATGAAGAAAAAACGCCTGATTTTGGAGCACAGAATAAGATAAGATATTGACAGGCATACCCTACGCAATAGACCCACCACTTGGATTCCTTGCCATATGTGCTTCTTCACATCATTATTTTTGTAGTCTTTATGCTTTTCCTCATACTCGAATACAAACACAGCTGCCATCTTTATTTGAAGATCATGTGATTATGACTTGTTTTGTAATTGGTAATCTCAAAAAACCTAGAAATCAAACTCGATTTTAACAAATGACTAACTTGTTGCTCAGAACAACATTTTCTGACTCAATGTGTAAGTTGTCATAGTAACGCGTGCTTTAGATGTTTTTGTCGTACAAATTTTTTACCGTCATCACGCAGCTCGTGTGCAATTGCTTTAAGTCTAATAAGAATACAGAGTGTCTAAAACAGTTTGTAAACCTGTGGAAGGTTGCATGTACGTACTCAGATCAATCCTATGAAATAACATTTATTTACAAATACCAAGACACAAAATAATGTAGGCTACTGCAATTAATGCACACATCTCAGAATAGATCTAGAATTGTCTCTTCACGTTTATATGATTATTCATTCGACGTTTAAAATGGATGACTAGGACGAGCCTAGAGAAAAGTAGATGAGGAAAGGGAACTCACACTTTGTAGGCCAGGTCAAAGACCAGAGAAGTGACAGGAATGAAGATCAGTCCCATCCAGAACACTCCAGAGCTGAACATCATATCTGCCTAAAATACACACACAAGCATGCACACACACACAACATGTGTTATGTAAGATAACACAGCGAATGAATGTGATAACGCAAACAACTAAACAACTATAGAGAGACAGATGGGAAGACATGTGGCTTAATGCTGCTAGTGTGGTTAGAGGAGTTTGTGTGTGTGTGTGTGTATGTGTGTCAGACAGGTCCAATGGGACTAAAGTACAGGCGAGAAGGGCTGCTCTAACAGGTCGGACAGACTGCTGAACACATGGTCAGGTAGAGCAATGCTAATCATTTGCTATGAAGGGTGTTTTCCATTCTGCTATTTCCATCTGCACTCAGTCCACCTGCTCCGGCATACCTGCAAGCTGCTCAACTGAGCCATGTGTGTGTGTGTGTGTGTATATATATATATATATATATATATATATATATATGTGTATAACTAACTGTTTAAAAGAGAGTTTCAGTGTGCGAGAGAAGAGGGAAATGCAGTCCATCCAGGGAAGACCAAAGAACAAACATCAGTATAAAGGCTTGTTTGTGTATTAGGTAAATGTTTGCGCCACACCTCTTCAACCCAGAGTTTGAGCTGGGAATTAAGGAGGAGAGGAATCACTCATTCGGTGAGTGTATACTCTCATTTTTCTGCCCTCTTTTAATATTTAACGGCTGCACCTTTTGCCAAAACATGCAGAATCCTGTTTCCACAGGTCAGCAGGAAACTCATTTTTCTCTTTTCATTGAATTGCTAGGTGCAAAATATGTTCATCTGTTCAGCCCTGTAGACTGGGAAGAAGGTCTTGGAAAAGTCTAAACTGAAACAGGAACAACTTGTTATCTTTTAAAAATTCTTTAACTAAAACAAATCATGACTATGCTTTCAAATGAAGGCTAAAGTAAGGCCAGTATCAGACCGTGAGCCAAAATACACCAATGAATTAAATAAACACAGACTGGAAAGACATTCATCTGTTTGGATTGGGTGAGACAAGGAGCAACAAAGCAATTCACTAATTAAATAATGATATTCAAGTCCTCAAACCTCACACATTCATCTCTCTGAGAATTAAAATAACATTTTGAGGAGAGCAGCTCTGTGCTCCTGTGAAACATCCTGTATAAAAAAATACTGCTGACAGCAGACAGAAGACTGCCGTTTGAATAGAGACAGAGAAAGGAAAAGACAAGAGTGTAAGAGACAGCAAAAGACACGGAGAGAGTGATATGCAGGGAAACAAAGAAACCTAGCACTAGGCCTGTGGTTCCAGAGCGCCTATGTCTAAAGACAGTGATTCTCCGGCCTGCGCCATGAAGCAAGGTGAGGCACTCGTTTGCACATTGCCTGTTTGCTTTGGCCCTGCTGCACTAAAACTATCTGTCATTAAATGTCAAAGAGCACCCAGTCGCCCCCTAGATCGCAATTTGCCGTACATGCCTGTGCCACTTGTCCAAACTTGGCGGCCCCAAACAATGTCCTTCCTGTAATGGAAACCAGGCGAGGGCCTAGAACGGCGCCATGAGGCATGCCCGCACCCACCAATCAGTGTCAGAGCTATTAAAGAACTCAGGTGTTGCCAAATTAGCTAAGCTGTTTACTATTACAGCCCAATAGACTTTGATGTCTGACAAAACATATGAAAAAAAAAAAAGAGGAAATCTCAAATGACTGGAAATCAAAATGTTTTTTTGTTTTTTTTTCTCCTAATGCTGATCCTGCGTCGCTGATCCTGACTGAACAACTGTGTTCTGTGTCGTTAAGGGACTTAACGAAAATTGTGCTCTGCGTTGCTAAGCGACATGAAATAAAATTGCATAAGATTTTCATGTCATGTGGAAATTCAGCAGCCCTTGAGATAATAGATCACTCAGAGGTGATAGTTTTCTCATTTATAACAACACTTTAATCATTTTTATCTATCAGGGAATCAAATGTACAGTAGGGACTTAAAAATAAACAAAACCAATACTGAGAATGTTAGATCAATGTCAATGTCAATAAGCATGAAACGGAACCCCCCCCCCCCGCAAAAAAACACCTTTGTGGTTTCTCAAAAAATCGAGAGAGAGAAACACTCATACAAAGAAAACAATTGAGATTAAAATACACAAATTGCTACAGCAGTAAATCAATGAGTGAACTTGGAAATCTTTCACAAGCTCACCACATTTCTCCCCCTTGTTTGTTTTTAGAGTTAGAGTTCTAAACTGGTTGCTTAACAGGGATTTAATGGGGTGTTTATCCATGGAGAAAGTTGGGTACACAGACTGTAAATCAACGCCTCCAAGAGACTAGCAGTACGTGGGTCCTGTAGGCCGCAGTGGTGCGGGTGTAGAGGTGTTTTTAGGATAAACTAATAAACGGCTGAGGCCCGCTCTCGTCAGCCAGACTGGACTAGCCGCAGCTCCAGCACAGACTGTTTTGACAGAGCATCGACTCATTCTGTGTCTACTAGTGTTCATTCCAACTCTTTCATGTACACAGATGTAAAGCTGTGAGCACATACACATACACACAAAACTAATAAAAGGTCCAGCAATATCCAGTCAACCAAGGCAAAATGAGACTCTGGTGTGCAACCAGCAGCCATAGCCAAGTAACCGCACTGAGCTGTGCATTGTGCACGGCATGCCAAAGATAACATTGGACAACCTGATTATAGTGCTTTAGACTGCAGAGCTGCGTTAAAGGATCTCAAATACTGCTGTAATAAGCAAATAAAATGTAATTAGTCATTACTAGTAAATATTGCCCTGAATAGTTTGTGCAGCTTAATTAAGAACTACTAACCACTCGAACTGATTAATTGAAATCAATTACCTAAGCAAAAATATTATTATTGTTGATAAATAATAATATTTATTTATTTGTCTGTCGAGCTACATTTGTCTGTCGAGCTACATGTGCACTCCTGCTGCCCGATGTGATGCCCGATGTGATGCCCGATGTGATGCCGGTGCCAGATCCTGGCACACTTCTCCTGCTGTGCCTCGTCTCGCCATCC
>JAOUQW010000034.1:11214256-11239368 GCA_028565825.1 Olivaichthys viedmensis | reverse complement strand
ACACACACACACACACACACACACACACACACACACACACACACACACACACACACACACACACACACACACACTTTAATAGACAGCATGTATGCTGAGAACAGGAGGCAGGCCCCGGTCACTGATAAATGCAGCAGATTACAAGGTAACGAGAGAGGCATAAGAAACAAACACACAGGACAAGAACCTAAGTTCTTACTACAGAAGAAAACTAAAGTCTGTCTTCAAAACAATACATACAATACGTTTTAAACATTCTAAAAATGTGCATGGGTTTTTATCTGGTAACAACCTAACACCAGATAACACCACTCCTAATACCAGTATAACACCAGGCAGGTTGATTTATTACTGGGTATCCTCACTGACCAAACCTGTTTACGGCTCCTAATGACTTCAAATGCTTTTATTAAGCCTATAATATATTGCTATAGGCTACTAAACACCTTAAAGGATAAGGAAACTGTGTGGCTGTGGGAAACAGATCCAATGGTGATAAATCAACACGTTTGTCTCCTACGAAAAAAATATCTATCCCAATGCCAACTAAGCCATTTATTCTGACTTTAAAAAAATGGGAAGAATTCTCATAACTTGTTTGAAATCTTTACTTTAGTAACTCATAATTAGGCTAATGAGGCAGGAGAGTTTACCTTGGTGTTGAAGCCCTGGGCATTCTGGGAGGTCTTGTACAATTCCGGGTATTTGAGCATGTTCTCTTTTCTGCAGGGGCGCTCGAAAATGCCTAGCGTCAAGGGTGGCAGAGCTGTAAAGATCTGTGGATTAAAAAAAAAAAAGCACAAAAAAAAGCACACAAAACAAATATGCATATAATTTTGGACCTTTTTTTTTCTTTTTTTTCCAATATGTATAATTACACTGTGTAATTTTATAGTCAATTTACTCTGTGCCAGTGGTGCACAGGAACAAACAAACTATTAAAACACACCCTGCTCAAGCAGAGGTATAGTCTCACTTGTGGGAGAATCTACTTGAGTAAAAGTTCATCTCTATAAACAATTTGAAGACCTTACAAAATTTGATTCTGGATATCATGCATCATAATCATAAAATCAAGTCGACTTTTAAAATAAAAATCACTCTAATATAAAATACTACAAATACAAGCACTGTTACTTCAGACTAATAGTGTGAATAATTTAGAAATAGTGAATTTAGTGAATAGAGAAGTAGATCCTAATAACGTCATCCCAGCCAGCTCATCCTGCCTTTTCCCTGCGTCTGCTTGCCTGTTGCAGTCCAATGAGCATGAAACTTTCTGGCATTGATCTTATTTGGATACTCTTGCTGCATATGCAAGAGTTATCTTACTTTAACATCTGCTGCGATGCCCACAGCTTGTTAGCAGATCTCCTGTATGATTTTATTATTTCTTTCCTCCCCCCTATCTGTAAGTTTTGTAGCTGCTGAAAGAGAGGAGTGGTATTTTGGAGTGGAGAGGGGCATGGGGTCAGCCTAGACTCTTTTCCACTGGCCCAGCTGCAGCTTGCTGGCTTTGGCTGCCAGGTTGCGGGACATGCTCCACTGGGCTCTGTTCTCAGAGAAACGGCGGCTTCCATTCAGGGAAGGATTCGGACCGCTGCGTCCAACGGACCCCCTCTGAAGCTGTGGAATTCCTCCTCTTTCAGATAAAGAGGGAATGCGCCGTGCCAAGTCGTTACTACCTCACCACGCTAGTGAACCATAACAGAGAGTTGATGGGAGGTGACTTTTTATTTTTTTTACTTCTGGAATCAAACTTCTTCCCACATACCCCCCCCTTTGGAATTATAAAAACTATTCAGGTTGAGGGCTGTCAACACTGAATGAGTTTTTGTTAATTTTCATTCCCATGGAAACAAATCATTATAACAAATAAACAGTAAAGCCGAAAATTTACACCTACACATAGCAGTGAAGGAATTTCTTGGTGCAAAACATGGCCCATTAATTAATCTCACATGTTCCCAGTAATGGACCTTGAGGCACCCCACAGTCAAAATGTCTGCTTTCAAACAGCTCTGCGTGTGTGTGTATACAGTATTTAATGTGTGTGCGTGTCTGAATTCAACCTGCTCCTTTATCATTCACTGCTGACCACTTCAAGGCAGCTCTTTCGGGGCACGAGCGGCTGTTGTTATAGCACATTCAGGACATAGTTCATGGCACAGGGGGAATATGGACTTGACAAGAGCTCATAAATAACAGGGAGATTTTCAGGATGTCGATGACACAGGGCTGCAGTAAAGGAGACGCTTGGGCTGCCGCGGCTAATGAGTTTCTTGCCCCAGCACGACAGGGGAGACGTTTTAACACATTCTCTCTCACAGTAAATTATACACACGCACACACTTACCACGTTATACAGGCCAATGCACCAACGCTCAAAAAGAATCTGACCAGAGAAGCCATTCACGAAGGCAAACCAGATCTGAAAGGCAGGACGGACAAATGTTTACAATAGAATAAGACTGTGGAACAGGCATCCTTAATTTTCACATAACATCATAACATAAACACAGATGTTGTATAACTCAAACCCAGACCCAGTTTCTGTCATTCTCTGTCAAGGCTATTAAAGACATCACAAGTCTGCTGTACTAGTAAATCTAATGACACCTTTTTGTTTATAATTGCCAAATATATAGAATGTTATTATATATACACAACGTTATTCAACATGTCGGTCAAAAGACGAAAATGAATGTTTTCAAAACAGGAAATAAAAGAAATATGAATTCATTTCATGGCTTTATACTAGAGATTGGGATGTTTCCTATACAACTGTGTTATTTTTTATTCAAGAACAATGTCAAAAATACATTTTAAATGGAATTATCATATAAAACACACTTTTAAATATATGATATATTATTTTTTATATTTTCATATACAAAAAAAACCCAAACAAAACAAAAAAACATACAAAGAATTATATGCCATCAATAATATGCAGTTATTTTATTTTGAAATCGATATATTTTGCTCTTATTGTTGCTACAAATTTGTACTCCGTTTATATGCAAGAAATTCTTTCAAGGACATGAATTTTATTTAAAAAATACTCTTCAAGTTTGTTTTTCATTTATCAATTTTCATTCTTTTAGAATCTTCGAGTCAATAAAAGTATATTGTTTAATTTTAATATCAAATACTGCTGTTATGCTGTAAGACAACGTAAGAAATGACAAAGTGAAATGATGCTCATTAAAAACTGTGAAACAACTGTGACCTTTTGCATACAGACTTTTAGTGTAGTAATGTAATTAAATAAAAGCCCAACCAGCCTTGTCCACATAAAGCAATTTTCTTGCTATGAGAATGAGATTCTGCTTAAATCTCAAAAGACATTTGATCAAAGTAATTTTTATTAGATTCATTATCTGTGGGAGCTCTGGGTGGACACAATGCGTGTGAGAGAGAAATGTGTGGTGAGATGACCCTTGCTCCCGGCACCCCCACAACACTCTCCATCACTGATAGTGGAGGACAGTGGCTTAGTTAGAGATTACCATCAAAGAGGCAGCACAGCACACACAGACTTGGACTTTGCACAAAATTGTTGTGTGCTGCAAGCAACCAAACTTCAAAAAATCAGTCCAACAAACGGATTGTGGTTTCACTGCATATACGCAAAAAATCATTAGTTACAAGATGAGACAGACAGTTTAAGAAGCGAGTTTACTATAGACAATTTACTATAAGAAAGGGCTTAAATAGCTTTGCTACTGAAATCAAAATACTGAGACGGTTCCGTGTCTTATGTTTGGATTGAAGCTACGGCATCAGTTCAACACATCATTACTCAGAAAGTCAGTGCCATGCCAGGGCCGAGTTGCCCATGAGTAGGGTGTGGGAATAAGAAAGCAGGATCTCAAGCGTTTTTGAACAGTAACAGTTCCCATGGCCTTAGCCTAGAGGGAAAGGATCAGAGGAGTATAATCACTGGGGTTTCCCCGCTTGATCTACTTTGTGAGGCCGTATCCAGCCTTCCCTGGAGTAATTTAGCCTTTTCTGCTATAAGAGAAACCACAAATACTTGTCTAATATCAGTGGAACATCTACTTTCAGTCTGCCAGTGGAGAGTTATAGGGCTTAAGGGATGGGGGAATCAGAGAATGTCTTGGATGAGGTGAGTTCCAGAAGACAGGGGGGGGGGACAAGGTGTATCTAAACCATATGCCACAGAGGCCAGGATTACCACCTCATATGTCCATTACTGAGAGCAGGTCATGATTCTGCTCTACTTGTCAAACACTCTGAGACTGCAGGTAGTGAGAAAGACTGCTGGGGTTGAATTTTGTCAGTGTGGATTAGTCTGTATATGCAAAAAATGACTACATGAGCAGCTGTGTTCAGTACTGATATAAATTACACTATATAGGTTTCAAATATGGGGAGAGCTGGAGAATATCAAAGCATTTCAGGATTTGATGAGTGAAAAAAATGCTCAGCTTCTAAGTTAATGGCATTAAATCCACTTTTATTTAAACACACTATTTAGTGTGCATAAAATCAAGCCACTATCCACTACTTGCTCTCCCACGTCAGCATAACATCTACAGCGAGGTAGACACTGCGTGCCAATAGGCCAATAGACCGTGTGTGTGTGTGTGTGTGTGTGTATGTGAGTGTGAGACATGGCTGTTGAGCAGACACCATGGTTGCTGTGTAGGCCCCAAAACAGGCGGACATTTCCTCGCTTCATTTAACTCCATTATGAAAGCATGAATTGCTACAAATTCTCAATTTTGACAGAACCCCCAACTGAGGCCCCCAAAAGCAAGAGCAGCCCCCTAACACACATACACACACACTTGTGCGAGCCAATGCGTGAAAATGTTCCCAAAACAGATGTCTGTTGCCCCTCCTCTTCACACCCTGAGGGCGAGAAAGGGAGTGGACCCTGCCCACCCATTCCAACTCCCGCTCTGCTCTCCATCAGGTGCAATCTACCATGATGTTTTTAAAAGAAGTCCGCTGCCTCTCGCGCCCTTGTCCTCATTCTCTTTGTCACACACACGCACGCACAAAAACAGCCAAAACATGCTTTCTCCCAGTACACCAGTCAAGTTATATGTATATATTTCTGAGTCTTAAAAGAGTTTCAGTCAGAACCCCTTCCTTGCTCTTGTCTGTTCACCAGCTCTCACACACTATTGCAGATGCTGTAGTTAAAGTCTTGAGCTAGTGCAGTGTGTTGGTCTGGTACCTGCATTTGGCAGCTCCTGGCTTACTGAGCCCTCACTGTATTGTTGTGCTAAATAAAACCATCTCTATTCATAGGCAGCAGTTAAATGCATTTTTGTGACCAAGTGTTTTGGCCTGCTGCTCTCTCCCTCTCGCTGGGACGCTCTGGAGAGAGGCACGCATTCATTTGCTCATTAAGGCTGCAGCTTTTCCTCTCTGTTTCTTTTTTTCTCCCGCTCTCATTCAGCACAGCTCAGCACTGGGGTGTGGCTGCCCTCTCCCCCCACTGCACATTCTGAAAAAGCAAGTGCCTGTGTGTGTGTGTGCGCGCGCGCGCATGTTTCAAATAAAAACCGGCCAGAGACACTCTGGGAATATCTAGCAGCAAATAATAATAATAATAAAAAAAAAAAAAAAAAAACAGCCCCTCCAAAGACAAGGCTGGGCAAGAAGCTTATTCAGAGTGTATGAGACAGACTTTAGAGAAGTCAGAAAGGGGAATTTAGATAAAGAAAGAGACAGTGAAAGAGAGAGAGGGGGATTTGTCCTCTCCACCCCATCAGGCCCCAGTGCTCCTTTACTGTGTCCTTAAAATGCAGACGAGGCCCTCTGCCTTTCTCCCAAACATAAAGGGCCTAAAAGTAAAAAGCACCCCAACAAGACAAGACTGAAGAAAGGGGGGTGGTAAATGCTTTGGCAGCGTGTAGTGAATCAGGGACACAGAGAGGCTGAGCAGTAAAGGGTGAGGAGTTGGATAATGAGGGCACCAGGCAGGCTGCAGTGGCCTGGGCCTCCTCCCTGCACCGAGCTCTTTCTGTGGGCCACTTGGGCTCAACCAGCCTCGTGTAATTACCTCATAAATGCCACTTGTCCATCAACCTGAGTGATGTCTGCTGACAACCTATCACCAGCCCTGTTGGACAATAACAGCAGAACAGATCTGGGAAAAGCCCAGTGTGCGTGATTATATATATATGTATATATATATATATATATATATATAGAGAGAGGGAGCTTTTGTTTGTTAGAGAAAATCCTATACCATCACAGTGTTTTGCTATTTTTACTACAACACTAAGATCTAACTTTGTATAGAAGTGTTGGTAAATTACTAAGAAAGGACTTTGTATGACTAAAATTACACTGTAACAACACTTAGCATTAACCAACATACAAATTTCCATGAGTACTGCCATTTTGAGAAATGCTGACATTGTATCACAAGACATGAAATCGGAGCGGTCAGAAAATGTTGATTTTTGAAGACGTGAACAGCACAAGAGTGGGCCGTTCATTTGGAATTTTCTTGTGTAAACAGTAAATACAGCCCTGTTTGAACACAGTATATGTCAAGTGGGAATGATTTGGGTACTGTTGCTGTTTTGAGATTCATAAGTTGCTGTATGCCGAATGATTTCATGTTCCACTGGCACTGGAAGCAGAGCCGTCTTATTACTTCCACCCTGATTCAACATGATTCATTATTTATCGGGAGGCGATCTTGACTTGCAATTTTTTTGTGGTAGACCTGTTTAATTGACGGTTATAGATTAAGCTGTTTGACACTGATGTGTTTAGAAATAATTTCCCTTTATAAAACATCCTGATTAGGTCTTTAAAAGATTGTACCATACACTTCTCCATTTAGTAATGGGTCCTAAAAATTCTTTGACTGACTGATTCCTAACTGTATGAATGCCTAAAAGCATTTTAAAGCACAAAAACCTCTACCAGAGAATGTCCACTGTATTACGGTGCATGTAATGGGTGGTGGTTTGGTTATAAACACACACACACGCACGCACACACAACACAATGTTGCCCCTACAAGGTTAAAATTCATATTAACATCCTCATTCTTGTTCTTCCAGGTTACAGCCTGGGAAATAAGGAGAAGAAATAAAATAAAATAAAAACACACGCTGTCAAAGGTAAACCTATTAGTGCAACAAATGTATCTCTTTGGGTCCCCCCTGGGAAGCAAGTGTCTTGGATGTCAGGCCCTTACAAAGTCGAGGTGTTTGATACAGCGGGAGGTAGAGAAACAGAGCAGGCGGCCTGTATTATAGTGACAAACCCCCTGCAGCAGGCCGGGGGATTCATTTCCCAGCCACAACAAAGGGTGCGCTGAGAACAGGACCAGGACCTACCAAAGACTGGCCGCTTTTCAGCTCGGCTGCAGTTTAAAAGGAGGCTTGAAGCTTGAAGAAAAGAAAAAAAAAAAGGCGAGAAATATTCAGTGCGTGTCTTTGAGGCGAAAGATTTGTGGCTGTTGCAGTTGCACAATGTGGGTAAAAAAAAAAGAAAAGAAAAAAAAAAGACAAAAAAAGTTTGAAGACAGACAAAAATACTAGATTGATGAGAAAGTGTGTAATGGTTCAAGGGCCATTTTAGAAGAAGAAGAAAAAAAAGAAAAAGAAAAAAAAAGACAACCGTTAGGTAATCCCAAGACAACACGAGCAGTGTTCTACATGTATACAAAATGGTTATAATATCAAATTATAACAGCGCAGGTGTTTAATGTTTAGTGTCTATGATAAGAGATCTAACAAAAAGATGATATAATAAGAATTGGAACTCTATAACACATTCATATGCATGCTGTCGACACATATGAAGAACAAGACAGCCCCAGATGATCATGATAATTATAACTCCATGATCTAATATACATCAAAAGAAGATGTAGCCAAGATGTTGGATGAAAAGACAAAAAAATGCGCTCTCAACAGTCAATCTTTTCACAAATTTTTTTATCAGCAGTTATCTAAAACTCTGATTTACTTCTTAGCTCATGCTTTTAGGATCCAAGGCAGCTATATCACGAAGAGACAGAAATCCGCAGGGGCTTTCAGAGATTTACCAACACACATAAAACAAAATGAGAGTGAGGAAGAGGAGTTCAGAGGTCAAGTGGCACAGAAGAGCAAGATGTCTAGAGAGAAAAAAAAAAAAAAAAAGAAAGAAAAAAAAGATGGATTGTTTTAAAGGCTCATGTTTCTCTCTGGAGCAAAGTGTCATCCTTCGTCCGATACGATTGATGTTTTTCCTGACAGAAGTGACATGTGACATCTGGTCTGACTGGTGTGAAGGTAGCTGGGATGCTTCAGGTCAGAACCGTACCTAGTCAGTCTGGAGGCCAGTTTGATGTTTGACTGTCAATTGGGGAGAGCAGAGCAGGTAGATCCGTGTGTCTCTTCAGCCTTTACCCCTATTGAACTGCCCAACCCTGTCTCAGAGTCCCGGTCTCATATGCATGTATAAGCTTTGGTCATCAAGTTTGCCCTAGTGTTGTCAGGTTTTCATACAACAGTACTGTTCCTCTGCAGCAGTGCACTTCTTCATGTTCGTCTTGTCCTACTATTTGAACTTCATGCAGTGTATTGAGCCCCTATATTGCCCTGGTCCCGGCATGCTCCCCCGACTGTATACATGTACGTGAATGGAAGACTCAAGGTTTTCTAATGACAGATTAAGGGTTTAAGAGAGGTTGGCCCAGCAACACCAGCTCAAATCAAAGTCTGTTTTTCTTTTACATCTTTCCATCAGAAAAGCCCGGTGCTTCTCCTTGAGGCTTCACTCTACTGAAAGCCAGCGTGTGCAGGGCCACAGATCAAACCGCTGCGGCACTCAGGCTGATAACGCTGCCGCTGATAGCAGCTCTTTCACTTGTCAAGTCCCTCGTGGTCGAGCCTCTGAAGCCACTATCAGCACCAGCTCTGCAGAGTGTCGCATGCCATCAAAGATGGATAACCTGTGGGCTTGACACCCAGGGAAAGTAGCATTCTGGCATTCTGACGCGCCTCCCCTCTACCGGCAGCCACGCAATACCAATAAGTGCTTTTTAGGACCTTTTATCTCCACAGAGGTGACACAAAAGGGACATTAATGGCTAATTTAACAAATTGTTTGTGTCTTTACAGCATCACGATTACTTTTATTTATGAAAAGCAACCCACTTTGCAATTTGACATTGCTTTTGTGGCCTGAATTCACCGGTTGTGTGCTTTCTTACCTCAATAATGTACAGCACAATGTTTTTGTAGAAGCAATACAGGATGCACTTAGCAACTCGGTTGTAGTTCCAGGCGCCGTGGACCAGCAAGAGGTTCTTCAAGTACTTGAACTGTGAGATCAGAGAGAGAGAGAGAGAGAGAGAGAGAGAGAGAGAGAGAGAGAGTTTGCAATGACGATGAGGAGTGGAGCCATAAGACTGTACCCTTTGCGTAGGATTCCACTGATCTATTGTACACAATTACAGTTAATCTGCCAAAAGAGAGGGGGAGTCAATGTAAGTTGTGGTTTTTGAATGAAGAGAATAATCTCATCAGTGTTTGTTTGCAGGAAGTCAGGAATTACAGGGGTGAACAGCATTGGGCCTTCACACAGAAATTCCAGAGCTTTTCATTCCGTGTGAGATTCATTGGGGCTACATTTAGGATAAGGTGTTGAAAAGCAGAGGAAAAGAAAATTGGCTTTAATCACTCTCTTGGGGGTGAACTGGACAGCAAGGGGGGAGTTGATGATTCCTGTGTATGAGGCAAGCTGTTTACTTCCTACGTTGTCTTACAATATGCTGATAGCTAAATGGAACCTATGCAAGATCCTCTCCAGGCACAGTTAATATGGGGCTTATGACCAGAGCAGTGGTCTACTAGTCATGAGTCATTGACTAACTGGATGTAAAAATTTCTCCTTCTCTTATGCAATACGATTTGAAAGTAAGGATGTGATAAACATTGGTTGCATTAAGCAAACAGAGCGCCAGTTGGATAGGGACTGCAGGGTTGGACGTATTGGGAAAAAGGAAAACGGTTTGGGGTGCATGGGCTGGCCAACCTCTGGAAATCTGGGAAAAGGAATGTTGACAGACACAGAGCAGTGTAGTATGACTGCATAGCCCCGAGTTTAAATTCTGCTGATCTCTGTAGGGCTGAGGACGAGGGCTGAAGTACTACTTTCCATCGCTTTTAGAGCTTATTCCAGAACCAGCCCCCCCCGGCAATTCATCCAAATCCTAATGTTGACCATTACCGAAGAAACGGCA
Organism: Olivaichthys viedmensis; assembly: GCA_028565825.1. Taxonomy (NCBI): domain Eukaryota; kingdom Metazoa; phylum Chordata; class Actinopteri; order Siluriformes; family Diplomystidae; genus Olivaichthys; species Olivaichthys viedmensis. Next base: position 11,229,131 of record JAOUQW010000034.1, on the reverse strand, counting down.
TCGCAGACCATCCTAAAAGGTCAAATTCCAGAAACATCATACACAAGACCCTCAACATAACATACTTAAGATACAAAAATACATTTAGAGTATGTACGCTCGGCCATGAGATCCTTTAATATACCTTTCTTTCCAGAGAGTTGTGCTGGGGCTGTTTATAGAGAGGAAATATTAGGAGAAAGACCAACCATTCAACCATTTTAAATACAATGTTTGACCCAGGTACTTGATACCTACATGCCACTAGCTACTGAAACTGGAACCTTTCTATAGACGTCCAAAAATGAGTCTCCTGAGCAAAGTTAGGTTAAAAAGTGAAAAATTGGGATTAAAATAACACAGCAAACTCAGAATGAGCTAGTGCAGGGGAATCCTACAAGGCATGTAAAGAAAGTTTGAAGGTTTCTCTGGGCCACCAAGCAGTCAGTGTATCATTTGGACCCCAGAGACCAGTTCAGATAAGTTCTGTGATCCAGCCTTTATTCTTTAAAGGCTTTCAATATGATGCACATGCTTGGTAAACAGAGCCTCTAGCAGGGAAAGTGACGCTCTGATAAACACTACATACATCACTGGAGTAAGTGCATGAAATATTAAATAAATAATGGTGTTGACAGATAGCTACTCTTGATACACGAGATGTTGTATTTTTATTACAAGCACAATGGTGGTTGGGCAACATCAAACCTGTACCGTGTACTATAACGCAGTGTGATTAATTAGGTTTACATAAGAGCAAAGTGATCCGTTTCACAGACAGTGGAGATTTGGATAACGTATTACTGGCGCTGTGTAAATTGACCTGTTGACCTCTTACATCGTCCTAGATTCTGCCCACCTGTTCACCTCTGACTTCAGATTTTAACCTTTGACCCATATCTAGACTCTGGTGTCAGTCAATAATGGTTGGTGTTGTGTAGATAATGGTTTAATAGACTAAGAGCAGATCTCAGGATAGTTTTTCTTTAGTGTTAATACCGTATACACCAAGTTGCCAGTCTATTGTGAGGACCTATCTAGAACCTAATAAACTGGACACGCAGTGTGTACACTGCCAGTCAAACGTTTATAGACACCCTGTATTAGAATGTTTGGTTAAACTGCAAGCAATGGGCTCGTTTAAAATACTCTAAATTTAAGAAATCTAAATAAGCAATAGGTACAAGTGAATTGAGAAATATTTGTGAAATAATTTAGACCTGATTGAAAAAGGCCTAGATCATTACTCGAATTAGTCACTATTAGCACACAACATACATTTGTACTACAGTTTAATACTAGTACAAGACTGTTTCATCTATAGGCTTAACTGGTTGATTGGTGCGCCTGCCTTTAATAAAAAACCATTAGGATCCAAGAGCAGCCAGTAAATAAGTCCTTACAAAGATTTGTCTTTGGTGAAACATTTGTTGAATATTTTTACCATCTTTAATTGCCATACTGTACCTTTTTGTTTTGTCTGTGGCATTAAAAGTGATTAAACTGTAATAAAACACAAGAAACTTCAGGGTTGAAAAAAATGCAAAAAACAATATACACAGAGTTGGCAGTTTATTAGGTACTAGATACATGAACCTAATAAATTGTTAACTGTGTATAATCAGTAATGTTACATGGAGAGAGAGGTATTTCCTTGAGAGAAACTATGCTAATGTACCATGCTAACACATTTAATACATACAGTATGTGGCTAATATCTCAACATGATATCTATTTCCACCTACAAAACATTGCAACTTAAATACACAAATCAGCTTCAAGGGGAACTGTTGTAACAATTACTTATATAATAATACTGATTCCAGAAACCCCTCAGTTCACCCAGCAGCACCCAGCTGTCCTTTAGAGCCTAAGCTTTTGCAGGCTTGCCCTCAGACTCTCCTTTTACTGAGACTACTGCTTTATAATGCTTTAAGAGCAAAAAAAGTCACGTCTTTGGTAATACACATATCCAAATACAGTAAGTACCTGTTCCAGTGTCTCGCACCTCACCTGTGCAATAGAGTAGTCAGAAGAGTTGGCAGCTTGCAGTCCTTCGTTGCCCGAGATGCCAACGCCCACGTGAGCGGTCTGGATCATGCCTACGTCGTTGGCACCATCACCGATGGCCAGAGTGATAACCTTCACCTGTTTCTTCACCATCTCCACCACCTCCGACTTCTGCAGAGGAGACACCCTGCACACAGGCATAAAGCACAGTCAGCGTTTCCGCAGGCGAGACACAACCACAACAAATCAACTAATGATGGCAAAACAACGAAACATTTGAAATGCATAAATCTGATCAGATTTTTTTTTAAATGGACACAATTTTAACAACAAATGTGATTTGAGAAGTACAGTAGTCTACTACATAAGCTAATGTAGCCTAAAAGCAGCCACACTTTTTCAGCTCAGCACACTGGAGATTGGCTTGTCATGGTATTATACCAAGATAGTTTAACAACCATATCCGATATCTTCCCAGGATTCAGGTAAGGCATTACATCATACTTATAAAAATAATTTCAAGACAGGTCATTATGGCATGACAACAGTCAACATTTATAAATGCTTGAAGAAAAGTTAGGGCTCAGCAGGAGGTTTGGCTAGTATTTCAGGTTCAGTGAAAGGTTGAACAGAAGCCATAGACTGCAGACATCCCCAGACTTTAAAAGCCTTGCGGATCACGAGCAGAACATGTGCCTTTAGTTTCCCGGGATGAGGTGCTGGTGAAATGGAGATGAGGGGTTGATCTCGAGCCTCTTACAGGGTCAATAACCAGGAAAACTGAGATTAGACATACAGTACATACTGTACAGCTGGTGAAGGAGACAGAGTTGAACATTTCTTACTCTTCTCTGGTTGCCAAAGTCATTTCTGCTGACTGCCATTTATATTAATTTGCAGTTAAGCTTTGAACCCTAGAGAATATACTCCCCTGTTGTACAATGGGTCTACCCAAGTGGTGTAGTCCAGTCTGAAGTAATGGAGATACTGTGATGAACTTCATCATAAGAGGTCACTATACACCAGGGCAATTCAGCCAAATTGCTGCCAATTAATATAATGAGTAAAATAATTTTTTTAAATATCAAACTCTAAACATTCAACATATGAAACTCATGGGGTATTTTGTCGTAGGGCTCCTCGACATGCCGCGATTGAACAAAATGGTTTCGAAGGCGGGCACTGGCAAGCAAAAACTCGCTAAAATAATGCAGGTGAAGCGGTTACTGAAGATGAATGAATGGATGAATAATTGTGAGTTGCTGCTTGTTTGTTGTCGCAGTGGATAACGCAACAGAATGACATGTTCAGTATTTATCTTTTTGCTTTGTTCAGTCTTTCGTTCTGACGCATCACAGTATTTGAGTACGAATAGATGCAATTGGTTAAATTCAAATCTCCGGCAGCATACAGACAGCGCCGTTTCACTCCTGCAAGCGAAGTCTAAACTCATGCACACGCTCGAAATGTCATTTAACCCTTTGCTGTCGAGCTCCCTCAGAATGTTAGACAGCTAAGTTCAGCTTGATATTTTATTGCTGCGCAGTTGGGTAACGGTTGTTTGTGGTGTTTCGTAAAGGACCGTGATTAGTAAAAGATTTTGCGCCAGTTCTGGTTGCAACTTTAAAATGCAATTTAACCCTATAGGTTGATTTAATGACTGCTCTGCGTTTCAGAGCTGCTATTTTGTAAGCTTGAGTAGGACTACATGACTAGGAGAAAAAAAATAGCCTGACAATTTCAAACTATATATAGAAAAGTGAATGAAGTATGAAATGCATATCGTCGCTGTCCAATGAAAAACATGTATCTCCAAAATTCAAATTTTTCAGGAACACAAAAAAAACCCACTTTCATAGAGGAGTATCATACACAATAAATCCGAAATTCACGGTGTGATTTATCAGCTTTTCATTGGTCATTTAGATGTTAACTGCTGTGGGGTAGATGGAGGTTTTTGCCCACATTCCATAAATGATAAAAAGTAAAAAACGCAAAAATTGTCCAATGTTTTTCATTGGACAGCAACGATATGTATTTGTTTATCCTATATTTACATTGGTACTTGCGTCTGTCGTTGCTACTCCGTTGTTTTAGGAAATGATCTTGGTAATGATGTAAAGTAATGACAAGACTTCTCTCTTTTATGTGGACAGTACACTACATGGTGCAGGAAACATATGGTGTTTTTTTAAGCCAGACCTCTTCATCGTCTTCACTTGCCTTTCAATTCTTAACCAAGACTCCAAACTTACTAGGAGCACTCTATAAATTACACACATCACTTAATGCACTGTGAACTAATTTTACCCATTAGTTACATGTATTAGATTTCAAGCTATGTAACTAAAGGTGATTATTGGTTTGTGTCATCTAGTGAAAATGTGTGTAAGGGTTGTTGCTGTGCAGAGCTGTCTGCCAAGAGAAAAGTCACAGTAGAGGAGAGGTGGAGGAGGAAGCGAGCTCTTTTGCTCTCTCCAGCTTGAGCTACTGACATCCTGTGGTGAACATGTGAAATGCGCCAGTCATCATTTCAAGCAACAGCACACTGTGCACACCCTTCATTTCTGTGCTGTAAAGATATTGTAGATATTAAAGGCTGTACACTTTAAAAAATAAAAATAAATTTTGTAGTTGGGATTTTGTGTTTCAGTGAGTCATCAAGCTTTGCATATTGACCATGACTGAGTTCACTGCGATACATACTGTATGTTGTTAGATAAGGTTGCCAAACATTTTACAATCAGGTCTCCTTATATTCCATTTGCACAGCACATGTGTAGGCATACAGCATATAGACATGTCAAGTGCTATGCTTGACATACCAGAGTTACTACTTAGTCATTTTTCATAAATAAATATTTAGAGCTAGTGTTATGTTACCTGTCATAATGAATAACAGAATAGGGGATTAGGAAGTAATAGCAAGGAAGAAAGAAGGAGGAATTGGTGTAGCTTCTTTCATGTGCTTGGTATAATTCCAAATAAAGTCTGTTTATTCTCAATTACATGTTCGAAAGCCTTCCTCCCCACAAATAAAAGGACAAATGTAAGTACAACAACGAGGCTACCTCTTGAACACCCGGCTCCTGACTGATAAGCAGCACAGCATTATAAAACGGAGCAGCTTGGCACTGTTGGATTGGAACCTTGGTTGCACTCCTTTACTGGTTTGATCTCTATTGCTCTTGTATTTGGAAAAATGATAACCTAAAGTTATCATTTCATTTTTTGAGGACTGAAACGTTTTCACTGAATCGAATTGAATCATATTTGGTCCAACAATATTCAATGTGTAGTAGATTTAGCATTCTACTAGTCATATGCTAGTTGCAGTGCACTATTTAAACTGTTTCACATGTAATGTGTACATGTGGTTATTCAACCCAGCATCACTCAGGAATAATAAGGTTTTGACATGGGCTATCTGTATTAAACTGGTGGTGTGTCTGTCAGTTCCTAATCAATACACAAATCACCTATTGCTCTGATGCCACAGATTCATGGCAGCACAATTAATTTTTTCAACACCCTGGTGTAATCCACTTATCACCATCTTGCCAATAGCTTTCCAATAAGACCTCAAGCACCCTTGTTAGAGGTTTGTCTTGACACATATAACAGTGAGTACAGAATCCCTTTGAAGTGAGCAGGAGAGATGTGTAGTGTTTCGAAGAGCACTGCCAGTGTTCACCCTTAGGAAATCTCTTTTCTTCTTATTTCTACTCCTGCTCTGTATTCAACACAATCCATAGGGAGTTCAATAACAACCATAATAAGCGAGAGCTCTCCTGCGGACAGGTAAAAATGCAATACAGGGATCGCCATTGTTCTCATTCACTCTTACAACTTTCTAATGGAAGCTTATATTTGATAAGAGTCAGAATTCTCCATTTTGTGATTGAGATTCATTAATTTATGGTGCTAGGCCTACCTATCTTTAAATCAAATAAAACCAGTGAAAGTTGATATTTCCTTATTCCTTAACTAGATGCTGGCTTACATGCACCCAGCTATAACTTATTCAGTATTTCTTACGACTTAGCCTTTGGAAAAGCGTGTAATCCCATGTGAGGGCCTCGGGTTCAACGAGTCCTGTCTATTACTGGGAAATCCTAATCATGCCTGATCTTCTCATTGGACTGAGCCTGTACAGATACTACCAGGAGAGAGAGCGAGGTCAAGGCCTCCATTGCCTTACATAGCTATACCCCTGACAGAGTGCCCCAGGTCTGCAACTAATGAAAAAATAGACATGTCTAATTTGTGGACAATAGTATAGTCTGTTAATATAGAATTTCTGGACATCCTCTATTTTAATGTAATGTATATGAATTAGTAGAGCTGGGCGATATGGCCAAAAATGTTATCACGATAAATTTTTTGATATTGATCAATCTCGATATTTTTCACGATATAGAATTTTGTAACACTGTCACAGTTGTTAAATAATATATTTCTAAATAATACAGACTGAACAAACCAATGTCCATTACTGTTTAAAATAATGAACATTTGTACATGCTATTTTGCATGTCACAATGTTGCCTCCTGTGCTAAAAACTCGTTCTGATGGTGAACTGGTAGCAGGTATGCAGAGGTAGCGCTTAGTTAAGAGGCTCACTTTAGGAAATGTGGCGGAGTGAATCTTCCACCATGCCAGAGGATTGGTCTCACTGTCAGCTGCCTCAGGAGCCAACAAGTAGTTGTTCAGTTCAGCTTCAATAACCTGCTGTTCTGTGAGACCAGCTATTGTGAATGAAGGAGGCTTCTTGAAAAAGCCACCCAGCGTCGTCTTCTGTTTTTTTGCTGGTGTAGCCTCTCCCTCCTTGGCTCCTGCAGGAGTGCATTTCAAAGTGCTCTCAGCTTCTGGGTTGCGCTGTTCTTCCTGCATCATTTCAGCCACGGCTCTCACTTTCATGGCATCAACTTTGTCATCCTTAATGTAGCAGGTCTTGAACCGAGGATCAAGCATGGATGCTATGTCCAGTAGGTCATCAGTTGCAGCGTCATCATATTTTTTATTGAATTAGCTGATGACAGTAGTCTTAATGCGCTTTGTGAGGTCTGTGTCCTCATCTTCTGGCTTCAGGATCTCCTCATTGAGAAGGTGCAGCACAGGCTTCACATAGGACATGCTAACATATGTTTCTCCAGAGAGTGCGTCAGTGAAGTTGACTAGTGGATTTACAGCCTAGTGGACAGACAAAGTGCTTATTTTTTAAAAATCAGTAGACAGGACCTTCACAATGGCCTTCTCCTGCTCCAGTACTCTTCCTATTATTCTTTGACGGGAGCCCCACCTGGTGGGTGATTCTGTGACCAATTTGTGCTTGGGCAGATTGAGCTCCTCTTGAGCTGTTGCCATATATTTTTGTTTTTTTCCATGAGAAAGAGAAGGCACTGACCACCTTTTTACACACACCTATGGCTCTTTCAATTCTGCTGTGTGGTGCTCGGAAAAAATGTCGTTTCCAAGCATCGGTTTTGCAAATTCCACTACTCATCAATGCAATGAACGGTAAGGCTCATATATAGTTCCGATGTCCGACTTGACCACATGTCAGTGGTAGTAGCAAAGCATCTCACAAACGTCAGCTCAGCTTCCAACTTTGCTCGACATTCTGCATAAAGCAGCGGCAACGCGGTCTGTGAAAAATATTTTCTGCCTGGTAGTTGATACCTTGAGTCATGTACTTTCACAAGTTTTCTGAACCCTTCTTTATCCACTGTACTTAGTGGCATCCTATCTTTAGCCATGAAATAAGTAACAGCTTTTGTTATCTCCTGATGCCTTTAAAATTAAAATTGTATGGGGTAATGGCGGCAAAAGTCGACTCAATCGACTGTTGTTTGGGAAAAACTGCACTGCTTGGTGGCTGGTTAACGGCAACACTTGAACGCAGTTTTACACGCTCTGTGTATTCAACTGGGTGGTATTTTTTCAAATGGTGGAACAAATTAGTAGTGTTTCCAGACTTTGTCGGCACTGAACAGCGGTATATTTTGCATTTTGGGTTTAACTGCGCTTGGTCAGACTTAAGATATCCGAAGGTGTGGCCTTTCTTTGGAAGAATGTCGTCATGAGCAGATGACCCACCTTCGTCTTCACATTTGCTCTCATGTGTGTCTTTAATTTAACCAACGTAATTTATTTCATTATTCATTTATTTCAGTGGGGCTGTTGACTTTTAGATTCTAATAAGTAAGCATAGGGCAATATTGCAATAGAAACAATGGGAGAGCAATCTGTTCATTATAGGACTATCAGTTTGGCATGTTACAAGAATAATCACTGAGCGCTATCAAGACATAGCTTCAAATTCCTGGAGATACAGTATCGTTGGAACTGATTGAACTCCTGCTGCGGAATCAGCCCCCCTTTTTGAGGCACATCAGACAGACTGCAGCAAGTCGCAGTCAAACACAGCGTGATTGAAAAGTGAGCCATGGAATTAAAAAAGACTCATTTGCATTTGGTAAAGTCTGAATGTGCAACAACAAAACTAGCTGACAGACAAGCAAGGGGAGCTTTATGAACCACTTTACTTAGTTCCACAGTGATAACTTGTAGTACAGAGACTAGTCACGGCACCAATATCACTATAGAAAGTAGTTAAGTAAACGTCTCGGTTTTGTTCCCTTTTGGCTTTTATTCATTCTAAGCCATGTTAACATTTCTGCCTGAACTATTCCTTTCAATTCTCCTCTACAGACTATACATTTTACAGATGTCAGTCTTTTTGTCACCCTTTAGCCTAACTTTTTAGTATCCATACATCTGTATGTGTTGTTTAGAGATTATTCCTGAATAATTAAATGAATGCTTTTGCTATTACTGTGCATCTTAGTTCTAGCATCTAGTGCAGTTAATGCAAAATCCAACATACTGTATGAATGATACACTACGGTACATATTGCCTGCATCTGAATATGATTCAACTACACTTTTTCACATATCTGAAAGACTGGTATACATATGTCTTCTGAAGACTAGTAGAGATTAATAACTTCCTCAAGATATATAGAGAATGCTTATACAGCACAGTATTAATCATAGCTTGACTAAACTCAAAAGTGCTTTCCAGCAACACAGTTTAAATCAGGGGCCACAATCGCCACAGAGTGCAAACTGCCAAGTCAGCAACATTTGCAGAGTCGCGCAAGGTTCTTTCAATGGGGTATCATTCAACATGCTTTTTGCTGTTAGAGAATTAATGAACAAGTGATAGAACAACGACACAATATTAGAGTGTACAAGAGAAAACTGTCTGATTACTGCTTTATAGCGTGGGAGGGGCTTTGGAGAAAATCCCCGCCCAGCTCTCTCTGTGGGCTTTTCTTTGCACTTACGAAATAAATCTCTTGCTTGAATCCTGTTTCGGATTACCTATTGACTCTATTTACTGATTCACTGAAGGTCATTTCATTTTCAGCTCTGTATTTTCTCATTCTGCACCTTCACTGTGCTCAGACTTTCCTTTATGACTCAGAAGTGATCATGTCTTCTGCGAATTGTCACTTCATGTGTCAGCACCACACCAATCCCCCGTGACATCATTTATTCAAAGCGTGTCATCTCTACTTGAAGTGAGGCCTCTGATGGGGTGTCTGCATTATTAAAAGCACAGATATTTAAATATTTTGCCTTGACTCACATTAATAAAAAGGAGATGACTATGCAAAAAGCCTGAAACCACCCCGAATGGACTTAGTCTCTCTGCCATAAAGTGCAGATGAAGAGATTTTTTAGAATGCATGCTGGAGGGCAGTAAACCTACTGTATATGTTTGATTAACTTTTTAAAATTGTAATGCTTTCTCTCCAAGTGCAGTGCCAGTGAGAATAGCATAGCTGGTAGAGAAGCACGATTTTGTAGTATCATACGCAAATCATTTCCCATTTTCCCTGCGCCTTTTTGAAGGGTTGAGCTGTGCTTATTTGCTTTTCCTGTCCAAGTCTGTAGGATATACATGAAAACCATTCAATAGCGTGCAATGAGACATTCTAAATTGCTCTCCAAGGATAGGCACTGCAATTAGAGGATGTTCAGTCTTACATCACACTGTCTTCTGATGCTGGGCTCTTGTGATCCTATTCTGCTTTTCAATACAGGGAATTACAACTGCTTTTTTAATCCCACTATCCAACGTCAGAATATCCCACTGTTTTGGTAAAATACCCTAAGCATTTACATAGACAAGAAAATATCACTTGTTTAACAATGATACAATGGTCATTTAATTGAAAGAAATAAGGACCGCAGTATAAAATGTCTAGGTTTCCAGATAAAATTAAATCAAATTTTGCAACATCGATTGACTGTGCACAAGTGAGTTACTACTGCTGTTGAGTTGGTCGTAAGGTTTCACATTTGAAAGGTCACAGCATATTTCGGATTCAGCTTCCATTTAGTGTAGTACCAGAGTAAGTCCATATCAGTAGTGCTCGAGATACTGACCTGCAGGAATCACAAAACAGCACCGACTTGATGAGTGGGGAATGGTGCTGTGGGTTCTAAAGGTGGGCATGGAGGTCCCTTAGGAAGGACATAGAAAATGTGTTTCTGGGAGGGAGAGAGAAAGAGGGAGAGGATAGAGCATTCAGATGACACGCTTGCCATTTCACAGCTCAGGAATCTTCCTGTAAGCCTCAGAATTAATTAGAGTCTTGTGCAAGCTTCCTGACAGCTATCCGGCTCTCTTTGCACTGACATCTAACGTTTATTTAATTATTAATTTTTTCACATTCTTAATTTTGCCTTTAACACCCCCAGACTCAACATGCTGTGCCACATGACACTAAATTCTTTTTCCTTAATATTTCAGAAATAGCTTGTAAAAAACAAAAGGAGATACAACCAATGTTGGAGGCATACAGCAATTCTAAGCCATGATCCCTGTTTTTTCTTGTCTTGTAGATCCCAGGTATTCTAGTTTCCTTGTTTCCACCTCCTCGTTGTAGTTTTAGTGCTCTCGTTTACTAGTCTTGACTTCTGCCTGTATGTCTTTGTGGGAATTAACATAGCGGAATACGGGTGGGGGAAAAAATAACATGTTTCATCTTCATACCACCACCTATTGTATGGATGTCCTGCGCGACTCCCAATGCCTCTACTAGGCCAGCCTGCTCGGTGGTCTGGCAAAAAAACAAAAGGCAAAGTGCTCCTCAAACTTTTTACAGGCAGTGTATGTACTCGGTAAAGCTCTGCTCAGATCAGCTTTGTTCCTTTTTCCATTTATTACAAGCATTTATGTATATATCTATATTTAGCATGTTTGGCCACACCTGAATTCACATTTGTAAAAGTGGAAAAACTGCACTCTGAACAGGACTCCCAATGTCTGAATAACTTCTAGCTGTTAGACTATTAATGAAACATCTGCATCATGATGAGTAATCTACACAGCATGGTGCAGATGTGCCTACTGTGTTTCATTTTCTGCCTCACGGCATGCCTATTTGGGGTGGTGTTATTTAGTTCTGTATGAAGATAAAAAAATTGTTACCCAGTCGTGTATTTTCTGGTGTTGATCCCTGCCTGCCTTTGTCTGTATCTATGAGTATTGATATGCATCTGGTGTGTCTGCCTGTGGTCTATTCTGTTTCTGTGATCCCACCCACTGCAATGGATTATGACCACAGCAATCAGAGAAGCCCAAATTAAGAGACTCTGCTGTAGAAAAACCTCTAGGTCTTATGTGTTACATACATGTTCCAGCTGGTAAAGCACTGCCCTATTGCTGGAAGTCAGGTGTAGCTTAATTGCAGGTTCTTTCTGTGGCTTATGTCTTCAAGAACGTAGATGGGATGGGAAAAGATTGCTGGATCCCTGCCTAGCTTTCCACTAATCATTGTACCAGTCAGGTGACAGTCATGACCAATCATAAGATAGAGGCATATAGTGTTGACCTTCATTCTTAAAGATTTGACTTAAAGGAATACTCCAGCATTTTACATCTAATCTCTATCTATCCAATTTCTAGTGTATAGGTGAACACTATTAACAATCATTTCAGCATGTTTCCCTGTAGTGAGAATAAAGCGGAAAACCCAATTACTAACAAAAGTTAAACATTTATGCAAAATATGTATTTTTGTAGAGGGATTTTATGAATTATTTAGTCAAAGGTATTTGAAAATAAAGCTTTGAAACGTAACTCTAAGTAAACAGGGAAGTGCCTCGGTTTTCACCGGATCGTGCATGGATACCACAAAAACTTAGGAAAGCGTAAGTAACTGGAATAACGTTTCACTGTAGTGTTCGAAAGTTGGATAAAAACAACCTTTTACATAAAAACAACTTTGGTAAGACATTCTCTTATGTCTCTCTCCTTCTAAGACCTTTATTGTTAGCGTGAGATCATTATAGTTTTGCTATTAATTTTGCTTTATATATATATATATATATATATTACTGAAGGAATTTAACCCCTGCCCTTAAGTTTCCGTTATAAGTTATTATAAGTTAATTTCTAAGTACAGGGAAATCTGTTGAGATTATTGCCCGTGGTAATCGCACATACGCTACAAATGTGGTGGCTAGAAATTAGGTGGAAAAATGCTGAAGTATTCCTTTAATGTTATGTGATAAGGGAGAGACCAACTATACACTGGCACTAGGGACAAGATACATTTACTGAATATGCTATTGCCTTCTTCTGCAGAATATTTTAATAACATGATATAGTCTGTCGGGTAACACTCCAATCATTTGACACAGTGAGGTGTCTGAAGTGTTCATTGTGCTGAGAGATAGGATAAACTGATCCTAATTTGGACAACAACTTGTTAAATTGTCATCTATTTTAGTAACTAAACCCACTGTTGATGCGAAAATGTGACTGAATCAGCTCAAGGCTCTAATGAGAAGTGAATGTACTGGTTATATGCTGGCTTTCATCTTTGTCAGTCTAACGCAATTGTATTACAAGTTTTGCTTATTAATATGCTTCATTGCCTGAGCAAAAGTGGCATTGTATGTACTGCCACATCTATTTCCTATATTCACCTACAGCACCCATATAATATCATATGCATGAGTATTAACAATACTCATATGCCCTCCCAACATGAATGATGCAGAAAACAAAGATGCACCTGCCTTTGAGTAAACATCCTTGACAGGTATGATGCAGATAGAAATATAAATTAAGAACGAACTGCCCTGACCAGTCTGAGTTAAAAACAACTTTAACAAACTAATTTTGTCAAAAATGTGAGTCAGTGAGGTCAGTGGATGTTTAGCGTATAATAGACAAAAGCTTTAGAAATCTACATTTAATATCTCACACTGTAAGTAGATTTGATTGATTGATTTATTTATTTTTCAAGCTATAAATACAATTTTTATTCATGCACATTTAATGTTTTAAAAGGCAACTATGTGCAAGCTATTAGAAAACCTGACTGAGATTTGGTATTATTTTCTCTATGGGGTTTAATGCAATTATTCAGCACTTGACATTACACTAAAATCCCAACAGATTATGAAAAGACTGGCCATTACACTTTCTGACTGACTTTTGTAGATTTTAATGTCTGAAAATGTGGAGAACACACACACTAAACAACTGAAAATCACCACAAATAACTGACTTGTTGCCGAATCAAAACCTGTCATGGTGGTGCGCTCTCTCTCTCTCTCACACACACACACACACACACACAGGTTTGGGTTTAGGATGCAAGGTTTATTTACAATGCGATACAAACAAACATACATACATAAAGGGCTAGGCAGAAATCGAGTCGAGGTACAGGCAATGGTCAGGCGATCAGCAAACGGTAACGAAGGCAGAGACAGAATCAGAATCACAGGCAGAGGTTATAAACGGAATAAACACGCAGAATAACCGGCTTCACAACGTTGCTAGAACACTAGGAGCGAGACTTTACAGTGTGTGCGTGTGTGTAAAGTCCAGGTATTTATGTGTGTGGTGTAATGAGAACCAGGTGTCTGTGATTAGTGATCAGGTAAGCAGTGAAGCAGGTCAGGTGATATGTGGTGCAGGAGTGACTGGAGGATTCTGGGAGATGTAGTGTGTGTGTTCCTTGGCAGATGCCGGCAGATACGTGACAAAACCAAACTCATCCTTTACTCCATTTGTTTTTCAATCCATTGAAGAGCTCCACAGCAGGCGCAAATGCCTGTCTACCCATTTTTTCCTTTATCTACTTTGTGCGTTTACTTTTCACGGTCTAATTCTCTTTGGTTGTTCATGGTATCCATTCAGATTTGAGTAGCTGACCAGCATACACCATCCCACGACGTCCAGGATCTGGTCGAGTCCAACTCGCTTCGACTGACCTAATCAACTGAAAGTCTGTGTCCCTCACACACTAGTCAATTTAATGTACTGACTCGTCGCTATCTCCAGCTGCCCCAAAAAAAGATGAGCACTGACTAAGCTCGACTGTGATTCAAGACTAAAATCGGGGTAAAAATCGTGAGGTTGTCAATGGGATCAGTTTCTTATGAAAACTGACAGTGCATTATGGAACAGAAGCCAATTTCTTTTTTTTCTTTTTTCTTTTTTTACAAACGTTTTAGTCTTTAAGCTACAATGGAGTGCTAAAGTAAAGTTAAACAGTTTGAACTCTTTTCAGTTATGTTGATTATTATTATTATTATTGCTGTGCCTCATCTCGCCGTCTGGACCTGTCTGGCGCTCTGCTCCTGCCCTGTTGCTCCTGCTTCTTCATCTGGAGCTCTCTGAACTTCTGACTCACCTCTTGTTGTTGATTCTCTATTCATATGGATATCCTAAAGACTTGCACTTCCCAAAAACAGTTTATGCCTAGGACTTAGCTTCCTACTTAAATGGATAATCTCACCTGGATACTGCAGACTTACATCTCCTACGGACTGCAGCTGTAATCATGA
>JAOUQW010000034.1:11200256-11214156 GCA_028565825.1 Olivaichthys viedmensis | reverse complement strand
TTTGTTGTTTACTGGACAAAAAAAAATCAGTGCTGTATGATGATTAATACCTTTAAAGAAAAAAAGACAGTGACAAACCCCCCCCCCACATAATAGTTTGGTTTGTTGGTGCAGTCAAATACAACATCCTGCTACTTTATTTCTCAAACTGCACAAACAATTTAATTTAGCACCACAAACAATGATTTTTCTTTTTTTAGCACAAACGCAGCACAAATGAACAGAATTACTTTAGTTTTGTGATCATACGGGGTGCAAGGTTTTTAGTGCGCTGATCACGTCCAGACAGTGCTATTTTCATTTTGTTTTAACTGAAATCAATCAATTTAATTTGGTCACGGTGCTGATTTTGTCGTTCTTGTTCTCTAAATTTAAAGAATCTTTGTCAACGAGCCTTTTCACCCATTTTTTTGCTAATATAAGCTGGTTAACCAAATGGTCAATCAGACAAATTAACAATGATAATCCATTACTTCTTCCATGTTGAACTTAACAATGGTGCCGTTGCACAACATAATAATAATGTAGTTACTTTTACTGTCGTCACTGTGACTGTGTTCCAGTCATCTCTTAGGGGTGGAAAGTAAATTTGAA
Organism: Olivaichthys viedmensis; assembly: GCA_028565825.1. Taxonomy (NCBI): domain Eukaryota; kingdom Metazoa; phylum Chordata; class Actinopteri; order Siluriformes; family Diplomystidae; genus Olivaichthys; species Olivaichthys viedmensis. The sequence goes on along the minus strand of JAOUQW010000034.1, from coordinate 11,213,562 downwards.
CCCCATCTTCGGTTAGTTCCTGTTTTGGGCCTGTTCTTGTTTTTGAATGTGCAGTGTAAAAACACCCTAACAGGTCCTGAAACATTTAAACTTTTGTTCAAGTTAACAGAGCAAACAAAGACCTTGGAAGTTTGGAAACTTCCATAAAAAAATAAATAAATAAAATGGTATAAAAAGGGAATAACAGTACTAAATGAAATGTAAATGAGAAAGTGAAACATTGGTTGGGATGAATTTTCTAGGCTTCTAAGCTTCTTGATTCTAGGCTGCTTATTGTAATTGGTGTAATTTAAATGACAATAACAAAATCATCCTAAAATGCTTAGTATTAAGCGTCATTAACTAACATACAAGTCTAACTCCTCTAGACACCCTTAGCTAGAGTGCATCAGGCAGGATCTCCCCCACTGATGGGTAGTGCTCTCCATACTGCAGTAAATAATACATTTTTTGAGTGAATTAATAATGCTCTTGCATTCTTTTTGAATACTTAGTAGAATTTCCACGACAATGCATAATCATGAACGCTGGTTGACTCTGAAATTGAAAGCAGCATCAGTCATTTAATGCTATATGTAATCTTTTTTATGACAACAGGGACTTTTATGGAACTATGGTAAACACTCGATACAGAAATCAGTAAATTCTTGTCAGGGAATAAAGCTATTTTTGACCTAAAATATCCTTTGGGACCAACTTAGTTTAGGGGTACACAAGTCGCTCTACTTGACCCTACTTACACAAGACCAGGAATGACATCACATAGTATTGTGGATTAAGGGGAGCACTTATGAGTCAGGCTGGCTGATGTCCTGGGGCCGTGCGTTGGGTGAGCAAAAGCAGATCAGAATAATTACATCATAGACCACATAATGGCAGTGGCACCTGTGGTCCTTGTGTTGTTGCTGGAGAATGACACTGATTTTTAGCAGAACCTCAGATCAGTTACCCGAGAGCTTCCCGCTCCGTTACTGACTTGGCACACACAGACACACAAAATCTACAATCTATATCATTCTTCTTGGGTTAAGCTATTGTTGCAAAAATAATACTCATTGCCAAACTGCTGCTTTGAGAGATTGTGTAGTACTGAAGTTGTGTTGTGAAGGTTGTGACCTGGACTGGGGGGGGGGGGGCGATTTGGTCTTTAAACAAGGGGTGACATTTCCCTTTAATTGTCTGCCAATTACTTGTTTTTCCAGGCTGGAGTAATGGTAGCTGATGTAGTCATCTCTTGGAGTCAGCACTCAGCTCCCACCTCAATCACAGGCTCTTAAACACCGACTGTGATATGTACACTAGTTACTATTTCTTGAGTGGAAGGATGAAAGAATGCGTTGTCAATGGAAAAGCATTTGTTACCATGTACTGTTATGGGGTACAGTTTCAGAAGATTTGTATGTTATACTTGTTGGGAGAATCAAGACTGGATTCTTGCTGTTACATAAACTGATAAAGGCACAAAAGGAGTGACTGAAAAAAAAGTGAGAAATGTGGTGTTTTTACATTTCTGAGCTCTTAGCTGCAAGTATGGTAACTGCCAGCGCTCTGCTTCAGCCTCATTGAGCAGATATTTTCAATGAATCCTCAGTCACAGTAACCTCATCCTTGTTTTGCGCTCATGTGAGACACATTCGCTAACATATAGAAATTCTAGATTAATTGCACAATGCAGAGATTGACATACCTGCAGCATATGACAGCCTTGCAAGAAAGCGCCAGATCCAGGAAGTATTGGCGCACTCCAAAGGTGAGTGCGTACTTCAGGGTCTTCCCGTCAATGATCAGTGCACAGTCGTTTTCCTTATGCAGAGAGTCTCCCAGCATGCTGCAGTGGTGGCTCAGAGTCTCCCTCGTCCCCTGCACCCAAACAAACAAATTCACTGTTGTTAGATACCCCTGCAGTTCATCCCCAATTATTTACTGTCACATAGGGAAGGGCGATATGATATGATCTCGTTATCGTTTTATCTCGTGGCGCTGCTGTTTTGGTGGTGTGTAAAATTAAAATCAGTCAAATTAAATATTGTGTATTGTGTAAACATCCTCAATTATCACGCTATGATATTTTTGCCATAACGCCCACCCCTACGGTCATACACAATACCACCAACGTTATCACTTAATCAATCAATAGTGCAATAATGCAATATTAAAAATATCAACTTCCTCATAAGCTTATAAATACAACTGACATGGAGGAAATATAGATACAAAGGAACAATAGGTGGCATCACACAAAAACTAATAAATCCTTCTCTTTATACACTATAAACATCATCAATAAAATTGGCATGTCTTTACTAGACAGATCAAACCTGCCAGGACACTTTGCTAATTCCATATGACTACAGGAACGGGCTCGCAAACAACCACAACAAAGGCAATGCCACATAGCCACACCCTCCATCATGTTCTCTGAGGAGTGCATTCTGAGCCAGAACTGAGCCAACCTGAAGATATAGCTCTGATAGATGCTTTTATAACTGCACTCTGTCCTGATGACAGTCAAAATAAACACTAGACAATGGGAGAGAGAATTATTTTTATTTTTTTTAAACACAGTTTTTCTCCCCAAGCTAGTGTAATCAACCTCATTGCATAACATGAAGGACTTCTCATGGAACCCAACAGTCATCTTAGCATGAGGCTGAATTCAGTTTATTATTAATGTAATTACGTTCAAAGGGTGAGGCTGATGAGAAGAGAGGATAAACACACATATGGCACGCTTCAATTGACAGAGCGCAGCGCTGAACCCTGGAGTGATGGTTCGTTTGGAAGAGCCAAACTCTCAGAATGGCTCTTACCATGAATTACAACAGCATGGGAATTTACCCTGAGCCTTCATATAGCTCAGAACGGTCCCTCTTTCTTTCTTCTCTGTCATTAATCCATTCCCACTCTCTCTCGCTGCGGGTATGTGTGGGTTCACAGTACTAAAGAGAGCAATGGTCTGAGTAAAGCTTGTTTTTCCAAGAATGTCCTCCCCCAGCTGAACACGCTCAAACGGGGAGCCAGGAATAATTCCATGCACGGTTTCCGCCTGGAAGATTTTAATCAGAGCTGACTGGTCAGAAAAAAAAATCAGCATCCTTGCCATGACCCCACCACTGATGGTTAAGGGTTTAAATATCAGAATAGGTTTTTAGCGGGAAATATGCCTTAAAGCAGAAACGTGTTATTGTAAAGGCTTGGGTAGCCAGGAGGATAGCTCCGTGTTTGGTTTGGGAACAACGCTGCACTTCATTTAATTCCCCTAAAGAGTCACATGATTCCTGCTGCTTATATGCTGGAAGTATTAGTAAATTGCGTCCAATCCTGGAAGCTGATAAGAGACCAGCAGAGGGATCTGAAATAGCAGTGTGCATGTGTGTAATTGAGAATAACAGAGAATGGAACAGAGGAAGAAAGAGCAGTGAAAGAGACAGAGCGAGAAGAAGAGACCTGGGTCACTTTAATGATTCCTGTTCTTCCACCATGTCTGAAAGTATCTTTGACATTTATACTGAACGATGTGTAATAGGGTTGTCAAACAAATTTCAATGCTCGGATTCTATTTGAATTTTTATAATAAATAAGTATTCAGAGGTAAACAAATCCACATTCGAATGTTTAAGATACAAGAATGTTCTACTTTTAGTGGCTTTAACTTTATTTTAACATAACTGGCGTAAGTTTATCAAAGCACGCGTGTCCTCAACTTTTTGGCCAAATGATCCATCACTTGGTGTAGAAATTTGTTTTTAATTACGCATCACTGTTCTAATTAAATTTAAAAAACAAACAAAAGTATGTGTCCTAAAAGTGATATTACATGCAATTAGTTAATTTACAACAGAGACTCTCTTTTTTTTTCTTTTCTCCCCCCCCCTGTGGCTGAATCTTAATTTCTATTAGGCATATAGTACACTATGTAGGTTCTACTTTATACCCTGTGTAGTGATCATATATAGTAAATAGGAAGCAATTTGGGATTCAGCCTAATTCTGTCAGAGGGGCATAAATAAAAAAATATTCCTGTGTGAAGACAAGTTGAAGATGGTGGATTTTTATATAGATAGTCATGTTAGAATGTGAGGAAAAAAAAGTTAAATATTAGCGACAAGAAATTTACTGTAGAAAAATAAATAAAAGCAAATCTGAAACGTTTAAGATCAAATTGTGATATTGCCTTGTCGGGATTTTCTCTGCTCAAAAAAAGCGACAAACATTTTTAGATATATGATACGCATAGTATAGAAATCAAATTCTATTTTTTTTTTTAGTAATAAAAAATCGAATGCAACCTTTAAAGGAATTTGACAGCCATAAGGTCCTCGAAGCTGGCCTATAGTGTTTCTGAAGCACTGCCCCCACACAAAAAAGCCCAAATTGCCTTATCAAAGGGATATCTAGAGACGAAAAAGAGCCTCCATGTTCTATGGCTTTAGGGTCCTTATTATGCATTCAAGCTGTTCTGAATTTCTAAGAGTCTACAACAGAAAAGGAGGTCTTTGATCTTTGGTCTAGAGATCTAAAAAATGGAGCTTTCACACTGCACATAGGTAACTGAACACCTAAACCTGTGGTTCTAAAGGACCCCATCGAAAACTGCCTCCAAATAATTTCCCCGAAGGATTCCCGATTAGGTCCCACTAAGTTCATAACAGTTACCTACACGCCTTGTTAGGTCGATGCTGATGTGTGCAGGAGTAGTGTGTGTATACGTGTCACTATGTGTATGGAAGTATCGGCATGTGTGAAACTGCATCCTGCCAGTTACAATGTCTAGCTGGGCTCATATGAGTGCTGGGAGGCCGCACCACAGCCACCAATAACACCGTTACATCTAACGGGTTCAGCAGACATCGCTGTTCGAGTCTGCCCACAAAGCGGCCCGGAATAGGGCTGGAGGGAGTGTGTATGTGTTTGGGAACAGATGCCTTAAGGCAGGGAGATTGCACCTTGGGGACCCACCAAGCCTCTGCTGGCATAACAAGGCTCTGAAACCCAAGCTCAAAGGAAATATTTGGAGAGAGGAGCCTCAGGTTTCACACAGAGAGAGAAAGAGAGAGAGAGAGAAAGGAGGGAAAGAGAAAGAGAGGGATGATTGAGTGAGTCAGTGACTAGTGCAGCTGTGAAGACTTCTCCACAAGAGCGTGGCCATCCCTGCTGAGGGCCATAAAACACGGTGTGTGTGTGTGTCTGCGCTTCAACAGAATAGAGATGCCAGACTACAGTCACATACTTCACCAGCAGCATCAGTGCAAATGTTAAGACAAAGTATGAAGATCATTAAAAGATAACCGTGGTGATGAAGGCTGATAAACAATCTGATTAAACAGTATTTCCATTAGCTGAAGTGCACTGGGAGAAGGTTCTACCGAGGATGTGTGTATGTGTGTGTGTGTGTGCACGCATCATCCCAAGACGGCACCCTAATGCTGTCTGTCGCCTCCTCAGGCCTCAGTGTTTGTCTGCCTGAGTGAACTATGACTGCAACTTAAGTGTGTTTGGATTAGTGCATGGAAGGCATCTGTTATGATACAACGCTCCAGTTGTAGTCACAGTGAAAAGGTGCTTCAGAGGATGTGGCCACTTGAGTGAGACAGCTGGACTCGAGTGTGTAAAACATGGCATTATACACAGAGAGGAAGACACAAGCTATTTGCTGTACATACACAGAAAAGTAGGAGGGAGGTAATGCTACAGAAGAAACTCGCACACAATATTTCTTTCTTCCTATGCATTACCCAAGGTTCAGCACTTCAGCATTACAGTTCGAGTGTCTGAGCTGACTGATGAGCAGGTTCTTGGTTTGACTAAACTATAGTTTGGAGAGTCCAAAGCCATACCGAGTGTGTCTATTCTCCAGCGCAATGCGCTGTTGGAGGGGTACAGCCATGGGTCTTTACTATTCCCAGATGTCTGCCCATTTACAGTTAACTCAATACCTTAATTATTGATTAATCTCATGGACATGAAGCATATTTCTGACACAGAGGCAGAAAAAACGCTTTGTGTGCGACACGGCTGGGAGCTGATTTGAAGCGCACAAAAGCAGTGCCAAAGTGTGTTTACCGCATCCTGTCTGAAATAGTGGTTAAAGCAGTCGCCCATTCTCCAAAACCTCACAGTCGTATGCGCAGCAGTTTTGCAATAAGTAACATTTTAAGGCGAATACATCAGTTGCCTTTGTAGTTTCTCAACCGTGATAGAAACCGTATTTGAAAATCACATAAATTACTACCCTCGTCATAATTACACCGGTATACTGACCACCATTACTGCACCAAATCAGCGTGTCTCAGGCAAAAGCTTGGAGTCAATCGTGTCCAAATTGCTACGGGCGTATCAGTAAAGGCCGATACCATAATGATCAGTGCATGGCATACGCGAAATAGCCAGCCACCCACAACCTCGCCCTTCCCTTAAAATAAAAAAAATTAAATAAAAAAGAGCACTGTCTCTATCTGTCTGTCACAATTCTATCTGTTACAAAGAAAAGAAAAGCAGAAAAAAGAGCAAAATAGAAATAGGGATATTTTGGGCGCTGGGAGGGCCGCACCACAACCAACCATAGTTCTCTTTTGGATTGCATAGTCAAGCAACTTTAGTGTCACTGTGGCTTACTTAGTCTCAAGCAAGTGTACATTGTGCCTGCATTGCTTAGATTAAATTATTAAACAGCTAAAGATTAGTTAGACTAGCCATCATTCAGCTTCAGCATTTAATGGAATTTGAGCACGATAACTTACTCCAGATGTTACATTATAAGCAATAAAGTCAACTTGTGCCAATGTTGTGTTAAGGCCAAAGTGCATGTTGCCAGGTTTAGGATAATTTCTAAGGTTAACTCTGCATTTTCCCTGGTTCATTTAAAGTCTTTATTAAAGGTGGGTGCACTTGGAGGGTAAACCAGTTAAGCCTATAGATAAAACACCCAGACAATATCAATTGTAAGATTTACAGTACGTTGTGTACCTAACTATAGAATGATCGAGATCTAGACCTTTTCCAAATTATCTAGATTGTTTCGAAAAAAAAAAAAAACGTTACAAACATTTCAATTCTCTAATACATATTCCTTACTTAGATTTTCCAAATGTAGCATATTTATTAGCTCATTGCTTGTTTACTCAAATATTCTAACATATAAGGTCTGGCATGGTAGGTAATGTAAAATAATGTTTGTAATATGCAATAATAAATGTGTTGAGGATTTTAGTACCGAGTGAAGCCGCCATCGAGAGTCTGTTTCAACATTTCTGACTCCAATACAACACCACATCAGCAGCCTCAGTGTGCGTGTGCGCATGTGTATTGAGATGTCAAACTCACCAGAGAACCCTTAGACCCTTTCTATGCTTTTCTTATCCATCGACCTATCAGTCTATTCGTTCTTACTTCTTCTTTCTTTCTTTTTAATTGTTAAAGGAACAGAGAAAAGTGGGGTTGGTTGGATGGAAGTGGATCGTGATGCTGATGTTTGCTGGGTGCTGTGATGAGAGCTTTCTGGTCCCCAGCGACGGCTTACCCCCAAATTCTTGCATGTTTGCTTTAACTGTGGCGAAGTACCATCAAGTTTCAAACGTTGTTCAAAGACTTCTCTCTCCTCTCTTTCTCTTCCTCACTCCATCCATCACGCTAAACGACTGTTTGACAAACGGAGAGCCGTCTGTCGTCACTCAGGGCCCGTCCACACTCTACACATCTTGGGGTTTTGCTGCGTGTATGTGTGTGTGAGCAAAATGGTTGCCTCCACTTTGGCTGTGAGACCTTAACATCCACAGAAAACAGACAAGGCCCTCCCTGTAGGACAGCCTGACCTTTGTGCGTATGTGCGTGGATGAGTGTGTGTGCGCGCACGAGTATGAGCAAACGCATGTGTTTAATGTTTCTTCTCGAACGCAGCAGACTCTTTACTGTGATGGGCAGCAGAAAACATTTTTGCTGAATGATCTACAATGCATACACGTGTGGGCACATGTGTGGATGATAAAGGTTAAAGGAAGGTCAGGAGCCTTGCTTTCAGCATGTGAATTTTCTGTACAGTCACATCCCTCTCTACCCTACTGTGCAATCATGAGCCCTCTCCCCCCCTCTCGCTCTGTACCTCTTGTTCTCTACAGACACGTATAAAACTCCACCTGTGGCGTTGTTATAAGCAGCAAAACCAAAGGGACGGTGGAGATGTGAAGCTTCTACAGGAAACAAAAGATACGAGATAGAAGGAAGGGGAGCAGCAGCACAGCAGCCAAACAGAGAGAAAGAGAGAGACAGATGAGGAATGAGGGAGAGAACCTCAGGCTAAAGACCCAAATGGGACATTAAACTACTCTGTCAAACTCGAACAGTGATGTGTAACTTGTGTGGATCTGTGAACTGGGTCACAAAGGTCCAAACCCCAAACGAAGCAGTCAGCTGCCAATTGCTTCCATCTTTTCATGCACTGAACTGTATCAGGCCGTGATTCCCAGTGCAACTCGCACTATAAACAGCACACGTCACACCCCAGTACTCAGCCTTACATCCAGAGTCTCCGCGTTAATCACCAGCAGTCCCATGTTCTTGGTGAGCAGCTTGCAGGAGTGTCCTACAAAACAAGAGAGAAAACGCATGTCAAACACTTGAGACCTTCAACAATACTGCGAGCTTAATGTCAATAAAGACTCCGTGTACCAGAGTCACTGCAGTGCATCAACAAACCCAAATACGGTGCGCGATAGACAATTAGGTTTACGTGCAACCTAATAAACCGTTAATAATCCAACTGATAGTTTAATTTAAAAAAAATGTAAAACCTTCATGTACACCTAAATCGGAATAGAGTATACAGATAAAAATTTCTATTTGTTCAAACAAGGTGAGTAATCAGTTTAATAATCCTATAAATAAAAGAATAATTGACATGTAAATCCCATTACTTTCCCAATGGAAATCTTTGTGTATATTCTGCACATGTGCATTTGCATTATGATACACGATGGATGTAAGGATACAAAGTTCATGTTACAGATTTAAAAAATTTAAAAATTTAAAAAACTGAAATAATTGTGAGGTTGGATGCTGGTTTGAGGGGCATTCGACTAACATTCCGAAGTAGAATGATGAAGGACACAAATGCTTCTTCTCGCTTTTAGTTTAATAAGGAGATTTGGAGCATGTTTAGTGTATAATATAATTTAAGATCGATGCATCTGAACACTTGGCTAATATGCTGAACTAACACGCTCTCAGAAAAAAAGGTACTAAACTGTACCTTTTCTTGTCTTGTCTTTTGTACCTTTAGAATGTATCTTTTACCTGGGATGGTGCATGTAGTGTACCTTTAAAGCTTTACTCCAAAACTAATTAAAAGGTCCAATTATGTACCTTAAATAATTTTAAAAGGTACACTATAAGTCACGTTTCCAGGCGAAAGATATATACTAAAAGGTGTACCCTTGAAGGTACCACCCCAGCGACAAGGAAAGGTACAGTTCCATACCTTTTTTTTCCTGAGAGTGCCTGAGCTATTTGTTTCACTGACAGGACTCACGAGACGGTAACATTAAACACTAAATGCTGTTCCACACATACGAATAAATTTGGTTTGATTTACATGTAAATTGCATGTAAACAGAGATTTTTCAACAGACAGCAAAGTGTAAACAGTTCACTGAGAATCTGCAATTGGAATGAATTCATTCGGACTGACGAATATCTGACGTAGCCATCGTCACATTCCTCTTTATGTTTTAATGAGGATCCCAGACTCAGCAGGCTGAGAGTGCCTTCTCCTAGCCCTTTACAAAAAAAAAACAAAAAAAAAAAAACCAAACCCAAAACAACCACGACCTACACTGACCATCTATCTGGATTTGTGTGAGGATCTTAATGAGCAGAAATCCACGTCCGTCTGCCGATATACGGCCTCACGCCTCTGTTAGTGCAGGGGAGAATCCCTTAGGGACAGTTGGTGTCGGAGAGTGTGAGGGTGTGTGCTTGTGTTTGTGTGTGCGGGGACAAAGGGGGACTCCCACAGGGACTATTACAGTTAAAGGGCTCCTTTAGGTCAGAGGAGATGTATGCAAGAGGGAGATTAGATTATCCTGAAATATTGTGGCCTGCTTATTTATACAGGTTAACTATACAAACTTTAAACTGGCCTAAGGATTATAAAGAAGGCCTTTTCATTGCAATTTCATTGTGAATGTAAGGTAAACAGACGGTGTAAAACTAGAAGACTGTAAAAGGAAAAGTGTGTGTGTGTGTGTGCGCTTTTCTTTCTCAAAAGCTTAAACCAACATAAGCAGGTCTGTCATTCCTGCTCCTGCTGACCTGGCTTTGTAAGTGCTAAGTTGTAAACTCACTCCAGTTTTACACTGTGTGGGAAAAGCGCCCTGCTTGAGTTCCCCATACCAGCGACGACCCCTGAATCAGCATTAACCTTAATGTGTTTACCCTTCTCTCACTGCCCCCCCTTCTCCCTGTCTCAATTCAACATCTAACTGCACCCAACGTATTTTTCACGCCACATGGAGATAAATGATTCTAGCCTCAGAGCAAATGAGAACTTTGCAACACAGCATGGCCCTTGTATGAGCAGAGGAAGAGGCAGCGTAATTAGGGTTACACATGATGGTCGCATTAGCAGCCCCGTACAGTAGAAAGGCTTAAACGTCTGTAAGTTGTGGCACTACAGGGTAGTGGAGGGCATGGAGAGCTGTTTGGCTTGGCTAGAGGCTGTTTGTTTGCACTTTCAAGTCTAAGAGGGCTACGGAGGCACCCAGGCCAACAACAACAGGCCTGCAGAGGCAGAGAGCAGCCTAACTACACTCACTCTCTCTGACCGGTGTGCGGCTTCTCCCAGAACGCAGTCATTTAACCTACAGGCAAAGAGAGCGAGAACACCCTCGACTCAGACAGAGAATGAGTCAAGCTCACTAAGCACTCTGAATTCACACTCAGCCAGAAATCAGACTCAACTAGACAGCAGTTGCAAAACACCTAGCATCCACTCATTTGCTTACTTTGGCTTTCATGACTTTATGGATGGACCTGTCCTCACACACACACACCTAATTTTATTCTGAGGCTATTTACCGTTGTCCGATCAGCACTGAATGAAGAACACAGAGACTGTTTAATGCCTCTATGTGGGACGAGATGGGACGGGCGTATGAGGCTTTAACCAGCTCTTCCCTTTCTTTTGCTGTTTAGGTCACGCAGAGCTCAAGGATGTGCAACTCTTTAGCAACTGGCACTAGTAAATAATAACCAGTAAACTGTTTCTCTGCTTGATGCAATAGAAGTTTAATTATTTGCAACCATTTAACCAGTGGTCAGGAATCTTTTCAGCTGGCAGAACCGAATAAAACGAAATATAGATTTTTTTTTTTAAGCCAAAGCAAAGTTTATATGAAATGTGTTGGATTTATTTTAGGAAGCATCATTCGAAAATTTCATGTGATAACAGCATGTGATACACAACCTTTGTTGCAAGACAGACATATAATGAGGCCCCACTATTCCACAAATGCCAACATCTCAGTTGATTCTCGCTGGAAATAACGATACTCTGCAACTTTTTTCTTTTCGCTATTTTATAGCCATCACTAGCTTACACTCTCTCTCTCTCTCTGAAGATTTAAACTAATTTAGCAATTTGACCTGGGAATTATCCAATCTCAGTGATATTGTCTAATAAATTTCTTTGCCATTTCTTTGCCAAATTACCACAATTGAAAAATTACCAAAACATTTTTTATTACGTTTTATTATCATGCTGACTGATCGCAAAGGTTCCAGAAAAAAGGCCAATTAATTTAAGTCAAATGTATGCAGGCTTTCTTTAACCATGACACATCGTGGGTTTACCAGTTCATTTGAATAGATCTCAAGGGATATCACAATTGCAATGAGAACCAAAATAATCACAATATGCTATTTCTGTCTATATTGTCCGCAGTGGTGGTATAAATGTTTAAATAATATCAGTAGGCCTATTTGTATACAATCAAATGATATCTGCACCAGGTATATTATTTGAAATGGAGTGCACTGAAGTGAATTTTTATTTTATTTTTCAACTTGGTTTTGCAGTCTGATATTGGTGAGCCATATGAAATCACGAAAAGAGCCACATCTGGCTGGAGAGCCTTAGGTTTCTGCCACCGAAATTAAACACAGAAAAAAAGGCGCATGTATCTGACCAGCTGGTGAAAATTGGATATTTTTTTACATTTTTACAGGAGGTTATTTAGAGCTATGAATTGGAAGTAAAAAAGTTGTGGTTCACAGTGGTTCAGGTAAGCAGTGTGGCTGTAAGAGAACTCGGCAGCAGGGCAGTGTGTCGGTTTAGGAAAGCTGTGGAGTGCAGCTGCTCAGCACAAAGGCCTGATTGAGGGCAGAGCTGCTAGGTGGCCACAGAGCACGCTCTGTTTGGCTCTGCTCCTGGGCTGCTGGCTGTTTGAAGCCCAGACTCACAACACATCGCTGTTTAGGCTAATCATACAAGCCACATCTGAGAGAAAGGGGTGAGCCACGGAGGCTGAGAGGAAGGATGGGGTCATGTGCGTTACTCTCAAGCACTTTCAAGTTTTTACAGAAGAATAAAATAAATGCTTCATACCTGAGCACAGAAATAGACAGGAAGAGGTGTATTTGTTTGGGTGAGGTGTATGTGTGTAATATATATATAGAACAGACATTCTATAAAACAAACACACACACACGACCTGTCCACTACCTTGCCGGAACTCACCTATATTAATGGCGGTCTCCTGCTTGTCGCCGGTCAGGATCCAGATCTTAATGTCAGCCTTCATCAGTGTCTCAATAGTCTCAGGAACGTGGTCCTGCAGCTTGTCCTCGATTGCAGTGGCCCCCAGCAGCTGCAGGTTCTACAGCAAAGATTAAAAAGTCACATACACCGAACACTTGTATCCCATTAAGTCAATATTAAATCAATTAGAGATGAAGCTCATTAAAACGGGAAGTGTTTAGATTTGCCATACACTATGGGAAAAAAATGGTAATGGTGCAGTCATGGTGCTATTTGACAGTTCTTCATTGGGTCTTAAAAGTTAGAATCCTAGCTCTTGTAGAGGTTGTAATTGGAAATTACATTTTCATGACCCGACCACAGCCTAAATACATTCTGCCCACGTGAAATCGGCCCACAGCACCAAGTTTTCATTCACAAAATGCTGTCTAAACCTGACCAAACCGGAGATAAAACCAGACATTCCTAATGACCGCCGTCAGCTTGAAGTGGTAATGACTAAATTAACCTTATATATATTTATGCTCATACTAGAATTTTTCAAATTTCCCTCAC